>OX375877.1:90169167-90769167 GCA_947359465.1 Metellina segmentata | reverse complement strand
ATCTTGGTAATAAAGTTATTGAAAGAAAGGCAGACGAAATTGCTATAACAACGCAGATAATTACGACACGTATCGACGAACTCTCACAGGTTGTATCTCAGCAACTGAAAGACCTTGTCCATTCTTGTACTTTCTTTCCTCTAGCTTTGGATGAATCAACGGACATATGTGATGTAGCCCAGTTAAGTATTTTTATAAGAGGAATTGATTATAAATTTAATGTCTTTGAAGAACTTGACAGTATAGCCGTTGTATGGGAAAACAAGAGGATCAGACATATTTTAAAAAGTAAAATCATGCCTAGAAAATCTAAAATTATAGTATAGAAAACTCATCAGTCTGTGTACTGACGGAGCACCGTCAATGTTAGGCAATGTCAATGGCACTACAACTTTGCTTGAAAAGTTTTTAAATCATCCTGTGCTAAAATATCACCGCATTATACTAAACCAAGAGGCACTGTGTGGAAAAACTTTAAAATTGCAGCATGTTATGATACCGGTTGTGAAATGTGTGAATAAAATTAGAGCATGAGCATTAAACAGACGAGAATTCAGAGAATAATGTGAATTAGATTTGCAATAGGGTGAAATTGTCCTTCATTGTGAGGTGCGCTGGCTTTCTAGATAAGGACAGGTTCTGAGTAGATTTTGGAAATTGAAAAATAATGTTTATAATTTTTAGAACAAGAAAATGAACTACCTGATGAAAGAACTTTATTATTTGATAACAACTGGTTATTTTATTTGATATTTCTAGTTTATATTACTAGCCATCTCAATGATCTAAATTCGAAATTACATGGCAAGTATAATTGATTTCCTAGCTTAGTAAATAGCATCAATCCATTTAAAATGAAATTTAAAGTGTTCATCTCTCAGTTAGAAAAATCAGGATTTGAGTCAATTTTCACACTTGAAAGAGCCGTGTGAATGTACTGAGGATAATAGCAATTTGATCAAATAATTGAAAAAATCAAGTTATTGCAGGGGTCATTTTAAAGTCGTTTTCATGATTTGGTTAAAGAAGAAAACTGCATTCTTGCATTTATAAACCCATTTTCACTTAGTGAACAAAACGTAATGAAGATATCTAGTAACATACAGATGAAACTTATTGATTGAAAAACAAATTGATTATTAAAAGTGAAATTTGATGAGCTATTTTCCATATCAAAATGATTCGGACATGATAAATTACCCTGTGAACATTTCCCAGAACTTAGAAAATTTGCAAAACAAATTATGTGTCGTTTCGGAACGACATACAGATATGAACAAGCATTTTTATCTATGAATTGTATAATAATCAAAACGAAGTCTCGAATGTCGGATTCAAATTTTAATATTTCTCTGCTGCTTTCCGTTACAAATTAACACCAAACATTGAAAGACCAGCGAAATCGAAACAGGCCTTAAAAGTCTCATTAATGGTAAGTAATGTTTATGTGCTGTAATAGATATATTGCTTTACATACAATAATGAAATCATTTTAAAATGTTAGTTATGCCTATGAACATACTTTTATTATAAAGATAGTTGAGGATATTCCAGGATCATGAACGTAAGAAGATAAAAAAGGTGCTTGAGTTGTATGGCGCGTCTGTACCCACCCGTATGAGAAAAAAATTGACGCATGGTATGTAAAAGGTTGGCCACCCCTGGTATACAGAATCGGATAGGGGGTCATATTTGGCTATGCTGCGCCAAACATGAGGCGGAAAACATGAAGTAATGGACACACACACAAGGAAAGATATGTTTATAAGGTCGCAAAGGAAATAATTAGAACTTAAAATCCGTAAAGAAAATTTCTGTCGGTAATTTTTAACCAGCAATTGTATATCCACCATCTCAAGACTTACAAATTCAAGTCATCAAACTTTTATTAAATCAAAATATATCATTCTTTGTGAGCGTTATTTCAAAAGACGGTACACCGATTCCCGCATTACTGATGAAAAAAACATTTCAGCCGGATAACTGTTTCGAACGCCTTTCCGTAAGCACAAACGCAGTTTCGGCAAAAAGGGCATTTGCGAGCCCTCACTTTTTGAAAATCAAATCCCGGAAACCTCTCCAAACGATAATGTCAAAGATGGTTGGAAAACGAACCATGTTTGCCGGTTCCACAAAACCTATATTTACCTTCTTCCCCCCGCTCCAACTTCATTTGACTTCTCCAAAGACAGAAAACGGATTCTTAAAAAATATACAGAATAAATAAATAAAGGAGTCAAAGTTATAGTGCCTCTTCCAGCGTAAAAGAGAAACCATCCGCGTACACAAAACTCCGCGAAATCTTTTTCCTAGGTAAAAATGGATGAGAAGGTGCGCGTGTGCTCAACTCAACTCAGCTCCCTCCCTATTTCATCTGGTGGTCTGCTTTGTGTATACTACCCGTTCTCATGCATTATTCATTAGGCAAAGCAGATGCATCGCAGTCATTTATTTATATCCTCGAACCCTTTCCCTTCTTTCACTCGAAAGGAAAGGTAAGAGATCTCGAAGGGGTTTGGGGGAGGAAAAAACATTTCGCTGCAGCAAAATTCGAAAACCCCGATTTTTTGTTTTTTTGGAGGGCTTAACATAGCAAGGTTCAAGTACTCCACGGTGTTTTAAAAATTGCATGCACATCTTTCTGTTAGGCAACCATTTCTTTTCTTTTCCTAAACGGACAACTTCGAGAAAAGGACTTTTAATTCCTTACATTTTGATTAATGAAAGGGTCGTGGTGGCAAAGGTTTCTTCAATTTTTTTTAAAGGATTTTCTTGAGAAAGGATACGAACGTAAGAGATGGTATTTTCTCATACAAGCATACTGTCTTTTAAATCGATCTCGTTAAATTCTGCTTCTACTAACGAGTTGGAATACCCTATCTACAAGTTAAACTATTTCTCTAAGACAGTAGTACTCAATCATGTTTTCCCTTTGGAGCCGTAAAACTGTAACAAAGCATGAAAAAGGTAAACACACTACGAAAGGTAAGAGATCTGGATGGGTATAGGAGGGAAAGGGAAAACCTCTCACAGCAGCAAAATAAGAAAATCACGATTTTTCGGCTTTTGGAGGGCTTTAAACATGGCAAGGTTCAAGTACTCCACGGCGTTTTAAGAAATGCTTGAACCTCTTTCTGTTATGCAACCATTTCCTTTCTTTTCCTTAACGTATAACTTCAAGAAAAGGTCTTGTAATTTCTTACATATTGATTAATGAAAGGATCAGGGTGATAAAATAGTTTCGTTAATTTTTATTTCATAGGTTGGTAGTTAATTACCATCGCACTGGAGCAATACAACGGGCTATTGTGACGGTCCAGGATCAATCCCGAAGGGAAAGATCCGAGGACATGTAATTTCGAACTAGGGCCAGATGAGACAATACCTGAGCTGGCACCCCAATTACCAAAATTCCAACCACGCTAACATGAGGACATTTGAAGCCACGACAGATTTAACCCGCACGTCTCGTGTACACGACGGTCATCGGCTGCATCAAGTTTCCAACTCGAAACCCTATAGGCCCTATCAGATATACTTCTATTATAAATAAAATCTTGCTTAACCTGACTGCCCTTGTTCTACTACGCAGGCGCTGTTCCAAAGGTAAGTCTTTTCAACAGGTAATCTAAGTAATTAGCCATGTATTAAAACAAAATATTTATTGTTCTGTTTACAGATGAAGGCTGTAAGGTACAATGCCGAATTCCAGGCTACTGACAGAATAATTTCGGCTATCGGAACATTCTAACAATTCGAGTAATAAACAGCTCAGCGTCACACGCTGTCAATCTATGCAATTCTACGAGAGAACTAATTCTATCAAAACCAAAACTCGTTTGGTTTTCATACCCAATGCCAAAACTCGTTTGGTTTTCATACCCAATGCCAAAACTCTAAAGTTGAATAAAGAATTGTAGAACAACCCGCTACCTGACGGCAAGAATGGGTCACTTCGATTAGTAAT
Organism: Metellina segmentata; assembly: GCA_947359465.1. Taxonomy (NCBI): domain Eukaryota; kingdom Metazoa; phylum Arthropoda; class Arachnida; order Araneae; family Tetragnathidae; genus Metellina; species Metellina segmentata. The sequence goes on along the minus strand of OX375877.1, from coordinate 90,765,200 downwards.
ATGTTGCTCTTCCAACAGGTCTACCGCGGACCTTTCGTTGAGGGATTTTCTTGAGAAAAGATAGGAACAGAGACGGTATTTACTCTTACAAACATGCTGCTTTTTAAACTGATTCTACTCTATTTCTGCAAGCAAGGTGAATTACCACATCTTCGAGTTTAACTATTTCTCTCAGACTCGTATTCAATCATGTTTTCCCTTCGGAGTCATAAAACTGTTACAAAACATACTAAGGAAGCTATTCCTATTTATCTCAGTGGGGTTGTCCGGAAATTACCGGCAATTGTTTTTTGTTTTCTTTGATATGCAGTGCCGTAAACGTTATTGATTGCAGCAGAGTGGGATGTTGTTCGGAAAATAATAGCATACGGTGCGTTTTTTGTCACTTTGTGGCTGTGACGGGGATTTAAAATATAAGCTACCATCTCTGTTATGTCTCCCCCGTAGCCTTATTTATAAAATTTAGAAACTGTGCACTTTTCTTTATATTTTGATCAGTGAAGTCCTTATAGAAGTATTAGGGGGTATTTTCCCCTGAGGACTCTAGAAATCATTCTGGGTAAAACCAATAGATATTAAGTCCAATTTTTATTATTCAGATGGGCGGTTGGTTGGATTGGGTTGGCTTTTATGGCTAAAGGGCCAGTGTGGCTCTGCTTATATGCTGAGCTAAACACCAAGGAACAGAATATACGCACAAAGAAAGCTTTACTGACACGAAAGAGACATACGGCCGTATTCACAAGTCCGAGTTAACTCGAGGATCAACGGTAATCCGCGAGTTATCGAAAAAACCGTATTCACAAGTCCTGATCCGTGGTTTAAACTGCCGGTTCTGTGTTACATTTTGATCCTCCGAAATCGGCGAGTTCACTCGCGAGTAAGAGTTACGCATGTGCAGTGCTACCTTTTCAGCGATACAAAATGGATGACACATTTCATTCTATGAAAATTACAGTTTTCGTGCGACGATTGTATTGGACGTATCATTACGGAGCACCTGCTGTATGGCAGCTCATGTCCTCATTATAATCTTGCTTAAATGGAAAATTTAAAACATAATTTTATTGAAATTCAAAAGAAAAATTAAAATAAAGGTAGCTGCGTAATCTTAACAAGCAGCTTGGCCAAAAGATAGATGGCGGCACCTCCGTCAACAAAGCCGGAGAGAGCGAACGGTAGAATATGACCATGCATATACCAATTCGTCGAAGAATAAAAATTATTCTGTTGATTTATTACAAATGAAAGAAAATTGACATTGTAAGTTTCATGACACCAACACACACCCATACTGACAAGTACAAAGGTAATTAGATTACGTACATCTGTCAAGACATGTGTGACTATCTTGCCAATTTTAGGTTTCCATAAAAATCCAATTTGAAATTAAATACCTTTGCATTTCTTTTCCCAAACTCATATTAAAATGCTGTGTGAGTCCTATTTATTCGCAATTTGGAATCAATTCTAAGGCGAAGTACGTGCATGATCAGTATGAATGCATATTCGGGCGTGGTAACCAATGCAATATCATGTGATCGTGAGGAGACGGTAGTAGCCAATCACAGCGAGCGTCTCATTTAATCCCCGGATCACTTAACACGCCGTTTGAGAATACCGTTTTTGATAATCCTCGAGTTAACTCGTACTCGCGGATCAACTGATCCTCGAGTTAACTCGAGACTTGTGAATATGGCCGTTATACTTTAAAACACTACGGAAAATATAGATTATTTATTTCTTGTCTTCAGATCAATCTATAGCCAAGAAAATTGTCACACAGGTAGTTCTAAAAGTGCCCCTCGAAGCCCCAATTTTAAAATCTAAAGTTTGTTTTCCTACAATAAATGGACATGGCCAAGGAAACACGTTCTACAGGATTTGTCTATTTGAGTTAACACAGGGAAATGTCGCGGTTGGAAACACATTCTACAGAGTTTGTGTATTAGAGTTAACACAGCGAAAGGTCGTGGTCATATTTGAAACCCGAGCAGAGCCGGGTTATTCAGCTAGTATGCAATAAAAGTTTGTCAAATAAAAAATTCATGAAAAAGATTAATTAGAGTTTCTTCAATTTTTAATGGCATTCGGACCCTAAAATTTGAATGCAATAACTCTTGCTTTATTTTTTTAAATACAAATATTAAAACTACGAATTACAAAAAATTCATCCAACCAGATATGTTTGGGAGAAATGCCATCGATCTTTAAACGACTTTCTAAACTTCGTAAACTTTAAATAAAACTACTTTTCCACATTTCCGAAATTCCCTTCGTTTTGCATTCCGCCTTGGGGAATGATTTTATTCTCGCGAGAATTCTTCGATACTTCTTACGCGCATGGATCTAGATTGAAAAAAGAAGTTATAAAATAATCCACCGTTTTTGTAATTCAGAATAAGTCGGTTAAAAAAAATAAGAATAGGAATTTTAGCATACAACTTTCGAAGCAAAAATGTGCAAATATCTCCGGGCAGAATACAGAAGAAATCGAACTCCTTGAGAACGAAATTAGAATCGGGAAGAGGCGGAAATATTCTTTTGATCTTCGTAAGAGCGGGGAATAATTAAATTCATACAGGGAGAGTATGAACGTAAGAAAACCGTGGGAGTAAATCCACATGAGAAAATCCTCATATCTATTATTTATAATGAGCTTCACACTTCTATTTGATGGGCTTTAATTAAGATTTCACAAAGGAGACATTTTGAAGAGAAGCCTTTTAAATTGAAGAAGCGTTTTTTCTCAAAACCCATCCAATAGTATTTCTTTTTCAAAAGTCTACGGTCTGTGATGTTAATTATCTTAAAAAAAACACCGTCAAAAATTCACGCGAACTTTTTCTGCAACAGGGATTATCTTTCTGTCTCTTATTCCCAGTTGACCAGAGACATCTACCTTTTTACATCTTAAAAAAGTAATGCAAATTCTTTCACTTCAGCAAAGCTGTTAATATTTGTCTGTTGTTTTCGTAAAAACGCATCAAAATTCACGCATTACAAAGTATGCCTCCTAAAATACAATTGAATGGAGCTATTCATACAGCTATATAGCATTACGCTATGGTAAATTACAAATGCACTCTCATCTGAAGATTAATGATATAAAACAATTTTTTAAACCAAAGAAATAAATTGATGCACAAATTCCAATTATATTAGTTTCATAAAACACATCGAATTTAATGAATAAAAATAGTTAATTACTTCGAGGTAGTCTAAAACAGACAGTATCAAAATAATATTAAACTAAATCGATTCAAAGCTATATTATAAACAAATAAAATATTAACTTAATTAGTGAAACTAATCAAATTAATTAAATACGTAATTGCTATGTTAATTCACAATTCTAACTCACGAAAGATAATTTTGAAAATTCAGGGAAATTATATCAACCTAAGTATCATTTAGATTTATTTGAAAAGCATTTATATTAATATTTCTAGAAAACATTTGGTTTTACGAATGATGTATTTTTTTAAACCAAACCCAAAATTTCTCTTCACATACATACCCAACAGAGCCATGTGCTGCACATAATCAGCTTTTACTTAAAGCAACCTAAAATAATTTTTTATACACATTTGCGATCGAGAACTCCCTGTATATATTTCAATCATTAACCGCGAAGTATTACACGTCTATGCGTAAGCTCCAAGCTCAAATGATTTAAGATATCAACTTTCAAACGTTACGGAACTTACTAGTCAAAACCTAATTATGTTTCTAGTTCCGAAACATAACAAGTCTACACCACACTTTTGTACCTAGTTCTACTTGAAATATGGATTAACTGAATTCGATAAAACTTAAATAAAGATTTGGTTGGTATATAAAACAATAAGTTTTTTTTTTTTTTGGGGGGGGGGTTGACGCAAGTGGGCCATATTTGTTCTCACACGCACAAATATTATCTGACAAAGAAGAGTGAAATACACCCAGGGAGGAATGGAGCCTGCGCTACTTACAACTCTCAGGTTGCTAGTGCAGTGGGTATATCCACTGAACCACGACTGCCCAAAACTTAATCTGAAATCCGACTACTTTAACAAGGGTCTGTCGGAAAACTAGTCATGTTTCACCGTAGCTGCAACATAACTTTCTCAGAGTAACTATGAAAAAACTCACGACACTCTAAAGGCTGAATTTTCTCACATTTCGAGTCGTCTAGGGCTCAACACTTGATGTGAGCATCACGTGCGAGAAAAGGAGAAAAAAACACATCGGAGCTTATTTCAACACACACCGAAAAGGCCGAAAGGGCGTGATCTGAATCCCGATATTAGCGGAAGGGGAAATGTCATATTCATTTTCAATGCCAATGCCCCTGCGCGAGTTCACTTCTAAAGCTAATTTATAAGGACGGCGCGGGCAGGCCAGTTTTCGGAATTCGAGATATCATATCAACAGTTTGTCGCGTTTCCTTTCCGGAGGCAGTGACAATTTGGTCTTTGCAACGCCCTGTTATGACAATTGGATTGTCTGGAAATGTGTTGGTGGAATTCCAACTATTATCTAACATTACAGAATGCCCTGACATTAGATATAGAAGGAAAACGAGCTGCATATTTCTGTATCTTGAAATGGATATTCGGACCTTAGTGATCTTTTCTATTCACATTGTGTTTACTGTCCTCAGTAAGGGCCGCTATCCTGGGATAATAATATTTTTTTTTGCATTCATCCCAGTGCTCTGTTTACCAAATCTTCTTTTTCCTCCTTTCACAATTTTTACTTGACGTTGTCTTGTGGTGTTTTAACCCTAAGGGCCCTGACAAGGCCTTAGTATCATTTGCTAGCAGCTGGGCTATATTTGGACCAGCTGCGCCAACACACAAGAGAACGTCAAGTAAAAAATGACGGATACATACGTTCGTCATATACGAGATACCTACATATAAAGTGATAGATCTTATTTCATCAAGATTTTCTTTAAAAAAAAAGAAGTTCAAAAACTTTTCTGAAAGAAAAAAGGTTTTTAAAAACCTTTATCAGTGTTGTTTACCAATGTATTATCCAGAATATTATCAGTATTATCCAAATAAAGCTTACATGGGGTTTTAGGGTACTATTATCTTTAAATTAAATTTTAAAAGAGATAATTTCCTTGAAGATTTTTTTTATTTACGGCGGACACTTCATCACTGATCAGTTGTCTCAAGGCCAGAATCGATGAGTCAATTGTAAAGTGGCACCCAGTGGGAGGCCATCATTACCTCTAACTAAGGACATCACATTTACGTCCATGCCCTGTCCCCGAAACCTTCCGATCCAGAGGTCAACACCTTAACCATTAGACCAGTTGGTCACCGTGTTAGTGAAGATAGCATTTTATATAAGTTTCCTCGAATTATGTGTTAACCCGAGGTTAATTTAAAGGCTAGGTTGGTTTAAAATTTTAAGGAGCAAGAACCATATTTATCCAAGCTGAGCCTACCACAAGACAACGTTAAGTAAGAAAGGTCATGAAAAGGGAAAAGCAGACAAACCTCGTGTTTACTAAGGTCAGTAAACCCCATGTGAAAAGAAGATATCTAGGGTCCTATTATCAATTTCGGAAGTTTTTGATAACACACGATTAACTAGTTTTTATTTATTTTTTAATTTTTAATATAACATGCAAAATATACTTTACAGTGTTTTGATTCTTTCATAATGCATTGCCAGTTCATTGGCATTCTTCCAACTACAATTTTTATCACCTTGAAAAGATTTATAAACTGCTCCAAATCATCGAATTTGGATATTGGCCCTTTTCTTAGGTGCTGATTTATTGGCGAAAACTCTTGATTTCAAATTAAATTTGCTGTTTCAAGACCGTCAGTGTAATTTGCGATGCACTGTAGACTACTAAATGTTAGAGTATACATTAATTGAATGGGTTAAACTTATTGGTGAAACTGACTTTTCCAAAAAAATGACAGGTACAGAAACCAGATATGGTTAGAATCTGTTAATAGAAAACGTGAAGTCAGAGCTTCATTCATAATATTCATTCCCTATTATGATAATATTACAACATTTTTGTTCCCGAATTTATTACAGTACCTTCTGCGTTATGTTAATTTCTGTAAAACAAAGGAAAGTGACGTATACCACTGTAACTTTAACCCGTCCAATTAATCATGTAAATGAAATGCAACGCTAAACCTTTAATCGTCATGAGATTTCAGACGATAGTATTGCTTTTCCCTAAAAACACATAGCGTCTAAATAAACACATCAATTGTTTGATAGCGCCAGTTTAAGAAAATATAGAAAAATGTTCCCTTGCAAGAAAGTAAAAGTGTTTTTTAATCATACACCCGTCTCCGACCTACTGACCACCAATTCATGAGCAACCCCAATAAAGCGAAAAAACTCCTTTCTGAACTTTTTAAAAACAAAGTTAACCTTTCCCTGAGAAAACGTTTCGTTAATGCGAAATTACCATGCGAAATACAATAACATACAAGACAAATAACAGGAACATTCTAAAGAATATTTTTTCTGTGTATCAATTTGGAATAAAATAATTCAATTTACCAATATGGTGGATCCGCGCTTATGAATTCGAATGAGAATTCGGCATTTTCTTAGAAAACTGCTTCACGAGAAAACTTAAGGAACTCCCGTGCATGTGATACTCACCAACTAGTACAAGACGCCTATCAGTTTTGTCCTACCAACATTACTCATCACTAGATAAATGAAAAGAGACAATTTTCAACTGAAAATAAGAGGAATTCCGCAGGGTATCTGGAGATGCAATATCCAACAAAACGGCGCAATTTCAGGAGAGGCAATGAAATCCAAGGCAAATGGAAAACGAAGACGTATTTTTCAATAAAAGGAATATACAAGGATTCCATTTATGGAAAGGAACATTAGCGATGCAATACGAAAGGAACTGGAATCCAAGCGGTGTTAGTTCCGGCCGTTTTCACAGGAAATGGATTTGCAATTTCTGTCAGCTTCGGCAGGATTTAAAAAGCGTGAGGAAAATTTACATTTTTGAAGGATTATGGGTGGAAGAATGTAGGGAGAGAGAATTGAAATTCATTTGCGTGGATATTTTCCCGTTCCGATATTTTGAATTTAATATTTGATGTGCGGGATCAAAATGCTATAAACGGATTATAAATCTAAAATTACTTTTATTTTGATATGAAATATCAAAATTTTGATGCGTCAATTTTCAAGTACGTATTTACAAAAATAAAGGTAAATCTGGTGAATCTGTTGTTAATGACTTCTACAAAAAAATTACTAAATGCAAGTGGATAGTTGATTACAATCCAGGTCCGTAATATTGGGCTATCTGCCCAAAACAATCTCACTTACAGGTTTAGTAAATAGTCAAGCGTTAGAAATAGAAACACGCTAATAATATTTTAAAATTCATAGAATCGGATAAAAAGAATTCAGTATAAATATAATTAAAAGATCAAAATGAATAGGAATCTAACGATTTCGCGGGCGTATATTAATTGCAATGTATTAAAAGGTTACTATCTTACAGGGTTATACTTGTATTGACGAAAAAAATATATTACAGATAATGGTAATTTTAGTTAACGTCGTACTAGAGCAACACAACGAGCTATTGACGACGGTCCGGGATCAGTCCCTTAAGGGAAAGATCCGAGGACAACACCTCGTAATTTTGAACCACGGTCAGATGACGAAGCAACACCTGAGCTGGCACCCCACTCTCCAAACTTCCACTCCAACCCAACGTGAGGACTTTCGGCCACGACAGATTTAAGGTGCACCAGCCGCCTCTACACCATACGTTTACAAACATCCATACCCGTACCCGGATTCGAACCAGGAACCTTCCTATCTAGAGGCTAACACCTTAACCCCTATACCGGTTGGTCGGCAGATAATGATGGATAATAAACACTAAAACATGATCACAACACATCGCCGAATGGCTATGGCCTGGTGGGCTAAATAAGTATACTTATACCATGATATAAACTGAAGAGTCAGTGCTTCCTAATTCCTAGCCCTATTCTAATTGACTATAAAATTCACCGTGCATTTTCACACATTCGTTTTTACAAGAGTTACAAAGAACACTTCTCACAAGAACGTAGACAGTTGAATTTACGTTGTACTGGAGTAACACAATGGGCTATTGGCGACGGTCGGGATCAATCCAGAATGGAAAGAATTTGGGACAATATGTCGTATTGGTGACTTTACCAATGGTGTACCACGGACACTAACTTCTCACTTGTCGAGAGAATAGCATGTTATCATGTGTTTTGTAATTTTTTTAAAGTTTTTGTTTTGTTCAATCGTTACAAATACGTCGTTTGATGTTTTTTACTATATTACGCAGGATTGAATCCCAGAAATCGGAAGAGAGAATGCCGAGGCTCTGTAGGTTTTTCAGCTGCGTTAGCAACCTGCGAGTTACATGCGTTGCAAGTTCGATTCCGTGACTTAACAAGGATTTATTTTTATTTGTGTCAATAAATTTTTCCAAATATGTATGCTCATTTACTTGAAGTTGACTGTCTTGTGCTCGGCTAAATATGATCTTCGTAATATTAATCCTCACCACTAAACTGGACTTCCATCAAAATTATGATGAAATACTGTTACAAATACTAAATGAAACATCTGGTCACCTAAACATTCCTGCGTTAAAAAATACTAATTATTGTTGTCAGTATTTTTTTAACTAAAGCATTCCAAGAAACTTAAATTAAAACTTGCCCTTCAAAAACATTTGAATCGAACGCTGGCCCATACATAATTTGTTGAGCTAGATCACCAGAATATTCTTCACAGTGCGGTACTCACTTTAAAAGACATAGGTCACTGTAATTAGCCCTGTGTAGTAAAATTATCGTAAAGCGAGAAACGAAATCATTTAATCGATAAATCGGCACTATATTAAAATTAAATGTCTGATCTCATCTTCCTGTTACCCGGCAACGCTTACTGATTTGATATTGGTTGATTAGTGCGTCTTTTTGTGCTACATGATATCTAATTAGATATGGTATTAAAGATGTGTCACTCCCTTAGAAGCAAGCAGGGTATCGCCAACATTTAAAAACAAAATAACGTTGCATCTCACATATTCAAAACACGTAAACTCCATACATTGTTTTATTAAAAAATGGACATTTTGTTTATAAAAAAGCAGCGGCGTTATTCGCTCCCAACAAACAGTGTAGGTATTAACGCAGCTGGGTGGATCGCACATGCCGACATTCAGCGGAAAAAAGAATACTTTATCGAATGATAGTTAAGCTTATAAAGCATCGAAGTTACCCTTTACTCGAAACTCGATCAAAAAGTTATCCCGAAAAAAACGGGAACTTCCAGACGCCTAATAAAACGGAGGAAAAAATAGTGAAAAGGGGTGCAATTTCCGTCAGCAAACAGAAAAGTCATCTCGAAATGGCTGAAATACAGCGCGTTATTATGAGCTCGCTTCAGAAGCTGCTATTTGTTTTAACGGAATGGCATCGAAAGTGATTTTTTTTTATCACGATAAAAATATATATAAGCGCAACTCTCTCTCTGCTGAAGTTCTCTCTCTCTCTTTATGAATCACTTGATTTTTATCTATAAATTGATCAAGGCACTCAATAAAGTGATATTTTGCTTTTATGCGATACTAAATATACCAAGCAGAAAGTTTCAAGATAAAAATATATAATCAAGCCAGTTTGGAATTTACTCTTTTGGGGTCTATCGGAAGAGAAACGCTATAAAGAAAAGTAGATTTGGACCCTTTAAAAATCCATTCCCTTTTTATTTTTATTTTAACTCGTTTTACGCCTAGGTGGTCTTTTGATAATCTAATAATATCAAACTTTGTTTTTACCCTTTGGCACTTCATCTGAAATAATTCCATTGACTAGTAGAACAAACCAGATCACAAAATTCAAAGGATCAAGGAACATTACTTCTTCCTGCTGAGCTACCCCATATTCCGGAGGCACGAGAAAGTGAAACACATGAAACTGTTTGAAACTCCCATTCCTGTTCACACTGTTCTAACCGACAAATCCGTCCGCCCAAAATTATGAACTTCGTAACATAGGGGAAGGGGTATTAAGATTTATATTTTGTTTGCGCACGCGAAGCTGCTCTTGGTATTCTGATGGTCTCCTATGCGTGTTTTAATTTATTGTTTAACTGCTTTACTCGTTCGCATGTTTTTTCTGCTGTTAACTCGTTTTGTACATATTCATGTGTGATCCATCTAGAACATTCTAGATCCATGTAGAACATTCTGGAATATTCCATTTATAGAACATTTTGGAATATTCCATTTATAGAACATTCTGGAATATTCCATATTGAACATTCTGGAGTATTCCATATATAGAACATTCTGGAATATTCAATAGATAGAACATTCTGGAGTATTCCATATGGAACATTCTGGAATATTCCATATAAAATTAAATTAGATGAAGAACTCACGACGAGCATGGGATAAAAGCTTTTGGATTACTTTTCAAATTATTACGATAAGTTCATTTTAAAGTAATATATACGAATATCGATATCTGAAGCAAGATGGCTACTGTTGGATCAATTTTGGAATTCGAGGCAAATGCGTTGTTAGGACTGTTTGCTGAACATTTAGAATTCTTTATTTGAAACAAAATGTAAACCATAAGTCCAACCAAAAATGAAAAGCAGCATTTCGTGGGCTTATTGGTGCTAATTCGTATTCCCAATACAGTGCATGGCAGAAATTGCATATCTCAGTTATATTTCCCAATCAGCTTCTAGAAGTCCACTTCAATTGCATCCCAATCGCTTTTTAAAGATGAATCGTTATTTTTTTATACCGAAACCTAATTTTGCATTTGCTCACGTTTTCTTTTATACTCTGGTTTCTTCCTTCCAGATTCATCATTGCCATCTAATTACACCACAAATTTCACTAGTTTTTCTGCTGTTGCTCGTTTTGTACATATTTCTGTGTAGTCCATATAGAACATTCCACCTGAAATATTCCATCTAGAACATCCCATGTAAAATAAAAATTTGATAATTAAATGAAGCCCCTCCAGACTACAACAATAACATATAATAGTATGCATTCGATCAAATAACTGTTGAGTCATTAAAGAACAAAGGATTTCGACATACCCATATAAATTATCACATTAATTGACAAATCACAAGTAAGAATTTCCAGCCTTTTATACACTATACACAACACATAAAAGCTTACAAACTTGTCTAATAATTACTAGATAATACCAGTATGGATATCGGAAATAGTACTGAAAGCTTTAAATATATTTCTGGGCAATAGTCTTCGGTATACACCAAGTTAATTTTTTTCGCCTTTTAGTTTAGGGTACAGTAACTAAAGCCCAATTTCCAGGGGTAAGAAAAAGTAATGACAAAAACCGAAAAAACGTTAGTTTTTTTTTTACCATAGCTCCGTTGTCTCAGATCATCAACGAAGGTAATGTTAAATGTTCGAGCCCACGCAACAATAAAACTACAATTTTACGATCATGTCACGTGCTGTGCGGTCATTAAGGACGTTATAAAACTTAAGATAGGCGTTCTTAAGATTTTTTTTATGAACGCCTTCGAGGTATTTAGGTCTTCTTTACAAGAACCCCCGGTGTTCGCACAAATATAAGGCAAGGATCCTAAATTTCAAGTTCCGGAGCTGTGGTATAGGATACGAGACGAATATATTAAACGTTAGTCAAGAAAGAGAAAGATTTCCAAATTTCCTCAAGCTTTCTATCTACATAAAAATTAATAAATGTTGAGGGGAGTTAATTATGAATTATAGTAAAGTTCAATCTTGCCATTTATTCAAATTGTTGGTGGAATTAAAGATACATGAAATCACAATTTCGAAGGTATTTTTTAAATGTTATGGGTAAAAAATTCGATGTCTTACTATAATTTGAAGTAGTACTTTCCATTTAAAAATTGTCGAACAAAAAAAACACAAGAACTTTTTTTACATCCTGGTGCCTTGACGATGAACCTCGTGATCATCAAAACCATTAATATATCTTGATGGTCGATATATCTCGTCATTGTAAGAAAACTGACCAGATCTTAATCTCACCATCATCAAAAAACGGTACTTTTTTGATGAGGATGCATATCGTTATTAGCAAAATTAGTCAGATTTTCATGGACGAGGTATCTCATCAAAACTTCTTGGAGGATTAAAATGCATGAATGCCATCATCATAACTGCCATAGAACTTGTAAAATAATAGCATTTTAGTATTAGAAATGTTTTTAAAAAATAGTAGCAGTCTCCACTTAAACCTAGTAGCTAGGTTATCGGCGTCCTTTTTATAAAATTACCCCTCCACCACCTAAAGAAAAATCCGTAAAAACTTTTTCCGTCCGTTATTAGTTTATAAAAAGAGGCTAAATATTTATTAATTGTTGGTATGTGAACTTTCAATATTCATTCGAGACGAATTTGCTTTAAAAGATATCTCATTTGCTAAGGTTTAAAAAATAGTAAGTCGGCATCCAATCTAATCCAACAAAGAGAAACATAAATCATAGTAATTGAACCTGTTAGATCTACAGCTAGCTCGCAGGTTGCACTATGGGCAAACCCACTGATCCACTGCGACGCTACACCCTCAAAAGTTTGGTTTGGGTTTTATGGCGCAAGGTACCCTTGAAGAGAGACAAGATATGGGGTCAGTTAGTAACACACCCTATCAATACTACATTTTCCAAGTACTCGAAGAATTTCTACGTTACTGTTTAAGCTCGAGATACTGGTGTGGATCTATAAGTAATACCGTTTATACACTACCTTTTACTATTGGCATGAAACAAGTACTCGGAGCATTTTAATGGTTATGCTCACGGTTATAAGGGAAATAAAATAAACTTTAAAAATAGAATTATAAAAAAATTAGGTTTTTTGGTAATTTTTAGATAACGTCATACTAGAACAACACAACGAGCTATAGAAAAAATTAGGAAAACAAATTTTTAAAAATGGAGATAAACAAAACGCGGAGCATTTTAATGGTTATGCTCACGGTTATAAAGGAAATAAAATAAATTTTGAAAATAGAATTATAAAAAAATTAGGTAATTTGGTAATTTTTAGTTAACGTCATACTAGAGCAACACGACGGGCTAAAGAAAAAATTAGGGAAACAAATTTTTAAAAATGGAGGAAAACAAAACGCGAACAAACATAAAACAAGAACTCGAAGCATTTTCATGGCTAGGCTGAAAGAAATAAAATAAACTTTAAAAATAGATTTTAGTAAAATTTGCGAAAACAATTAGATTTAAAAAAAAAAATGGTGAACAAACAGATAAAAGTAAGTGAATTATTTTCCCATTTAAGGTATTTTTCATTTCTTTAGCTCTATTCGCACGAAGAACAGGATAAAAAAGAAACCATCCAAAATCCCACTAAGAGCAGAACAAAGGCACGAAAATACGAGGACCCAGAAATGTAGTGGGGTGTTTAAAAATGCATTTCCTTAACACACTTTTTGGAAAATGAGGCAAAACTCAATGGCCTAAAATGTAAACAAGAAAACGAAAGGGCACAACTCTGCATCCCAAACAAGTGACATTAATTTTGCTTTTCTGTTTGTGTTTTATGTTGTTGCTGGTAACGGAATCGCTGAAAAGCATTTTGCAGAGCGAAGTTCCATTTCTGGAAAATTTCCAAAGTATTTAACGGTGAAGTTAAGGACTTTCGAAAAACTACTTTAAAAAATGTACATGCTTTGTTAACACAAAACAGCAAAAGTCAGTTGTAAAAGTTGAAGTATAGAAACGAGCAGTGTTCTCTTTTCCACTTTAGGTCAGACGGAGTTTCATGAACAATGATTTTTTTCGTAAGAGCTTTCCCATTTTACTAGTGCAGTGGAAAATACTTATGCGTGTTGTCTGAACAATTCGTATATTTTGTTGGCAGAAATGTCTGTGAATTGCAGTCTATTTAAAGCATTTACTAGGATTCAAAGTTTGCTATGTGGCAAAACGAAATCGTCGTGGTCTCAAAAATGTTGAAGTGAAATTAAAGAGCAATATAATATTTGTAATATTCGAGGCAGGTAGTTGAATTAACGTCGCACTGGAGCAACACAACTGGCTATTGGCGACGGTCTGGGAACAATCCCGAAGGAAAAAAATACGAGAACACCTCGTAATTTTGAAGCACAGACGATGACGAGAACACCCGAGCTGGTGCCCCACTCCCCAAACATCCATATGACATTAATGTGATGACATTTGAGGTCACGAGTTTCAACATGTACCAGCCTCCACGTATATGACGGTGTTTGGTTGGGTCGAGTTTCGAACTCGACTCATTTGATTGCTAATCCGCCTACTGGACCCATTATAAGATTTTAATATACCCGCCTAATGTATCGAGTTTGCACTCTTCCCAGTAGGTCGGGTTCGAATCCTGTTTTTTCAGCACATGTTTGTTGGCGATTCTCCCTTGTTAAGAGTAACGGCGCCACACCGCTGGTAGCTCACTCACAAGTAACCATCAATCCCCCCCCCCTTTGTGCAGATAGTTATTTTGATAATGGTAACTCAATTCAAAATAAGGCATATACCGTCTCATGGATTAATTTTCCATATATTTTTTAACATTATACAGAAAACGAAAAATATGCAATTTTTGCACAAAATGTTTAAGAGCAAAATATGTTTTGAATTATATATTCCCTTATGTGCTAATCGATTCTTTCAAGTTGATGAAAATGTTTCTATCTAAGCAATAAATATCTTAATTACATTTTTAGTGGAAATTCCGAGTTGCGTCAGACTATTGCATCAATTGTAAATGTAAAAATTATTCATCGTAAAATTTTATTAAATAGCATACAAATATACAACGCTGGCCCAAAACAACATATTTGTGAAATCGAGACCATTCGTTGAATCAAATGTTTCTCAATTAATATACATCTTTGCCATACTGAATGACATACCAGAAATATATGGCCCTGGAACTCACGCAAGCTATTATGCCAATCGTAATTATTCAGGCTGATACAAGCTGGTTCGACATTTCCTCACTACATGACAAAGAATTCAAAGATTCCGTCGCATAGCTACGCAAATTGCAAGGCCACATTCAGACAGGTGAGTTATATCTGCGAACCCCAATTCCCGAACCGAATTTAGGCATACAGCTAACATCAATAGACACTCCCAGCAAGATGTCTAGATGCTTCCTTGGACAGTACAATTCAGATCTATCATTAATTGAGAACTTGTGGGACATTATTGGGCGTCGTGTGAATGCCTCTGTCCAACGCCCTCCAAATGAAGACGAATTGTTGACCCTAGTTCCCTAGTCAATACCATATGGACGGTGCGATTCCTCATGACCAAATACCAAGGGCTTACGAACACAATACCACGTTGTGTTGACGAATGATAGTCTGATACGGCGGGCTACGAGACCTATTGAGTTAGCTCTAGTAATTCTGCATGTTTGATCTCACTAAACTCTAATCTCGAAATTAAATTCAGATATTTACGACTTATTTGTCTGAAAATGCTCCCAGTAATGTATTTACATAATACCTAAGTATGGTTGAAGGGACAGCAATAAGGTACAAAAGCATAATCTAAGTTTGGTTTAGTGCTCTAAGATCAGATGGTTGGTAGGAAAGTTTAATCCTGGTTTAATTAGCTCTTAAGTAGCAAACTACATGAGAGTTAATTAGATCAGGATCTAAAGCCAGGGCTCAATTATCAGTACCAATTTTGCTTATCCCAACACAGTTAAGGAAAACCCAAAGCCCAAATTAAAAAAAAAAAAGTGTTTTTTATTTTATTGGATAAAACGCATGTTTAAGAACAAATGGACAAAATTTCAGAGTCGAATGAAATTTCTAACAGCTGCTATTTAACCTTTATTTGACCTTCCAAAAACATTATCGACTGCCAACCATTTTATCATCTGCAACTTCCAACGCTTTCGGTTTCCATGAAAACCTCCATTTATTCCACATTATATCATAGTATATCTACCTTTGGTATTCCTAAACATTTTAAATGCCCTAAAGGTGTAGCATACTGGTGTTCCTATCAATCGGCAAAAGCTAAAGGGCAAATCCAGGTCATCATGTAAAACATGTGGGGACACCATTGAACAAAACACATTTAGAAGAGCTGCTTCCAGTGTACCAGCGTCTTGCGGATGAGAATCTTCTGAAGCGATGTCTAAACTGTCGCACTCAAAATTCATACGAAAATTTGCATAATTTAATTTGGATGAAGTGGCCGAAAACTACGTCGAAGCTACGTGTTGAGCTTGCAGTGATTCATGCTGTTGGTCACTTTAATAGTAGAGAAACATAGATGGCAACAATAACTTTATCTATTCGGACATTACACATGGTATAAGCACCAAAAGACTAAAGAAACAAGCGGAATAATGGAAAATATCGCTAAATTTCATCGCATGCATATCATTACAAAAAGCCTAGTTTACAGAAACAAATAGCTGTGGAAAAAAGAAGCAGTTACACATAGTGCTGGTTTATTTTTAAAAAGTACTGATTCAATAAAATAATTTATTTCAGTTTGTTAAACAAGAAATGTATAATTTTTCAATGAATTATCACAAATAACTTACTTGTCATCAGGGACAAAACTGGCTTTTAAAAAATATGAGTTTACTGTAAAAACTCTTTTTTTTAATAAGAATCTGTATAAAAGAATTACTAAAAAAAATTATATTTGCAAAAAGTAAATTGTTTTCATTAACCTCTGTTTCATTTTGTACTTACAATACAATTTTCTCAAAATCAGTTTTTTGCCAAAATTGCCCAAATTTAAGTACTAAGACTTTGTGATATATGCACTTAGTTAAACTGTTTATATTTTTTAAATCTTGAATAACTGTTTAACAGACAGTGGGAGAGCTTTTTAGAATAAACAGTTCAGAAAAATTCTATAAAAATAATAACATAAAAAATTAGAAATTTTTATAGAAATTTAACAAATAATGAGTAAAATTTTTTTTAATGAAAACTCATAAATAAATTTTTGAATTCTCTCCCTAGGTCTTTTGCATATACTATAACTCTACTGTACAAATTTATTTTACACAAAAATATTAAAAATTGACAGGGAAGTAGGGTTTAAAAAAAAGTGCGTATATCGGCTTTAAAAAAGTATCAAAATCGTAATATAAAATATAGTATTTGCAAATAAAAAAAAATTTATTGATTATTACTCAAAAATATTTGCTTAATTATCACAAAAAAAAGGTTACATGAAATTAATAATAAGAATTTTGGGATTTTTTTATGGGTCTCCCTTAAAGGCGCCGTCATGACATTATGCATGCCCACTGCGCTAGCAACCTGTGCGTTATAGCTGGCGCTGGTTCGATTCCTGTCGTGTGCGATTCCTTCCCAGGGTGTTTTTTTATCCTGCGTCAGTAAAACTTTCATTTTGTTTGCCTATTTACTTGATACTGTATGTCTTGTGTCTCTCGCAGCATGGCCAAATATCACCCATGCGCCATAAAAACCCAATCAACCCAAAGTTAAAATGTGTACCAAAGGCATTCAAACGTAAGTTTAATAATCAAAGTAAAAATTTTAAATACAGCTCAAACATGAGCAATTCCATTACAGGCATAAATCTAAATTGTGAACTTTATCTTCCATTCATAAAATTTCATCCTATACACATCTACCATTTATCTATTTACTTGAATGTCCAAAAGAAATTATAATCAGATATACGCCCACTCGTGTTAAGATTTACAACATTATTTTCACTTTTTATACAAACCAAATGTGTAATAAATGAAATATTAGATAGTTTACATGCCCTTTAGAACATCGTGTGTAAAAACCTATGCCCCACATGCAATAACATTAAACCTCGAACTGGGTGATCAGTAATAACAGTTTTGTACAGAAGACACTATATTCTACGAAGTATCGTTTTTCGCATCCTTATCTACACATTTATCTTTTCAATCTATGTTCCCCCAAGCTTCGATTTATGATCGCCATAATTTCCTTGATAAAGTGAAAATCGGTAAAATTAATGACATAATTTATTGATTTAAGTATAAATTTCTGTTATCGGATTATTAAGTAGCTGCAATCATTTTGGTAGAATTTTTAACATCTCCGAATTTATTATCATTGTTATGGTATTTATTTAACAGTCAGTAAGATAAATTTTCAAAAACATTATTCCAGTTCTCAGCTAGATCTGTTTTGGTCGCTTCATTTAAGAATGATTTGAAATAAGTCATTTAAATAAAGCATTAAATGGAATAAAGAGGTTATCTTAATAGAAAAGTTTTAGAACAGAATTATTTAAACGAAGATAAACTACATTTCTCAAAAGAAAAATTAGCGTAAACGATATTGCTTTAACAGTAAAAAAAATCAAGTTTAGTTTTGAAACTCTTTTTTTTCCCATATTCTCACATGGCCTACACCTTTTAAAATATCATGCCTTACTTTCCACTTGTGTAGATTTTTCTTTTTTTATTTTATTTCGATGAATACTACTTATCAGAATTTCCCATCCTACAAGCAAAAAAAAAACGAAATTTGCGCTAAGGCGTTAATGATTGACATACAGCTGTCGAAGAACACGAGAGAGTACTGACGATGGCAAAAATTCTGAAGATACTTTTTAAAAGTTACCACAACTGACGTCTAAGGAATACAAACAAAAGTAATTAAACTACAAAACATTCTTAATTTTTCGCGAGCCGAGATATCTCTCGCGCCCAAACGATAACTACAACATCGCACAACACCATGCATCGAAACTAATTCTACAAAAATCGAAACAAAGTTACGGTTCAAAAATTTTAAAACATTGTGGTATCTTTATCTGAACTGACAGCTCTTGAAAACAATTCCTATTTTACCGAGCATGATATATACACGTGACCCCAATTTGAATGCAAACCATGTTCTGATGATCTCAGAAAGAACAGGTGTTGCGGACGTATATACGCATCATTAAACATAGAAAAAACCTGCTCGATGCAGAATTGAAGAGAGTACATCCGTTTTTGAAACAAGATGGTTTTTAAATGCCGGACCAGTGGGTGCTGGACATATTAGCATACCTTGCAAAAGATTTTATAACTTTATTTGTATTGTTTATCGCTCTACGGTTAATTTTTCAACCGGGGTCTAAAATTTATTAAGACTTTATACTTGACTAATTTGAATTTAAAATCATGAGGTGGTGAATTTTATAGTATTATTGGCTTTCTCAATTTATGCTTAAATTTTTTGTTTTTGTTTTTGATACAACTTAACAAAATGTGGGCATAAAACCAACCAAATAAGCTAACATTTGCATCAGATATATACGATTTGGACTACAAGTACTTGCGTATGGATGTAATTGTTAACAATTTCTTTTAACATCTGCAGGTTAAATATGTAAGATGAAATTTTACTATGAATCCAAATATTGTTCAAAATAAATTTCTATTATTTATCTGCATTTACATCGCTACTTAAATAAACATTTTAACTATTTTTGAATGTTTTGAGATGTTGAAATTTCCGAATTGATTGCTTAAATTCGAATTCACTCATTTTCAGTTCATTTAACTCATTTTCAGTTCGTTTAACTCATTTTCAGTTCATTGTTCGTTTTAGAATAAACGACGAATTTTCAATCCGTCAGAAAATTGCAGACGAGATTAAAACCTGAATTCAATCTCGTCTGCAATTTTTCAGACGGAACTGAAACAATCATGAATCTATTTCTCTTTTCTTTACAAATTTATAAGTCTTGTATCAGCAACTCCTGAATGAAAAGCTAAGCAGTAAATTCGATGCGAACAATACCCAAACTATTATAGGGGTCTTAAAACGCACGCATTCGTTTTTACATACTGTAAATCTTGGCATGCGGTCTTGTTAACTACCCAAAACGGTCCTAGACACTAAAAATATTCGGAAATTTCAAGAGATCATTTACACTGGTTAGAAATTGGCAGCTGTCACTTAAGTATTTCCCCATCTGCTCATTCGATACTAAGAACTGAAAATCTCTCAGCAGTCTTATTCCAGATGTTTCTGCTCCTCTTGAACTGAAATACACATCTGCGCTTCGATCCACATCAAGTCAAGGACTGAAGGCCTTCAAAGTTTTGCACACCACTTCGGTTAAACTTATTCCAAGTTTTTAATAGAAATTCCATTAGGATATTTTAGAATCTTTAAGAGTTAAAGTTATTGGATTTTTCCTCTAAACTTTATTCCAAACTAAGAGAGCACTTTATTAAATTATCGTAAACCCAGACGTATTCAATCGTTTTTAACGATCAAATCCTTTTAGCACGTATTTGCGTTTTGTATCTCATATACACCTAATAGAATAAAAAATTCCAATCCATTACAATACATTACAAAACTTAAAAGCTTACTAAGACTTAAAAACTTTCCCAAACTCTTTTATGTAATTTATAACTTATGATTGTTTTATTATTTATTCAAATATTAGTAAAAACCAGGGTGTCAAGATTTAAATCACTTGATTTCTATCAACGATTAAAATGATGATTTTAATCAAATGATTTTTTTTAAATCATTGATTTAAATCACAACTAATCTTACATTTTTATAACTAAGTAAATACACTCTAGAAAAATCACAGAATTTGTCAAATGCTTTGAACTTTCTGCACACATGGTGATTTCAGCACTAATGGCTACACCTCGTACTGATGAGCTTTTAAAAAAATGTTTGGCACTGCACACTTGCAAATAATCTGAGGTGTCGATGGACTAAGTAATCTGTTGTGTCAGGGATTCTGCCAAAAAGTAAAGTAAAAAATAAGTTGACATCTATTCGAAAGTTTTTACAATGTTCATGCATAATTTTATGTTACAAACAATAAAGCAGTAGGCCTACATCTACGTAAATGTGAAGACAGCCAAAGAAAATCCCCACAAAGTAGGCCTAAACTACTTGTTACCCCTTTAATTGATTGACCAATGGCTTAGCTATAGTGATTTTTCAACTACTTTTTTTTAATTGAGACATAAATACAAAATAACACAGTTAATGTGATTAATAATTTATTAAATAAAAAATTCAACTGAGCTTTCTATTTGAAAGGATGAAAGTTTAAACACAATGAACATATTTTATTTTGCAAAATGCATCCTGAAACAGTCACCTTTCACTTTAAGAGTAGTGACCCATAACAAATATTTATTTAACCAGACTAATTTAGGTCTCACTTACACTTACTGATACATTTGTTAACATAATGATGTTAATTTACTCAAGAAAAACTATGGAGGATGTCAACTTGTGTTTTAAAGTTAAACAAATGTCTTATCTTTTGCTCTTGTTTTGAAAAATCATCATGTAACACACAATGATATTTAGTAAAATAAATATTAATTTACCATATCACAAATTCCGATTGTTTACTTAAATAAATATTAGTTTACATGTCATGTCAGAAACTCAATTTTTTATTTAACAAATTTATAGGCCCTACAGAAATTTAAATAAAAAAATCCGATTTTCGATTTAAATCAAATAAATCCGATTAATAGATTTTTTTGAAAAAATCATGATTTTTTTACACCCTGGTAAAAACAGAAGTGTTTAATAGCCAACAAAATTATAAAACACGCAAAGTCTGAACTGAGTTTCCTCATTTATCAAAACAAAAATTCTTGAACTATGCCTTCCTTTTGAATGCATTCTTTTTTCCTTACTCCAACCGAACAGAAAAAAAGTAAATTAAAAACCCTCAGCTTCGAAACACTTGCGTTTTTGATGAAGAAAAACTTTTGTGCCGTTCGTTCGTTTCGGGAGTAGAAAAGCAGATCCACCAAAACACATATTTTTTCAAAGACATTTCTACCCAGCTCGCTCAGACGTAAAAAGAAAACAGAGAAATAGGGTTTGTTGAAACAATAACTACAAAGAAAACAAAGAAGGAATGCAAAATTCCGAAAAGAAAAGAGAGAAAGGTCCATGCAAATATGTATTTAACAATCTGCAACAAAAGATACACATCGTCGGCAGTCCATGACTTCAAATCGGAAGAGTTCTCTTACTAGAATAAACACTCGAAAATGAAGTAATACAAAGAACAGGAAGAATGTAAGTTGAACATGTTCTAGATCAAACAGTTAACTAATCCAAAACAAATTTGGAATTTCGTTTATCGAATCAAATTTTTCCAATATTTAAAATATTGCTGTTTTGAAAATCTTTTTTTTAAAATTTATTTTAAGGAATATATCTTGGCAATATAAATTATTTATCTCACTCAACCTTCGATCAAAGAGGTAGGTTTGGGGTTTTATTTGACCCAATGCTCAGAGAAAAATGAAGAAACCAAAGGTGAATCCTAAGTGAAAATCTGAGGCCTCTAAAAAATAAGAAGCCCGGATCAAATGGCCCTGATGTCTAAAACCACTCTCGATAAAAAAAAATATATTCTCGAGATCTGATCTTGCCAAGCAAGAATTGAAAAAAGAAGTTTCGAATACATGAGAGAAAGAAGTTTAATGCGAACATACAAAATCATAGTATCGGACCAATGTAAAAAATAGAATGTTATATTAGAAGGTAAGGTTTTTAATATAGAGTACTCCGCGCGCGCGCGCGCGCGCGCGAGAGGAAGTCGCATACAAACATTTTGGCGTCATTATAAAAAATTGTCGAGTTTTTTTAGAAAACAAATTTTTAAAAGCTTAGGAAACTCAAATAATTCCAAGCAAACATTAACAAAAGCCCATTTTTGTTACAGTATAAAAAATCGTTCATAGAGAACTATTTTAGAAAACATTTTTTTATATGGGATACTCTAATACAGGGATGCAAACTGCGGCCCTGTGTTGATTTGCAGGCGGCCCGCCTCACCATGTGTTTATTTTTTAACTTTAACGAATTTCACGATCGGTAATTTAGGTTTAAACTTCGTTGCTAGAACAATGCATTAACATGTGCGAGACTCTTTCAGTTAACATAAATCAGTGAATAAATTTTTTCAGTCATGAATATTAACAAAACGAAAAATTGGAACCGTTTGACTAATGAAAATTTAGAACCAATTTTGCACTTGGTTACTACAAAAATCGAACCAAATAATAAACGCAAAAAAAATCTAATTACACTATTTATTTCTTTTAGAATCTTTCTTTTTTCTAACATAACTATAAATAATAAATATCAATAAATATAAATATGATAGATAAACTCTTTCATGGTTTTTTCGGCGGCCCTCTCATAGGTAACAGAATGAAATTGACCCTTGGAATTATCAAGTCTGCATTCCAGCTCTGAAAGATAGGTACCGTACAAAAATTTGCAAAAACACCCATTTTAGGGACAGCATAAAAAAAAACTTTCATCGAGAGCTATTAAAAAAACGTGAATTAAAAAAAATTATTTGTCAAATTCACAAAGCTTACATGAGCAGGAAGTAAGCAGACAAGCTTTTAAGGCTATGAACTTATACACGTAACCTACATCTATATCATTTGCAGGTATGACTTTATTCAGAGCACAGAAAGAGCAAATCGATAATGAACACTTTCAAATCAGACCTGGGACCATTAAACACCCATTATCTCAAGAAAGTGTGTGACGTATACGATCATTTTCACCTCATTCGAAAAAGAAACGCAGATAAAAGGCACTAATGATAGGCTATGGCGGAATGATATGTCAATAAAATACAGCCATAACGAGATCCAACATAACACATTCGATGAAGATTATGGGTTGGGAGTGCATATTACGTAGAAAAGCTTATTGAATCATGGAAGTTTGCATTGAAATCTTTTGGTACGAAATTTCAGAACACAAATCAATTTTATTGCTTCGTACATTATTCATATGTACTGATCTGTACAGAAACCACTAGGGAGGAGAGAACTAGACAATGCCTAGTACATGTAGTTAACGCTTATAAAATATGAGCAAAAATTTTAAAAAGTGGTTGCATGGCGATAAATTGCACTATTGACAGTCACATTACATTATTGTTTATTCAGCTCGATTTCTTTAGGAGCTAAAAATCTTGACTTAGGTTTCTTAAATCTTTGATTTTTTTCTATAGGCTTCTTTACATTCTTTGAGGTTATAAAGGTTTTTACAAAAACATTCCTCTAGATTATTACACATAGTTTACAAATATTTATATTTCGTAGAATTGTCTACCACTGTAATAGTTAACTCAATAATACAATGTTATCTATATAAATAAGAATGGAGTGTTTGTTTGTACATTCAATATTTTCGACCCATTTCAAGTTTTCTATCCGTTTTGGACCCTTCTGATGCCGAATCCGCCTTTTTCTCGTTTGGTGTCTGTCTGTCTGTCTGTCTGTCTGTCTGTATGTTGTGCCCTATACACGTCCACGCGATTTAAGATATTTTCATGGAAATTTGTATACAGAGAGTACTTATCTTGATTTAGTGAGTGGAATTGGTTGCGAAAGTCTGTCTGTCCGTCTTTCTGTTCTATGCTCGATTTTGTGTTTGTGTAGGCATCACATGAATTGTATTCCAGATATTTGATTGCATTGTATTTTATTTTATACATTATCTAATAATTTAGTGAATGCAATATTAAACATTTCTTTATTGTTATATTTAGACGAGTTTCATGCTAAAACACCTGAGTAAGTATACTTAAATCAACCATAATTTGGTAGTTTTGGAAAAATTGGAATGTCTATTGAATATTACGATTAATTCGATTGCTTTACCAGAACTGCTAAAAAAGTAATTATTCTTCAAAAAATTATTTTTTTTTATGGAATTTCATTTCTGATACGTCATTTATTTCGAGTCTTATTTTTATTCTTTGCGCAATGAAAACGATTTCCGAAAATTTGGGACAGACGATATTTTTCAATGAAACGAGAATGAACACGATCGCGCGAGCAGTGATATTTTTTTCTGGTTCTTTCGCTCTGAATTAATTTCACATTTCTAAATTTTGTACACTTTTAGTTGTAAGTTGTGGCAAATGTGCGAGATCAAGAGATAAAATTGAATCACAAATTAATATCTTTGGAACAATTTTTTACGACATCTTTTATTTTGTTTTACTTCGCTGTTTCTTGTTTTAAATATTTGTTATTTTAATAAATGTGTTTTCCTTCTCATCACACCCAACAGCACCACAAAGTATTAGACTTGAAAATGTTAGGTAAGTCAGTATAAATTTTCAGTAAATTTTAAGTGTAGTTATGCCGTTATTTAAAGAATAATGCCGTTATTTAAAGAATAATGCCGTTATTTAAAGAATAATGCCGTTATTGAAAGAATAATGCCGTTATTTAAAGAATAATGCCGTTATTTAAAGAATAATGTCGTTATTCAAATAATAATAATGTTTAAAAATCCAAACTAGAACTTTTTCCTACATTAAAAAATTCGTTGTAGTAATGACAGGAGAAGATTGCAAAATTTCACAATGTCGCATACCGGAGGCAAGAGTGCCACAGGTAAAAAAATATTGTTTTGTTGACTATGAGTGCGAGAGCATTAATTGAGTTGCACATGAAAACAACTTAAGAAAGGGAATTCCAAATCTTCCTATAAATCGTCTTTTATAGTAGTAACCTTAGTATCACCTTTCGTCTTTTTGAGCTTTGTCATACAGCAATTGTGCGATGTATGTGAAATGTATTACATGAATGGATATGCATGTGTAGGATTTGTGTCCAAAGTAAGTAGTAGAAAATATAAAGATGGCCGAAAGATGTTAAAATAAATTTTTCTTCTACAAAAAAACGTAAGTCATTATATATTTTGATTATCTCTTCAATCTAGAGTAAACCAATTCAAACCGAGTAAGGTCGGGTATTTTGCTAGTTTTAAATAGTAATAGTTCCCATTAATAAATTATTTCTTTCGATTGAGCTTCTGTTTTTGTACTCATTACGTAGTATAGCCTACTTAAAGCAATAAATGGTCAGAGCAACAACAACAACAAAAAATATTGTTATACTAAACTGGAAATCAACGGAATTTCTTTGAAAATTTGCTGTCTGACAATGCAGATGAACTGCTAATTATGCCATATGACATTATGCATACTAGGTCAAATACAAATGACTTTTTCCTTGTTTCAGTGTTAATCATCGTCACGATGCAAAGTTTATATCCTAATTTCAATTTTGATAGCAAAATATAGGTTCACTATGAAAAATTGGAAATTTTGTACTTAAGTGTTCTAATGACAAAATAGCTATTAATTTGTTTTGTTAATTAACCATTTAGAGATAAAAGTATGTAGAAAATTAAAAATGACAAAAAGTTATTTTAAAAATCATGTGCATATTGAAACATAGCAGTTTGGAACGAGTGAGGTTCTACATACAACAGTGATTAAAATGGACACTGAATACTGTCATAAAACAAAAGGTATCAATTTATCGGTCAAAATTCACATCTCTTTTAAAGTTATCTCCACTGACTTCAATGCACTTCTGTCAACGTTTTCTTTTAATCCTCAAAACATGCCTTAATTCGTTTTCGTGAAAACCATTCAGGGTTCGTACAGAATTTTCTTTTATACATCAATAGACTCAAAACGGTGACCACAAAGAAGGAGTTACACTCTTGGAAATAAAAAAAGTGTCTCGGTACCATATTAGATGTATATGGAGTTTGTGGAACCGTATTTGTTGAATGCTTTGTCAAAAAATCACAAATAATAATGACATTATGAGAAGGCGCATAATCGTGATGCAAAATCCATGAGTAGGGTTGCCAACTTTTTCTGAGACAATTCCGGGAATGTTGCGCAAAACTGAAATATTGATACCGTCATTCACTGCAAAGGGTTATATCTAAAAGCTAAATTTGAGAGCAAAAACCCCCCGAATTATTTCCTTATAATTTGATTCTGTTATTATATACTTTGGGTTTTGTTATTAGTTTATTGGATCAGCTGTTGACATAAGATTTTTTTCCACCTGATGGAAAACAAAAATGCCACATATCGCTATAATAAAAGAAAAAATAGAATTTTTAACATACTGCCTTTTCACTTTTAGTGACGATATTTAGTATTGACTTGGGATAGCAGGGAAAAGGATGTTTGAAGGACATGAAGTCAAGTGCAATAGAAAGAATTATTTTGGAAGGTAGGTGATATTGGTCGATAGCTATCTCTGAAATTCCGGAACAGTTTAACATTCAACCGCGATTCTGGACAGCAACTTCCATTCTGGGACTATCCCGACCAACCCGGGACGGTAGGCAACCCTATCCATGAGTTATCTCGCCACAATTCAGGTCATTTTTGACGAATTCCTTCAAGCAAACGGCGCAAAACACTCAAATAATAATCTTTATTAACCGTCTGGACAGTTGGTATAAATTCATAATGCACAACACCATGACAATCAAAGAAAATAGTTACCTTGATTGTTGTGCGAATCATCTGCGATGGATTCTCTACCTTCTTTAAACTTTTGTCATCATTCAAATACTGAGGTTTTTTTTTATAAACAGTCGTCTATAAAAGCTTTTTGCAACATTTCAAATATGTTTGTAGCAGAAATTCAATTGCGGAAACAAAATTTAATACATATTCTTTGCTCAATTACATTCGACATTTTGAAAAATCAACAAAGTAAAGATTCTTCTCTTATTAAAAAAAATTTATTTTCAGTCGATAAAATTAAATAAATCTCTGATTGTTGCCACGTGTTTTTTCGTCGTTAAAATGTTTCATAAAAGTTTGGACGATATCTATATATAAGTATTTTAAAAGAATCATTTCGGATACTTTTTAATTACAGTAGTATACCAGTTGCAGCGTTTAAAATCGACTAAGTAGAATAAGTAAGACTAAGACCTTGGGTTTAACATGTAGGAGTAGAATAGATAAAGAAAGACAGATTTAGAGTTTTCTTCAGGGCTGTTCGTTTGAATTGGTGATGATAATTAAATCGGTTGTTTGAGAAACCCCATAAGTCAATTTTAGTCGAACTCGAGTTATCGGTAAAAATCTATTCTTTAGAGGTAAACGCATCTTTTAGAAGTGAAACCTCACAAGTCAGGTCATTCTATAGAGTTGGCCCGTATGAAAGCTTTCGTTTATTCGAGAAAGTCCATAAGTCAGTGACTTATGGGCTTTCTCGAATAAACGAAGCCAATACGTCACTGACTTATGGGCTTTCTCGGATAAACGAAAACTTTCATACGGGCCAACTCTATAGAATGAACTGACTCGTGGTGTTTCACTTCTATAAGATGCGTCTACCTCTGAAGAATAGATTTTTACCGAAAACTCGATTTCGACAAAAAGTGACTTATGGGCGTAAAGTTCCAATGGATGAGAAAGTCGCTTTTAAAATCTCGCAGTTCATGCAGCTTTCACACTCTTTCAAACATTAGGATGTTGAAATCGCCAAACCTTTCAATGATGGGTTTTACAGCCACACTTTTCGGTTTAACAACCATAAAAAGCTGCTGCTTCTATCACTCCCAAATGAACCAGTATATCCAAGTGGGAAAATCCCCATTAACAAGAAAAAAAATTGAAGACATAAATGAACTGATGAAATACATCCCAAATAAAGAAAACATTCAAGCATTCTACAAAGAGATAGTTCACCAGTGCTCTACAGGTACATCTGATTCTGAGTTGCCAGAGAACTACACTACTGATGAATAAACTTTATTTCACCATTTATACCACTCTTATTCATAGAACTAAATTATCTTATGTGTGTTTCATATTTATTTAATGTTTCTACTTATTTTAGAATGCATATTTGAGGTGTACTTTTTATTTTATACAGTTTAGAATGCAATTACTTTTGCCCATAGTATATGTATTTGAGAAACCCATAAGTCAACTGACTTTAAAAATCCATATTAATTTAATTATTTATCTTTTGAGACCTCCATTGAGCACAAAGATTGTATTTAGCTCCAAACCATACATTTTATTAGAAATAATAATATAGAGGTTGTCGGTTAACGCAGAAACAGTTTTTTCTCGATTTCCCAAAAATTGTTCTCACCTGACTTATGGGGTTTCTGAAACAACCGATTAAATTAATCATTCCTTTTTGCACTGTCGTACTTTATGGGAATAAAATTTAATTTTACGTATTTACATTTATAAAGTCAAAGAAAAACTCTCAGAGGTAAAGCTATATTACGAGAGAGATCTTCAGAAAAAATTACTCAGGTCCTGACGAAAACGTGGAGCAGGAGCACATGTTGTAAAAGGACAAATTTCATCAGAGAAATTTCTTTGCCTGTCCACTAGAATTATTTTCCACTTTTCCACAATTGTGATGTGCTAAACATGCTCCATAATTTTGAAGTCATGAATTCTTGCCTTAGCCCATGGTGTTGCAAAGCAGAAAAACAACCTTTAAGCCCCCAACCTTCTTACCGGGACAGCCACGAACTTACAGGTGATCATAGGCACGAAAAGTACTGGCATCTCTTCCATGAGATCTATCACATCGGTCATCAGTGCAATAAAAATATCAAATTCATTTAACCTACACCTCTATAGGACTGAGACAGTTCAGGAGACTCAATCGCGTGACATCCCCGCCCCAATCACGTTGCAGCGAAACTTCAAAACACTTTACCTTCCATAATGCATTCAATTTGCATGTAATTTTTGGAAGTTTTTTTTAATCACCAAACTTTTATCCAGACTTAAACTTAATGCACGTACTTTCAACATCTGCGCCAATCACCTATTCATGAATAGTGCAAACAAAATAGGGTTTTGGCGCACCCCTACTCTAGAACCCGTCTTTTTATTGTTTTCCGGAAGGGTCCTGAGGGTGCGGTATTAACACCAATTCATATTGAATAAAATAGTTCTCAAAATGCATTTGAAATCGAAAAACCTCAAGAAAGATCTTTTGTAGGTTTTAAATCATTTTAGGTACTAAGACAGTTTTAGGTTTTATAAGTCGTAAACACAATATTAGGTATTTTAAGGTAGTATAGAATTTTGATTTCTTATTTAGAACATTCCAACTCATAAGAATATGTTGACATATATGAAATTGAATTCATAGAACTAAATAAGTAAAAACTTAAGTATCCGAGCCTAATGATTATGAGATAAAAGTACAATAAAATAAGATATTATTCAAAACAGACCTAGTAATGTATCATAATTTGGAAACTAGCCAGATTAAAAGAAAACTGTATAATTCTGGTAGTAATGCTATAAAAAGATTACACTAAGGAATAGATTAGAAATTTTTAGTTTAACATTTAATTAAAAATAAAAATTAGTTACTCGTTGTAGTGGATTCTGAAACGTTATAAAAATCCATACCATGACCGAGTATAACTTTGGGATACAGCTATCCAACATTGAAACGGCCAATATAATGTATTGCCTGACGGAATTAGCTGTGAAATTAGATACCAAGAATAAAGATGTATTCAATATCATTTTTCTAAATAATCAATTATAAAACTTCTTGGAGTTTTATTTATAAAAGTGAGAAAGTACAGGTTTAAAAAATCATTCTGACAGTCACCAAGATTAAATAAGCAAGACATTAAACATGATGATACTTTTAAACGAAATTATTCTCCTAAAAGCAGGAAAAATTAAATAACAACACAAATCTATTTTCAAAATGTGAAAGCCTACACAGATTACTTGCTATTGTTAAAATCTGAAACTACCAAAAAAGATTTTGGAGTAAACATAACCTTTACATACTTTAATAAACATTCTTTAATATAATATCCAATTACTTAACATAATATCCAATTACAACATAATATCCAATAAATTAACATAATATCCAATTACGTAACATAATATCCAATTACTTAACATAATATCCAATTCAAAGCAATCGGATAATTTATTAAGCGTTACTATGGTATGTGCCATCCATGTCTATAGAAACTTCATGCTACATTTTACTTCAGGTTTTAAGTACTGTGAAACTTGGCAGATACTTACAAAAATATCAAAACCATATCTTATGGTCAGTGACCTCTTTCTCACAATTACAGGATGAACAAATGCCAGCAGTAAAATGGAACCTGACCAACTTCGTAATGACAATCCTGACTCTCAGACATATTGCTGGCAGAAAAACCCACAAACCGCTAAATAAATAATGTAAGAGACTACATAGCATGCAAGCAGCTACATGCCCTGGTAAATGGCGAGTTGTTTTGTTTAATTTCTGGATATGCACCAAAATGGTCTATGATTAATTAAAATACTTTCTTATGACTGGCGCAAAAATTAATTAATAGGATTATATTTAGGTTCGGCTGACTGAGCAAAGGTTCCATCCTCATTTATCTATTGATGACAAAGTCGTTGTTACTCACATTTCATACCGTATTTAAATCCATCTATAAGCACGTTTCATACCTCAAAATGAAATAAAATTGCTGAATTATATTTTATTTTGGGGCACGGGCTAGATGTCCAAGTATTCTAATGACCTGCTAGATTTATTTTGATTTCTTTAAATACGTTACTAGAAAATATATATCCTTTTCTACTGATTAATTTGTTTTGCACATACTCCTCTGAGATCCATCGATAATATCCATGTAGAACATTCCATCTAGAATACATTCCATTTTTTACATTCCATGCAAAATTTAAATATATTTGCTAAAATAAATGGACTACAACTGCCGAAGATTCACTTTCAAGGCGGCTTTTCAAATTATTACGATAAATTAATTTTGAAATACGAAGATCGCGAATGCCTGAAGCAAAATAAATACTATTCGATCAATTTCGGAATTCGAAACGAAATTGTCGTGTTATCTCTATGCTGATCAATTACAATTCTTTATTGAAACAAATAAAATATAAATCATAACACTAATCAAAATGAAAAGCTGCATTTCGAGTGCTCTTATGGGGGCTAATTCTTATTTTCAATACAGTGCAATGGCAAAAAGTGCACAGCTCAATTTTCCCTTCAATTAACTTCTGAACGTCCACATCAATTGCATCTAATTCACTTGAAGACGATATGGCATTTTTTGTTACCTAACCTATTTTGCATTTGCTCACATTTTCTTTTATACGCTCTCTGATTTCTGTCTTCTAAATTCACCATTGCCATTTATTAGACTGCTAAAGAATTTAATTAGAGAAACGACCTCCTATTTCGTGTAGTTTAGCAATATTATGCAGCTCCATAGCTCAAATCAAGCATATTTAAGTTATGCGACACAGCTGGCGAATGATCTAGTAGCAGTTGATCTTATATAACTTATATCCGTTTGTTGCCATTCGCCATTGCACGAATGATGTAACACTGTCACACTCATCTGTGCCACGTACGTTAGCGTGGTACAATTACATTTTCCAAGGAAGGAATTATAAAAATGTAAAACAAATGTAGTCAATAATACGACGAATAACTCATTGTTCCTGCTCTACAAAAGCATTCCACCCATTCCAAAGCATTCCCTAGTAAACCATCCTTTATATCTAATTGGCTCTGATCGCATCAGCAGGTGGGAGCGCTAGAAAAACACGAGGAACATTAAGCCCACCCAAAGAGAATGAACCTATTAGATGAAATATTTCCTTTCAACCAGCAGGAAATCCAACAGCGCACGAGTTCAGAACTCTTGCCTGAGGTTTCGCTTACTGCCATGATGCTACCTACTCCATCATTTAATGGTGAACTTATACACTACCTTCCCCAAAACACATTTTTCCGTACATTTTCCATAACTGTATATTTATCCCCAGAATCCAAGAATTTGTGATGGCCTGAAAAGTGGTGAATACCATCGAAAAGAAAGTTAGGTTTGTTGGATATTGTGGAGCAAGGAACCATATTTAACTGAGCTATGCCAAACAACGTCAAGTAAAAATGGATGTGCAGTTTTACTGATACTAAATACACACAGAGAGGAATCGAACCTGCGCTGCCTATAACACGCAGGTATGCTGGCGCAGTGGACAAATCTACTGAGCCACAGCAACCCCGGAAAGAAAGTATATCACCTGTATTATTTTTTCCAATTGTACCTCAACAAAATATGAATGCATACCGCATTTTGAACATTACAAAGTATATAACATCTGCTTAGCTTTACATACGTTTTCTTACATCTATCAACTACAAAAACATTAAATGTTAGTTATATTCAACCTATTTGAATTTTAAATGACAAATATTGATTTCAGACCTTTTCTATTAGTTTTGCTTTTAAAAGAAACGTGTGCTTTCTAAGCACATTCACAAATACATTTCAAAATTGCAAATACAACAAATTCTTGCGAAAAGGCTCCAATAAGACAACACATCATATGAGTTATTTTGTTTGAAGCAGAAAGTATAGGGAAATACTTTAAAAGACAGTTAACAACATATCATCAGAAGTCTCTTGTGGTTTTAAAAGGTACATCATAGAAGACATTCTGCATTATCAATAAAAGTGGGTATAATTATAATAAAAAACAGTATAAAAACGTAGATATAGACATTTCGTTTTCTAGACTCGCTATTTCTCCTGGAAAGTAGAATAATAAAATATACAAATATTCGAAAGGTTAAAATATGTCTGCTTTGAACACATCAGGAAAAAATCTATTTTGTTTCTGGACTGACAGTAAAAATATTTTATCCCGCCGTTATAGGGCTGCAATGTTAAAAATGTCCTTCTCGGGGGGCAAAATCCATTTAAGAAAAGGTGGTAAGCTCTCCAGTGGGTACGGATTTCCATATGCAATATCATGCGAGTACTACAAGTGATTGTTTGGTCCACTTGAAATCACTGCAAACGCTTCTTTCAACAAGTGATAAACTCGGATCAGGAATCCACGCTAAAGTCAAGTCACCAATTCCTCGAGAGAGAACGCATTGTTTAAAAGTAGCATGCACCCTAATTTAACGAATAGACTCGTTCAAAGCCACGCGACTCAAATGCCAATTTATCACAGTCGGACTATACCCAATTTCATTGTTTACGTATTAACCCCACTCTAATTTTACGAATAGACTCGTTCAAAACCACGCGACTCAAATGCCAATTTGTCACAGTCGGATTATACCCAATTTCATTGTTTACGTTTTAACCCCACTCTAATTTAACGAATAGACTCGTTCGAAACCATGCGACTCAAATTCCAATTTGTCACAGTCGGACTACACCCAATTCCATTGTTTACGTTTTACCCACACCCTAATTTAACGAATAGACTCGTTTCAAAACCACGCTACTCAAATGCCAATTTTTCACAGTCTGACTACATCTAATTTCATTATTTACGTCGACCAACCGGAATAGTGGTTAAGGTGTTAGCCTCTAGATCGGAAGGTTCCTGGTTCGAATCCGGGTCCGGGCATGGATGTTTGTAAGCGTATGGTGTAGAGGCGGCTGGTGCACTTTAAATCTGTTGTGGCTGAAAGTCCTCACGTTGGGTTGGCGTGGAAGTTAGGAGAGTTGGGTGCCAGCTAAGGTGTTGCTTCGTCATCTGACCGTGGTTCAAAATTACGAGGTGTTATCCTCGGATATTTCCCTTAAGGGACTGATCCCGGACCGTCGTCAATAGCCCGTTGTGTTGCTCTAGTACGACGTTAACTAATATTACCAAATTACCATTATTTACGTTTTACCAACACTCTAATTTAACGAATAGACTCGTTCAAAACCACGAGACCATTGCCAATTTGTCACAGTCGTAATATACCCAATTTCATAGTTTACGTTTTACCCACACTCTAATTTAACGAATAGACTCGTTCAAAATCATATTACTCAAATGCCAATTCCTCAGAGTCGGACTCTATCTCCAATTCCAAGTTTAAAAAAAGCACATTACATTCGACGCAGTACCGCTACGCAATCGACAGACTTTTCTGACAGCTTAGACATATCTAGGCAGACAAACAACTTAGTGAGCATGCAATTACACACAAGCAATGCGATTACGCGATCCCTTAATTAATACTGATGGCTGCAAGATCCACTCTGCTTAAACGGTGGCACGCTAGATGCGCGGAAAAACTACCAATTAATAGCACCATTTGCCGGGGTCACAGAACGGGCAAATTTCCAGCGGAAACGTGAGCCGCAAGTCACTCGCAAACAATGAAACGAATGTGTCACCCAAACAGAATATTAAATCAACGTCTTGTTAATGACACGGAAGATAAAGGCCCTTTGTTCTCCAAAACAACGAAGAATCCTGTGCCGGCAGAAAAGCGTCGGAATAGTTAGATGTAAATTACAGTGATAAGTGAAAATCAAAGGGTGCACTTGCGCCGAAAATAATGTGAGAGCAGCAAATAATAGTATACCTAAGTTATATTTAGTCGTTGTGTGGTTAGGGCAACAGGAAATTATCTTAGGAGTTGGGCATTTTTTTTAAAGCTGGTAAGAAGAATAGCAGGTGCAGGTTTGACGTAATTATGAACTATATATGTGCGTAGTTATTAATAGTCTCAGTCGAGCTCCAACCTTTGGGCCATAAAATACAACCAACCAGTCATGCTCCGAAACCTTGGTTCAGCAGTCTGAGAAATATTGTTACTGAAAAAAAGAGAAACCAACTTTCTTTCTATTTCAAATGTTAGGTGGTGGGAATTTTTCTTAACCTTTTGACTACGGATATGGATATATAATGGGAGCAATTCTTATAACGTTCGAGCTACAACTGCTGTAATGGCCGTAATCTAAATTCTTTCTTGGCGTGATTCTTGTAATTTTCAAGGTACAACTGATGTACTGGCCGTTGTCTAAATTCTTTCTTGACGCGATCATGGTACAATTGTTGTACCGGCCGTAGTCTAAAGGTTAAGCTGGTAAGAATAGCAGATTCTAGTTTGACGTAATTATGAACTACATGTGCCTAGTTATGAATAGTCTCAGTCCAGCTCCAACTTTTTGCGCCATAAAACACAATCAATTTGTCTAGCTCTGAAACCTTGATTCAGCAGTCTGAGAAATACTGTTACTGAAGAAAAGAGAACAACTCTATTTCAGCGCATCTTTGTCTTAAGTTTGAATTTTTGTTTCAATAGCTGTTAACCGTCGACCAATCGGTCTATTAGTCAGGGTTTTGGTTCCCGGATCGAATCCGGAGTAAGGAATCGGTGTTTGTTCATTCTTATTGGTAATTATTTTGGTTGGTAACATTGCGTTTTTTGGTACAAGGACCATAATTGTCCAAGCTGAGTCAAACACAAGACAGACAACATCAAATAATGGACAAACATATACAGTGAAAGTTTCACTGATAGAGAAGAGAGAAATACACCCAAGGAGGAATCGAACCTGTGCCGGTTACAACTCACATGTTGCTAGTGCAGTGGACAAACCTACAGAGCCACGGCTCCTCCTGAATCAATCTTTGGCTTCTATAAACTGGTAGCGTCCAGAATGCATGGTAAGAATGCGAGGTATACCTTGAAGTCAACTTTTATGATATACCAAGATAACTCAAAATGGTTCACAAATCTGTCCATATGGTGCCATGATGGAAATATTAATAAT
Organism: Metellina segmentata; assembly: GCA_947359465.1. Classification (NCBI taxonomy): domain Eukaryota; kingdom Metazoa; phylum Arthropoda; class Arachnida; order Araneae; family Tetragnathidae; genus Metellina; species Metellina segmentata. Next base: position 90,728,733 of record OX375877.1, on the reverse strand, counting down.
TTGCCTTGCATTAGTGAGATAAAATAATAACTGTCAACCTGATCCATGGCCATATGCATCATAAAAAATTATGTCAAAAATATTCAAAAAGCGAGAACTAAAGCAAATATATCTAACGACTTTGAAAATAATTTTAAAAATTCTACAAAGGTTTTTAGAGAACACCGTCACAATCCGTAAAATGTAATTGAAGAGGTCAAGGCAAGATATATAGCGGTCAAAGTTACATTTTTCACTCTTTTTAGAAAAATAAATTTTTAAAGTCTTGCCAAATCCTCCACTCTCTTGACCAACAGTCAATTTGTTATTAATCTGTGTTCTGAATGGTATATACTAGCATTCTTTGAAAGTTAGGATTAAACTGCCTCTAAATATTTCCAAAAAGGTTTAGGGCGGGAAAGAAAATAATGTTATACATTTCTATTTTTTTATTGGGCTTTTTAAGAAATTCTTTAAAAAAACTAGATAGCATTTTATAATATTGTTATATTAGTTTAATTTAACTCAAATTGAGGATCAGTAGTCTCGTCTCTATTCAATTATACCTTTCTTGAAAAGTTACTTTTCAAATTTACGTCACTTGCTAAAAGAAAACACTTAATTTGAACAGAAAAACCTACCCGAGTTCTTTTTTCATGTTTTCAGATTCCTGGAATTTTTACAATCGGCTCCCTTAAGCCTTTCAAACATTCAATGCATTCAAGCCACAACTAGAATAACTATTGAGCAGCGCATATTGAAAAGAGTAAGGGACAGTTTTCAGACTGGGGTGTAGAAGAAGAATGGTTGTTATTTTGGGGAGTCGAAGAGGAGAAAATAACATCAATACTCTCTATTGTGTGACACTGGTTCTTAAAATGCGAGTCGCAACAAAAATTCTTGTTGTATTTCGATCGTATAAAATAACGTCATTACAACTCAAACATAACTAAAGAGTCAAATCGAAGATAAAATAGTTTTCTGTGCGCATGATACTGTTAACGAAGCATTCATTCTTTACTCTCTGAATTTTTAATAGAATTTATTGCTTATAATTGAAGATCTTACTGCAACAATGTATATATCAAAAACTGTCATATTACTTCACCCCCAGAGTCCGAGATGGAAAGATAACCCAATGGTATTATCTATTGCAGTAATTTTCGAACGGTGTGCAACAAGGTCACTGATGTGCCATACAAATGGTGAAGCGGTATTAAATTATGTAAGGTTAATAAGCTGTTAATTTTTCATTTCAACAGTTTTGTTTTAAACTTTTGACAATTAAGTTCACAACTAATTTCTAGTAGTACCGGTAATTTCTATACGGAGTATCGTAAATAAATTGTTTCGAAAAGATTCTTTTAAAGGCCACTTGGGAACAAAAAAGTAGATAATTACTTGTATTTCGGTAAATCAATCTGAATTGTGTTTAAATTATGGGTGCTTGTCAGATTGACAAAAAAATATATATTATTTTTGGTGTGACGCAGAATTTTAGCAATCAATTTATGTGTGCCATGATAAGAAAAAAGTTGAAAGTCGCTGATTTACTGAAATAATATTTCATTTTATCCCTGAATGTTACTGCAAGGGTACTTGAGCATTTTACATTTTATAAAACAAGGATTATAGATCATTGCCACCGTAAGGTCTTCAATTGTCCCACTCAAACTGTTATATCCGTATTATGGTACAAACAATCATGGATGTACTTAAATCTAATGAACATTCATATTACGTAAAAAAATTATTAAATTACAGGCAAATATTAATAAATAAATTTTGCAAATGATAGAAATGAGTAGTAAAAGTTTCAATTTGTTTGATTCTCTCTGCTTACGTGAAAAATTCGTAACTACTTCCACCAAATAATAAGAATTCCAGCAACAAATTCATATAAAAAAGAGTGAACTTTTTGAAAAGCACAATCCTAGCGAGACTGAATGCCAGACTCAAAATGAAGTTATTTTTCAAATAACGAGATTCGTTTCGGATTCAAAATTCAATCCTCAGTCTATCGATTTTATTCACATTGTGTGAAGCACATTTTTCTCGGGAAAATCCGCCGCAGCACATAAAACAGAATCCCGTTCTCTTTTCATAACGACCCGAGAAGTACTCGTACGTCTTACAATTGATGCACAGCTTGGGGAGAGAATTTCTATTCTGCTTCTGGGTATCACGTGAATGCAATTCAAAATTTCTCGCTGGAATATTTCATTGCTAAATCGATGAGAGAAAACTTATTTTGACTGATTCCGGAGTGGTGAAGCTGTACATCTTCACTTTTCAGTGCTTTGCTCATTTCTGTAAAGCTGTTACTTAATGGATACTGCGCGCTTTTATTTAGACTTGAGCAATAAAATCATCCGGTATGTATTAAGTATCATTCGTGTAGCGTTCATTCCAAGTGGCTTTTCGAGTCAAATGATTCATATCTTTGCTTTACAGTATCTATTTGGAAGTCAGCAATAAATACGATCACGTTGAAGTAAGCTTTGTAAATGTGATGCATAATATTAATTATTTATGTCCATTGCAGTTGATCAACATGAGAATTTTTATGATTTGTACCCCCGTAGTATTCGTTTGATGTTGGTACGTAGTATTTTATCCAAGTACTGTGTTAGATGAGGAGCCGTTTATAAAATACAAAAGTATTTCTAGTCAATCTATTATAATTTTATTAGAATGTTGTATACAGTCAAATATCGCGTGTGTGTGAGAGTGTGTGTGTGTCTGTCTGTGTGTGTGTGTGAGTGTCTGTGTGTGTGTCTGTGTGTGTGGTGTCTGTGTGAAAAAGCGAGAAGGTCAAGCATTTCAACGGTGGCAAGATGAAGTTGAATAAATGTTTTGCCGATATGCAAATGGGTAACACTAAAACTATAGAAAGCAAAATTTACAATGTATGGCGTGTGTCTGTGTGTGTGAGCTTACTTCCATATTTTTTTTTCAGCTAAATATTTATCACTAAATACGATTTTGTTCTAATTACTATAGAAGTTTATGTATGAAAACTAGAGTCAAAAGGATTTTTTTAAAACTTAAACGGGTCTCTAGGCCACAGTACCTTAGTACTGGCAACCTATCCAAGTCATAGACATACACACAAAAGAAGTTTTACTGACACAAAACCGAGATAAACAGCCGGGGTAAGTTTTACGGATCGAATTTGCATCATCTACAACTCGTAAGTTGATATCGCGGTGTGCAAACCTATCTTGTCGGAAGAATGATTCAGGCATAGGAACCACGACAAGGTTTGTAGCCTCACGTAAGTCAACTCCATTGACAGCAACTGAAATAAGGCGTAGATACCAATGTAGAAATTTCACTTAAGTCCTTCAAGCTTAAATCCGTGCCAGACTATAAATAGTAGGACGAATAAAATGAGATAAGACTATCGCCCGGTTTAAAGATACTGATTAGGGTCCATGTAAGGCCTGGTGCACACATCCGGTTTTTCAACGTGTGGCGCCGCTACGGCAACGCACGTCCAACTTGCGTGCAATTTGTACCGCAGTTCCCCACGGCGCCGCAGCTCGCTGCACATGCGTCTCCGGTCTGAAGTACCCTGTTTTCATAAATAAATGGAATATAAATAATAATTAATTAATGGTTGTATTCAGTAACGTCTATTTTGTTTCAAAGTATACTTTTTTTACACCAAGTAAGCGAAATAAACACGTTTTCTTCGATAGAATATTTTTCGCAAATGGCGCGAAATGAGTTCGTGCGTCATTTCACGGTTATGTGTGCATAGTTGGGCTTCGGTGCCGCAGCGGTGCCGCACGTTGAAAAACCGGATGTGTGAACCGGGCCTAGGACTGACCTGAAGGCACCAACTTCCGGTCTCATACGAACACGTGAGGAAATCTTACTAGCCTACAGCGATGTCTAAAATTCGATTTCGCACCCTGTGAAAAACGATTTTCGTACGAATTCGTCGAGACTGCCAGATTTCCTAGTGGCCTTCCCTACATCCGTAGTGACTTCAACTTGTAGCAGATGGGCTGCGCCCCAAGAACCCACTGTGTCAAGACAGCTCCGCTGCTCATTTAAATATTTGAACAAAAACGCAGAATCTCTCAGTTCAAATCATATCGTGATCTAATGTGAGAATTATATTATATTTTAAGGTAGATACATCATACAGATGCAACCATTAGTTGATAGATAGCCAATTGCGTGAGACCTTGAGCACTTTACTGCAATCATGGGGTGTATTTCCATATGCGTGGTCAAGTAATGGAAGATAGCGAAAGGTTTTGGCCGTTTGTTGAAATGAGGCCGTGGCGATGAATATTGTTGTTATAGGAGTGTGTTATCACAAGGCTTCAGACAATTGTTGAAAGTGATAAGCATCGAATTTGCAATTAACCTCTACTCATCTTGGATCGTCCATCGGAGTGTGCGCCAAATGAGACGAGCGCCATCTGGAATTTTTCAGAAGTGCCATCTTGCTTGTCTTTGAAAGTGTGCGTGTTCATAATCACGTCTACCAGTCACCAATTTGGTAAGATATGTGAAAAAATAAAGCGCCAACTTTGTCTTCCAATTCCTTCTTGATGTAGTTGGGTTGCACTGCTATATATGGTACCAAATAGAATTACCGGCGTTGGTTGGGTCGAATTGGTTGAAATTAACCGCCATAATGTTATTAATGGTTAACGCCGTTATTCCTCTGAGGATTTCAAATTATTTGGGACTTCCTCTGTAGATCTAAGACAAAATTGAACTGGGGTTTTTAGACTGTCCCTGATTCTAAAGCATATCTACCAAATTTGGTGTCGATTAGATATACAGTGATCGTAATGATAAAATCAATGTTATTTCTATGAGGATTTCAAATTGTTTTTCGCTCCAGAACTAATCGAACGGAGGTTAATATTTTGACAATTCTTTCAAGATGAGTGTAACAAATTTGGTGTGTATTGGGTAATTTCGTAATTAATTAGTAATTAATGCCGTGCTAACGCCGGTCATGGATCAATCCCACCAGGGGAAAGATCCGAGGACAACACCTCGTAATTTTGAACCACGGTCAGATGACGAAGCAACACCTGAGCTGGCACCCCATTCTCCAAACTTACACGCTAACCCAACGTGAGGACTTTCGGCCCCGACAGATTTAAGATGCACCAGCCGCCTCTACACCATACGCTTACAAACATACATGCCCGGACACGGATTCGAACCAGGAACCTTCCGATCTAGAGGCTAACACCTTAACCACTATACCATTTGGTCGGCTGGTGTGTATTGGGCAAGCGGTGAAGGTTTGTATGGAGTATACAAAAAGACGCCAATTCTGCTTTATATAAAAATTATATCGTTAATTTTTTCCAGTGGAGTGTTCATCACAAAGTATTACCACCATAAATAAATAATATTTTTGGTTACCAAATACTCGTTACCAAATAGGTATTTTTAATGAATTTCTGTTCAACATTCATAGCTTTAAAATCCTATCAGTGTGAAGGGCCATAAATTCTTAAAAACTTTCCACACAACAAGAACGCAAACGAATTTTAAAAGTATCGCCTCAGTTCACGCTTATGAAACTCTTCTCTTTTATTTCACCATTTTTCTGCTTGATTTAACCAGCGTTCATTTTTCGCTTCATTTTTAACCAACTCTCTCACAAGAAAAGTTTCCAAACTCATTCGCCGCGAAAACTCTTCAGCTCGGACTAAAACACGACACTGGAAACGTGTTCTAATATTATCCGAACTGGAGGTAATATTAGATCCCTGAAGTGTAGAAGCGGAAGCTTAGTATCTCCCCCTCGCCTCCTTCACGAGCAGGTAAGTAGAAAGGAGTCTGAAGAATTTTATCGCTACATTACCTAAGGACTTTTAAGGAGGGTCATTATTCACTAAAAAGCTAAGCACGCAATGCTACACGAACGATGACATAGGGTACAATATTTATTCTGCGGCCGCGGCTTTTGCTCTGCGTTCAGGTACGGCTATGTGAAGATGACGCAAATCCATTTTTAATTCAAAATGTAATGAGGTGGTTTTGAGATTTGGCGGAAATCTTCCAAGGTTCGTGGAGCTTTTCTCGGTTGCGTTCTGGGGAAATTGTTATGAGGTGTTACTCTGATGACGAAGCTAATGTGTCGAATTCGCGAAGTCAGAAACTTAATTCATTCATATTTAAAAGGGAAAATGTCGGGCATTAATCTTGTGTTGAAACTGGTCAGCGAACAGAGAATTGTGTGCCATACTTAAAACTACAGGGTTGGTGGCTAGTTGGTTTTTATGCTGCAAAGCCCATATTTGGCCATGATGCGCCCAAACACGAGGAAATGTCAAGTAAATGGACATACACATAAAATAAAAGTTTTGACGACACATAAAAGAGAAATGCACGCTGGAATAAGTTACCGAAATTGAACCTGAGCCGCCCAATTCTCGCAGGTTGCTTACGCAGAGGGAAAACCCACTGGGACATCACTTAATTTATGTCGCACTGGTGCAGCACAATGACTGAATGAAGTGAGTGACTTCATTAATTCGTTGAGACTAGTGTACCAGGGTAACATTTTTTTGTTTCATTATGTTCATTATGTTTCATTTTTGGGCTACGCGGCATCTCAAGATTCAAGGAAACTTGCTTGAGGGTAGGGTTGCCAACTTTTTCTGAGACAATTCTGGGACATATTGCGCCAAACTGAAATATTGATATCGTCACTCAAAGTGCAAAAGGTTGCAAGTCTAAAAAGCTGCCTTTTTCAAGGAGAGCAAAGAAAACGAATTATTTCCTCAAAATTTGATTCTATTATTATATTTTTGAATTTTTGTTCTTAGTTTATTGGTTTAGCTGATGACATAAGAGATTTTTCCACCTGATGGAAATCACAAAATGCCACATGTACCATTTATAAAAGAAAAATAGAATTTTAAACATACTACCATTTGCACTTTGAGTGACGATATATAATATTAACTTAGGATAGTTGGTTAACGGACGTTCGATGAACACGAAGTCAAGAGCAGTAGAAAGAATTATTTTGAAGTGTAGGTGATATTGGTCGATACCTATCTCTGAAATTCCGGGACAGTTTAACATTCAACCGCTGATTTTGGACAGCAACTTCCATTCCGGGACAATCCCGACCATTCTGGGACGGTTGGCAACCCTACTTGAGAGTAGGGTGAGTTTTATGGCACGAGGACCAACCTGTGCCAAACACAAGACAAACGACGTCAAGTAACTAACCTAGACGCAACAAAAGTTCTGCTGATACAGTAGAGAGAAATGCATCCAGGGTAAGTTACAGGAATCGAACCTGAGTCACCTCGCTTACGCAGCGAGAAAACCAACTGAGCCAAGGCGGCCCTCGTAACTTACAACTGATTAGGGTTGCCAGCCGATGAATATCAGAAAAGAGAACATTTAGAAAAATTATTTTTTTTTTTAAAGAGGACACGAAAAGCACGCATTATTAGTGTATAATTGTTATGTATCTAATAAAAAGAATCATCTTTGACTAATCTTGATTTATTAACCACTAACTGAAAGAAAATCTACTGAACATATTACTTAAGTTTTTTAAAAAAGAATTTGTAAATGTAAGAACGAATTTATAAATGAAAATGCTGACCATCTCTATTTAAGTCTTTTTTTAAACACTGCAAAATATAAGAATCCAATTTTTAAACAATAAACATATAACAACAAAATAGTAGTAGATACATCTCTAATTAATGGAAATTAAACATTTTACTTTTAATATTTGTTTCTGCGCAGCAATCATAGTTGAGTTATCGACATCGATTTAATGCTAACAAAAAAGGTGGCTGGGTGAGCAAACGCGATTTCCTTTTAAACTAAAAATGGCTGCGAATCGTCCAGATTTCTTTTTCTTATTATTCTTACGCGAATCTAAATGCTCATTGGTTATCTATTTGATCTCATAATGAGAGATTTTAAAATGGAGATCAATATACACTAGAGGTTGAACTTTCTATTATACGTTGATGCGTTTTAATAATACGTACAGTTTTTGTACAATGTACTAGATCTAGAACGTATTTGAATATCTGTGGTTTACATAACGATATACAGGGAGTTATCAAAATAATGGAAACACTGTGAATAAAAGTGACATTTAAGAATGAGCTTATTAAGCATTAAAATATAATCTTAGTTACCAGTTTTTTTCGTATAAAAAGTATAATATATCATGGTAGTATGAGGTAGCTTTAGTGAAGTTGTATACGTCGTGGATTTTTGTCAAAAGCGCAAAATGTCAGACCTCACAGACTTTCAAAGAGGTCAAATTGTAGGAGCCCGACTAGTTGGAGCAACTGTGACCGAAACATCCCAGCTTTTAGGCGTTTCTAGAGGTACTGTGTCTAAAGTCATGGCAGCGTACACACAGCCAGGCAAGACAAGCTCGGCAAAGCAAAATAATGGACAGAAGGAGAAGCTTAGTGAAAGAGACCGACGGGTATTGAAGCGGATTGTAATGTCTAAAAAGAAAACAACTGCAGCCAAAGTGACCACAGAGCTCAATCAGCATCTGGATTCTCCAGTGTCAATAATTACAGTTAGGAGGTACCTTCATAAACAGCCATATTAGTAAAGGATTCCTTATAAATCCAGTGTGTTTCCATTATTTTGATAACACCCTGTAGTGGGCAATGTGAATATCGTAAAGTTTGCACGTAATGTTTGAAATATGAAATATATACTTTTAACGCAATATCCCAAATGATGAAAAAAGAACGACTAATCCATATCAATTCGAGATGAGAGTACTCCATTTAACTTCCAGGTACTTAAAGACTTTAAAAGAAACTTTGTAGTTTAATATTTAAAGAGTTTTAGGTCATGCACTTAAAAGCAGCACTATAACGTCCTTTATGATCAGGCAATCTGCTACAACCGGAAAGGCTACTCTGAAACACATCCAACCAGACACAACGGTTTCTGTAGAGTCTTCACCTGCTCCGTTAAAACGTGATGGTACTTTCAAGACCAGCTTGAAGTGAGGGCTAAGAAAAGACCAGGACGGAGCCCCTAACAACCGAAGAGGAAAAAAATGACTGTAATGAAGCCATCAAGCGAAATTATATATAAAAAAAAAGGAACGGCTAGTGGATGAAAAAAGTTAAAACAACTCAAGCTTCTCAGCTTCCGTACTTTTTATTATTGTAGAAAAGGCAATGGCAAACGTGCTTTAAAATTTTTTTTATTGTTGTTTTTTAAAGAATGACATTTAGGCGAAGGAAAACATCTGCTTTCAATGTAACGGTTCCATAAAAAGAGCAAATGGTGCCAACTAAATTATCGAAGCCATGTGCGTTTACACCAAAAATAATGTTCATTAAGCTAGTTATTTTCTTAATAAGAGGGGAATAAGACGTAGAAACATTGAATCTTCAGTAATTCAACTCCCTAGAACCGGATAATTTTTAATTTGTATCTCAAAGAACACTTCTTATACGTAATATAATACTTGCAGGTAATATAATAAATGTCTATATAATAATCTATATAATCAGTTTAATAATTTATCAAATTAATTAGGTAAGGGTAAGGGTAATTTTAGTTAACGTCGTACTAGAGCAACACAACGGGCTATCTATATAAATTAATTAGGAATGAGTTGTCTTAGGTAATGGTAATGGTAATTTTAGTTAACGTCGTACTAGAGCAACACAGCGGGCTATTGACGACGGTCCGGGATCAGTCCCTTAAGGGAAAGATCCGAGGACAACACCTCGTAATAGAGTTGTCTTAGGATGAGAACAAGTAAGAACAAAAACACCAGACGGAATTTCAGTTTTTCAAAAAAACTGAAATCTTGTTGATTTAGTTACTTCTTGTTAACAAAAGCTAATTAGGCAGCTTAAATTGAATTTCAAACCACTATGAATACCTATTCGCACACTGGGAATCGAACCCAGTGCCTTAGCACAAGTTACTCAAACACCAGGACGGCTTGTATTTATATTCCATGTTATAGAAAACGTTCACGGGTATGTACTTTCATGTGAGCACATAATTCCAGAAAGTAATTTTAAATAACTGTTCAAAACATTGAAACAGCAGAATTATCAAGTGAATATTAAAATGCAGGCTACCTACCTAGTATCGTTTGTCTGCTACCCAGTAGACCCCGGGCTCGAATCCCGTTTTGAAAATGCGGCGGGTTACACACAGGGTTCTACGTCACAAATAATCCCCAGTTTGCCACGTATGTTGCAGAAGGTAGTTGAATTAGCGTCGCACTCCAGTGCGACGCAAAGGCTATTTGCGATGGTCCGAGATCAATACCGAAAGGAATGATTCGAAGACACCGCATATTTTTGAACTACGGTGCGATGATGACGAGGTCAACCCCTGGATGGTCGGGCATCAGAAGAAAAAAATTAAATTGCATGGACGTTTTATAACTCTATAATTCCCATAGCATCAGTAGCCGACCAAAAGGTACAGTGGTTAAGGTGTTAGCCTCTAGATCGGAAGGTTCCTGGTTCGAATCCGGGTCCGGGCATGGATGATTGTAAGCGTATGGTGTAGAGGCGGCTGGTGCACCTTAAATCTGTCGGGGCCGAAAGTCCTCACGTTGGGTTGGTGTGAAAGTTTGGAGAGTGGGGTGAGAGCTCAGGTGTTGCTTCGTCATCTGACCGTGGTTCAAAATTACGAGTTGTTGTCCTCTGATCTTTCCCTTAAGGGACTGATCCCGGACCGCCGTCACTAGCCCGTTGTGTTGCTCTAGTACAACGTTAACTAAAATTACCATTAGCATTACCATTACCCATAGCATCAGAAACTCCCGTCTGGTACCATGGTAATTGATATTTTTTTAATTAACGTCACACTAGAGCAACACAGCCGACCAAACGGTATAGTGGTTAAGGTGTTAGCCTCTAGATCGGAAGGTTCCTAGTTCGAATCCGGGTCAGGGCATGGATGTTTGTAAGCGTATGGTGTAGAGGCTGCTGTTGCACCTTAAATCTGTCGGGGCCGAAAGTCCTCACGTTGGGTTGGTGTGAAAGTTTGGAGAGTGGGGTGAGAGCTCAGGTGTTGCTTCGTCATCTGACCGTGGTTCAAAATTACGAGTTGTTGTCCTCTGATCTTTCCCTTAAGGGACTGATCCCGGACCGCCGTCACTAGCCCGTTGTGTTGCTCTAGTACAACGTTAACTAAAATTACCATTAGCATTACCATTACCCATAGCATCAGAAACTCCCGTCTGGTACCATGGTAATTGATATTTTTTTAATTAACGTCACACTAGAGCAACACAGCCGACCAAACGGTATAGTGGTTAAGGTGTTAGCCTCTAGATCGGAAGGTTCCTAGTTCGAATCCGGGTCAGGGCATGGATGTTTGTAAGCGTATGGTGTAGAGGCTGCTGTTGCACCTTAAATCTGTCGGGGCCGAAAGTCCTCACGTTGGGTTGGTGTGAAAGTTTGGAGAGTGGGGTGCCAGCTCAGATGTTGTCTCGTCATCTGACCGTGGTTCAAAATTACGTGGCGATACACCGAATGGCTTAGGCTGAGATAACTAGTTGAATACTAGAGCAACACAACGGGAAATTGACGGGAAAACCTCTAAGAGAAAGATCAGAGTTCAACACCACGTAATTTTTGAACCGCGGTCAGATGACGACGCAACACCTGAGATGGAACCCATCTCCAAACTCCCACACGTGAGAACTTTTGGCCACGAGAGATTTAAGGTACATCAGCCGCCTCTACACCATACGATAAACAAACACCCATGCACTGACCCGGATTCGAACCAGGAACTTTCCGATCTAGAGCCTAACACCTTAACCACCAAAAGGGTTGTTCGGCGTTGGTACCATGGTATCAGAGATCTAAGGATGGCCCCGAAAATGTAAAAATTTGCATTGTAACTTGTACTAGTTTTTTTAAGAGCAAAACTATTAATATTTTCACTGTGTTTTTAAAGGTGTTCTGCATATGCTAAAGCGATGTTATGGGGGAAATAAATGTAAAAGGGTGTAAAATGTAAAAGAGAGGGAAATATAATGTAGTGCTTACATGGACTTTGTCCTCTGAGGGTTTTACACGTACATATCCGCTCTACCACCTCCCGTTTCCTCCCATTTCTAATCATTTTTGACGCACTTAAAGCGCGTTCTCACGAATCAAGTTTGATTGGCCGATTATTGTTAATCAACAAAGGTTGAATAAAAACTATAGCGGAACCCTTGTTTCAATAGAGTTGATTCACTTTTTAGTGGATTAAGAAAAGTTTGACAGATCAATCTTTATCTTATCTAAGTCATCCGCCATCTGCTTTCAATTTCGAAACTTGTCTTGAAACGTGTGAACTTCAGTTGACTGTCAAGTTCGCTTTCATCTGGTCACTCCGCGCGTGTCTGTGTTTTGTTCTTAGTTGGTAATTGGTAATTTTAGTTAACGTCGTACTAGAGCAACACAACGGGCTATTGACGACGGTCCGGGATCAGTCCCTTAAGGGAAAGATCCGAGGACAACACTTCGTAATTTTGAACCACGGTCAGATGACGAAGCAACACCTGAGCTGGCACCCCACTCTCCAAACTTCCACGCCAACCCAACGTGAGGACTTTAGGCCACGACAGATTTAAGGTGCACCAGCCGCCTCTACACCATACGCTTACAAACATCCATGCCCGAACCCGGATTCGAACCAGGAACCTTCCGATCTAGAGGCTAGCACCTTAACCACTATACCGGTTGGTCGGCTTTTGTTCTTAGATATAAGAAAATTTAAAAAATAAGCCTCAAGTGGTCTAAAAGAGTGTGATGCTAATATTTTTAGAACTGTATTATAACCACCGACTAGATAAATATAAAAATAAAGATGCAAGAGTTGCAATTGATAATCTTGATAAACTAGTGCAAAGTAATAAAAATTAGACTGATTATGAATTCGACATATTTTCTAAAACTGTCGCTGTCCTACTAAAACAGATGCCTCTTTACGATGCAATCATCTGCCAGGAACAAATTCAAACTGTAATAAGACAAAAGCGATTGGAACTCTTAAAAACATCACCTGCGTTTTCACCTCATCATCATACCGTCGTCAGTTTCAAATGAATCATGCAACAGAGAACAATCCGGAGATGATTAGCAGGAGCCATCTGATATACTTGCTGAAGCTAAACATTGCTAAAACAACGTTTCTTACGGTTTGTTCTCATGTTAAATAAAACTGTATTTAGTAACGGCACGGCTGCTTTCGACGCCATTTTTTTTTAATGAAACTTGATCAGTTTCTGTTGAAATGTGTGAACAAAAACTGATTCAAGTCGTATTTAACTTGTATTGATCAACTATAATCGATCAATTAAATTTTATTTGTGAGAACGCGCCTTTAACCAACCTGGGAATCTTTCAAATAGCTGTGGTTTTTTAGTCATTGAGTGGGTTGTGGGTGAAAAGTAATACTCTACTACCCGGAGTACTGGGACACATTTTTGGACTTAAGACACAGATTGGATTGGTGGATTAACTTGATACACAGATTGGATCACATAAAATAAAATTTTTATTTTGGAAGTTGGGTATTCTGGGCCCGGAGAGAAGATGTGAACCGTGTAACATATACGAAACAAACATTATGTAAAAAAGGACTTGGCGAGAAATTGAATAATGATGTTCCCAAGACATCGAGACTTCACGTGTCATTTATGATTCAAGAGATCCTCCCAGAAAACGAATTTCCCAGAGTTTTATATTGACCTCGCAGGTCAATTCTTTTCCGTCAACAAAGAAATTTCTTCGTGCTGTCATATATTACTCTCCTTATTTTCACAACCCGTTGAATTTATGTCTCCAAGCTGGCGACTGATAAAGCCCCAAGAGTACGACACAAAATAAGTGCTCTGGTGCTACTTTATTTATGATAGCCGTGGTGGGGGTTTTGTTTCTCTGCGACACATTTTTTTTCACCCTTCCTTTTGTTGTATGAAAAAATTGGGCGCAAAATAAGAAGGCATAAGGCTATTATGATATGAGACGAACGAAGAGAGAACGAAAGGACTTTTTTTCCATGGGAAAAAAGCACTGGTAAAAAGATTCCGACTGGAATAAGATTTGCTTTCAAACATGTTCAGGCAGAGACAAAGAACTTCGTTTTGTTTCGTAAGTCACTTAGCTTCGTGGTAGGAATATTTTTTGTAGAAAAAAAAATTACTTTTTGCAGCAATGAGAAAAAGAAGTAATAGAAGTAATTTTAAAAACTTATATCTGGTAAAAACGGAAAACTCGTCACTATTTTTCATGTGTATCTAAATATTTTCATAAAATATTCATTCAATATATTTTCACAAAAAGTGATTTCGAGAACATGTGAAACGTCTTCATACAACCAATAGAATGTTTTGCCAGAGGCAGCTTAGATCGTACGTTTGCGGCTCTGATAAGAGGGAAGATGACATTGGAGAATTTTTTCCGGGTATGTACTCAGCTCGCCAGGGGAAATGTGATAGAAACAAATTAAAATATCAAAAAGTTAAGAATATTATTTTTTTTTAATTGACGCTTTACAGCAATTTGGTGTTATGTACCAATCAAAGATTGATAAGCAGCAAACCAGCTTGCAGGTTCGATTGCATTAAATACAGTGGACAGGCGTATTCATTTAAACCATATTTCATTTATATCCATTTAATTTTAACCCAGCAAAGTAAGGGCTGTCAAATTTTTCATTTTAAAATGTGCATACATTTTAACTTCCATACATTTTATTTTATACGCAAGTTATGGAGCAGTCAGACAAAATTATCACTAACAATCATGAAATATTAAGTTTTCTATTCTTCCATATTCTGTTTTTAGATTTAATGCCGTCGTCCATCTGGTTAATTCAAATTACAATTCAACACATTTTTTAATTTCTGGTAACGTAAAAAAATTACTACACTTTTCAATTTTGCATAATTAACTTATTCACTCTCGCTTTGCTGCAAATTCGTTTATTGCAACTCATATTAATCTTCATGCGTAAATAAGTAATTAATCGGATAAAGGTTGGGTATAGGTGGTTCAATTTACGTTTCACTAGAACAACACGCTATAGGCGACGATCCCAGATTCAATTTCGAATGGAAAAGTCCGAGGACACCTCTTATTTTTAAACCGCGGTCAAATGACGAAGATAAAGGTTGAAATAGAGGAAAAGTTAAAACGATGTTTTACGAAAGAAAAATTCTACCATATAAAACTGAGGTACCTTAATGTAAGGAAAATTTATCGTGGATAATGAATCCTACAAGTCGACTGGACGGAGACCGTGTTAATTATCAAAATATTACATTAGAAGAGTATACAGGTAAAGGAAGAATACCTAAACTCAATCGATAATTTTATAATACTGATATTTATCGCATCTATTTTGTAATTCAACTTGAAGACCATTACAAAGCTACAAATATGAATATCCATATGGAAATATTGATTTAACATACATTTAAGTTATCGATTCACTGGCGTTTTTTGCTCAGAAATCCTTATAAATAACCTTACAACAGCATTTTGAAAATAAATATAAATTGTTTTAATATGTATTTAGATAAGTTTTTATAATGACTTCATTTACGTATTTTATTGAAAAATACTTTGCTTTAATTTTCTAAGCATCATTGAAAATTATATCAAAACTCTTTGAGGACGTTTTAAACAGTAACGTAAGTAAATGAATAAAACTTTTTAAATATATCCCATGTATACATAGCGTTTGCAAATACTTGACATATAACTGCTATATTTTTCAATTGAATGAAAATTACTGTGTTCTTTTAAAATTTTAAGTTACTTTTTATACTCGACATTTTACCGTTAGAATTTTGCACTCCAGAATGTGTTTAAAATATTAAGAAAACTGAGACCCCTAGACCATCATAATGCTCACGATAATTCAAGGAATGTTTAAGCAAATAAAACCAAGCTAGATATTCCTTCCAGAAACACCCACACAATATCTTAAAAGAATGTATACATTTCAATAAATTGAAATATATTTCAAATTTTTTAATAGTTGAATAAAAAAAAACACTGTTTTAAATAAATGTTTTGGGAATATGGTGATCTTTCAACATCATAACAATTATTTCCCATTCAAGACTAATCATGCCACACGTTCATGTTTAGTTATATAGCCCCTAAAGTGTATTTTTTCATCCAAACCCCTTAGAATCCTCGCTTAAATATCGTAAAAAGCGAGATTCCGACTCAATTTTATGTTCTCCGAAACTAGCTGATCAATCCACTTTACTTTTTTTGATAAACCAAAAGATGCGGTGCAAGCAGTTTGAGAAAAATGCTAGAACTTGTGTTATCCACTCGCTCTAAAATTGGTTGAGTTGGGTTGCATGTGGCAGGGTTCACATTTGACAAAGAAGCGTCACGTAATTATATCACACAAAGTTTTGATGATTAAGAAGTAAATATACGCCTAGGATAGGTTCCAGGGCGTACTTTAATTAACGTCGCACTGGAGTAACACAGCGGGCTATTAGCGATGGTCCGAGATCAAACCCGAAGAGAAAGATCCGATTGACAACACCACGTAACTTTGAACCAGTCAGATGACGAGGCAACACCTCCAAACTTCCACACAGCATCAGCTATACGCATATATCTTACACAACAGTCTCCATAAATACACTTTGAAGCCGAAACAAATAGATCGCGGTCCATGGTACTCATGCGGCCTTTCGTTGATTTGCTGGCGGCCCTCCTCACCATTTGGTATTTTATCACACACGATAGATAATTTAGGTTAAAACTTCATTGCTAAGTAAATGCGTTAGCGATCGTCAATATGTATGTGAACAAAATCTTTCATCATGAATATTAACACAGCTAAAATTGGGTAATTGTTAATTTTAGTTAACGTCGTACTAGAGCAACACAACGGGCTATTGACGACAGTCCGGGATCAGTTCCTTAAGGGAACCACGCCTCACATTGGGTTGGTGTGGAAGTTTGGAGAGTGGGGTGCCAGCTCAGGTGTTGCTTCGTCAGCTGACCCCGGGTCAAATTTACGAGGTGTCGTCCTCGGATCTTTCTCTTAAGGGATTGATCCAGGACTGTCGTCAATGGCCCGTTGTGTTGCTCTAGTACGACGTTAACTAAAATTACCATTACCAACCACACCACGCCAACATGCATCATACCCTTGTACACGACGGTCTTTGGTTGGATTCGAATTCAGACTTCCGGTTGCTAATCCGCTACTCTTCCAACCAGGCTACCTCGGCGATACATAAAAATAGGTAATGGTAATGGTTATTTTAGTTAACGTCGTACTAGAGCAACACAACGGGCTATTGACGACGGTCCGGGATCAGTCCCTTAAGGGAAAGATCCTAGGACAACACCTCGTAATTTTGAACCACGGTCAGATGACGAAGCAACACCTGAGCTGGCACCCCACTCTCCAAACTTCCACGCCAACCCAACGTGAGGACTTTCGACCACGACAGATTTAAGGTACACCAGTCGCCTCTTTACCATACGTTTACAAACATCCATGCCCGAACCCGGATTCGAACCAGGAACCTTCCGATCTAGAGGTTAACACCTTAACCACTATCCGGGTTGGTCGGCTACATAAAAATAGAGCGTGATGCAAAGTAAGGTTAAGAATTACTGATATAAGCCTTTCATTCAATTCAACACACATTTTCAGGGATTGCTCAATTTTAACCAAAACTATCAGAGTGATTGGTAATTTTTTTATTAACGTCGTACTAGAACAACACAACGGATTATTGACGACCGGGATCAATCCCCTAAGATCAGAGAGAGTGAATCAATAGATTACAATATACAGTAAACCGGCTAACGTTTCTCATCACCAAAGAATTTCGACTCTCTCCTCCCCGCGACTCGCCAGACCAGAACCGCACATGACCACGAAATTACACATAACTTCGGGGTCCATTTATCTCTGAAAAGAATTTTTCAACAGACCTCTTGTCTGTCGGAGAAAAACGAAGTACTAGGTTATGAGTAATGCCATGCTTTCGATGTGGTTATCCATTTCCTTTTCGTCGATAACCACATGGCGACGCAGAGAGAAGCTCTCCTACAAAGCAGCCATTGGAATAAACATCACATCTCTAACAGAGAATCTTTTATTGAACGTTTTATACTTCTGGATACTTATCCCCGGGGCCAAGATTCTGATGACGTCATCATAGCACTTTGTTGAGTGTCCGTATACATGGAAATTCGGATTCTGGAATTCTATTGGTTATTCCATGTGAAAACACCCATTCTGAGAAAAAATTGTTACAGCATAGTCATGGATTATTTTCCATTTTTTACCATAGACATGGAAGAGAAACCGAAAAATCTCCCATTTATTTTGTCTAATATATTATCTGAAAGATATACAAGAATTTTAAAATATTCGTCGATTTTAAAAAATGGCGTCCATCTTAGATTTGCCCATTGTATATGAAGGCCGGTTTACACGCTACGATAAATGCTAGCAATTTATCGTAAGGATCAAATTGTTTCGATTTATCGTTGGGTGTAAACAGGACATTGTAGCAATTAATTGGAATTGGATTGGATGGTTGATGCCAGCCGGCATCAATTTATGCGAATCGTAACGATATGTGAGGTCGATAGCGGTCGACAACGAATATTTGACAATAAATTGTGTTACGATTTATCGTAGCGTGTAAACAATGCTCACACTTTCGAATTATTGGAACAATAAATTTGTCAATCACATCGTAACGATTTATCGTAGCGTGTAAACCTGCCTTAACTGATCATAACGTGAGAACTAATAGTTCAAATTTAGTAGTTTTGGTACCGAATGGAAGCCATTTATTATAGGAGTGATAATTTTACATTTTCACGTATTTTTTACATCAAGTGTTTTATAGCGCAAGAGCCATATTTGGCTAAGCTATGCAAACACGACGTTAAATAATGGATGCATACACAAGGAAAGTTTTATTGACTGAGTAGAAAAATGTACCCAGTGCAAGTTACAAGAACCAAACGTGAGCATCCAGCAACTCACACGTTGCTCTAGGTCATGTTTTAGGTTGTTATGGCTTTTTGAGACAAGAGGATTGTTAATAAAATTATTGTTAGAAGTTCCAAGTCGAATTATTTTGATATCCACCCTGATTTTGGAAATTCGAAATCCTAAAAACCCTAAAGAATTAACGTCGCACTGGTGCAACACAGCATGCTATTGGCAACGGTCCGGGACCAATCCAGAAGAGAAATAAATAAGAAATGAACACATTTATTTCAAGCTGTTTATTTCAAATCAAATTCGCTTTTTTCTTCCTTCCCGTGAGCGTGATTTAGAAGTGACACATTTGATATGCAAAGCTATGATTCAAGATTGATGCGATCTTTGAAACTTACGGTAAAGCTACGATGATCACTGTTGCATAAATACCTCACATGGAATTCAGCAAATATGCTATCGCATGCCCCATTTATTTAACAAGCGCTTTCAAGCATGTAGCAGGCCAAATAGGTAGAAAAAGTAACATATATTATAACACTATATTACTTATACATACGAAACCTTTTCCATGAAATATTTGAATAAACCTCCCCAAATACAACAAAAGACGTTACGACTCATTGAAATTCTGGAACCGATTTTAAATCGCGTTGAAGAAAGGCATACATCAATTCTTGAAGAACCGAAGTTCATACCTTCCTGAACACGGATGTCATGAACAATTTATTGTTCATTTGATTTCAAGACTTCACGCATCAAGCTTTTAGATAAACAAGGTTCGATTTGAGCATTTAGAGATTGGTGAAAGTATTCCAACTTCCGAGTTGGCAAACCACTTTATGTGAGCATTGAGCTCGATCAGATAAATTCCCAGTTTTCAAACATCATTTTATTTGTAAACTATTTATAAGTTTGGCAACTTAAGGTGGATGGTTTGTTTATTCGAATATTCGAGTGTCATGATTTTCCAAGATCCACAACTCTGATTCCACGTTATTCTGAAGAAAAAAAAATTTATTTAACCCTTCTTTGCATGATTTTTTCTTTATTGGTGAAAGAAATCAAGGTGATATAATTCATGTTCAAAATTAAAGGAAAAATGGTTACAAAAAATCTTAGTATATATTTATAGTATAAATTTAGCAAAAAAACAATATGATGGTATCATGTGGTATTTTTTAAATTAAACGCAAACTTTTTCAGAAATTGCTCTAAAAATAACAGAAACACATGTTACAAACCTTTCTTCCACTCATTTTCACTTTTTTAGCAATAGAAACTCAAATATAATAAAACAAAATTAAAAACGAAATCATACGTTTATTGCAACTACAACAAACAGCGGAATGACAACTTCAAGCTCGTTTTACTGATAGTGACACTTGCTTATTTTTGACAGCTATGTTTTTTTTTATGCAATGGACATTAAAAAGGTATCCAGACACGATCAACTTAAAGTGAACTTGTTCTTTTATATAATTTTTGGGCATTCAATGTTATGATGGAAATTTCCACCATCATGCAAAGAAGGGTTAACAAAATAAAATATTGAATAAAGGTTGAATTTTAGCAATGAGTTAACACAACGGGCTATTGACGACAGACCGCGAACAATTCCTAATTTTGAACTAAGGTCAGATGACAAGATCAACACGAGTTGTCACCCCACTCTCCAAACTTTCACATCACGCCAAAACATTTGAGGCCACAACAGATTTAACGTGCACCAGCGCCCACATACACGACGGTCTTAGGTTGGATATAATTTTGAAATCGCAGTCTTCCGGTTGCTAATCACCTTCTCTTCCAACCAGGCTATCCAGGTTCCTACCGCCGACCAACCGGTATAGTGGTTAAGGTGGTAGCCTCTAGATCGGAAGGTTCCTGGTTCGAATCCGGGTCCGAGCATGGATGTTTGTAAACGTATGGTGTAGAGGCGGCTGGTGCACCTTAAATCTGGCGTGGCCGAAAGTCCTCACGTTGGGTTGGCGTGGAAGTTTGGAGAGTAGGGTGCCAGCTCAGGTGTTGCTTCGTCATCTGACCGTGGTTCAAAATTACGAAGTGTTGTCCTCGGATCTTTCCCTTAAAGGACTGATCCCGGACCGTCGTCAATAGCCCGTTGTGTTGCTCTAGTACGACGTTAACTAAAATTACCAATTACCAGGTTCCTACGTTAAATGGACATAATAACATAAATGAGACTATTAGACTACTAATGATGGAAAGTCAAAAGTAAGCGAGAAAAATTAAATTAGCGTTACTTAATCTATCAAGAATATGGTAATGGTAATTTTTTAGTTAACGTCGTACTGGAGCAACACAACGGGCTATTGACGACGGTCCGGAATCAGTCCCTTAAGGGAAAGATTCGAGGAAAACACCTCGTAATTTTGAACCACGGTCAGATGACGAAGCAACACCTGAGCTGGCACCCCACTCTCCAAACTTCCACGCCAACCCAACGTGAGGACTTTCGGCCACGACAGATTTAAGGTGCACCAGCCGCCTCTACACCATACGTTTTCAAACATCCATGCCCGGACCCGGATTCGAACCAGGAACCTTCCGTTCTAGAGGCTAACACCTTAACCACTATACCGGTTGGTCGGCCCTATCAAGAATATACTATTACTAAAATGCATCTATACAAGAAAATTTTCGGAATAAATAAATTCAAGGTTTCATTGCACAATATCAAAGTCGATTTATAAATTAGGTAGTTAATTAATGTCACACTGGAGCAACACAACGAATACGATTAAAAATAGAAATCCTCTCGATACATATTCTTTATACTTCTAATAAATGAGCTCTAAATTCCTTAAGTCCTTTTAAAAATAACTTTTGGTGGTAATGCGAAAGTAAATGTAATCCACGTAATAATTTTTAAACCAGATAAAATGAACTGTTAATTTCTCAGTCAATTGCCCAATTTGCCGGCAATTCATGAAATAGCATTTTAGTGATAATTACGTAATAATACAATTATGATACTAAGTTTAAATCATTATGGTATTACATAATCATTAATATTGATGTTTTTCAAAGAGAACTTGGGAATAAATTTATTCCGTTCTGGATCCATAAATCGAAGTCTGAAATTCTTCCCAGAAAAAAAAATTTGGATAGTTAAACGCGATCGTAAACTTTTGAGCTTTAAAATATAATGCGTTTCGTATTAATTTTAACTATTTTTAAGAACATATACACTATATGGTATTACAAAAACACACAAAAGTATTTGGACAATGCATGTTTTTCAGGGAAAATGCTTTGTTATTCTATTTAGTAACGGGTAGGCCCTCTTCTTGTATTACAGCTGCAAAACGGCGAGTCATACTTTCCACAAGTGCCTCTGGATCGGAAGGTTCCTGGTTCGAATCCGGGGTTAGGGCATGGATGTAAAATTGTGCTGTCCTTTGTTAGGGATAATGATGGTCCACCCACAGGGTGCCCCTTCACAAGTGACCATCACTTCTGGCCTTGTATAAGGCTAAAATGACCTCGGTCAACTCTGTACTTTGTATTGTATAGTATTTGTCTTCGCAATTGTACTGCCTTGCCATTGGAAATAAAAAAATTAAAAAAACTTTCCATAAGTTCTCTGTATGCCTGGGTAGGAATATCTCGCCATGCCTCTTGCAAGGCTGTGAGAAGACGTTTTTGATGATGATGAGCGTGCGTGGTTGTGTCGTACTCGTCGCTCCAGTTTGTCCCACAAGTGCTCGATCGGACTGAGATCAGGGACTCTAAACAAGCCAGTCAAGGAAACTCGCCTTATTTTCAGGAAACCAGTACAGCACACTTTTTGCAGTATGACATGGAGCTAGATCCTGTTGGAAGAAACAACCATCATCGTAGCAGTATTGCCATAGTGAAGGCAAGTCCAAATTATCCAGAACGTCAAGATACACATCAGCGTTCATGGTACCAGGAATATAATGCAATTAGGGGGCCCGCCCCCTGCTCGCTACCACTCGCCAACCCCCGGAGGATTGCTCCGGAATCCTCATTGGTTCGCTGCGCGAACCTATGCTCGCTTCGCTCGCATCAATGAAGACATGTGTCCTAGCTGAAGAGATTGTTTACAAAATATGATATTCCAAAAAAATATTTTTCAAATCTAAATTTTTTGTTGTTTTTCAGAAAAGATATATATACAGTACCTCTGGAATCAGAATTCAAATGGAAACTTTGAGCAAATTTTGACTCGAAATGTGAGCGCTGAGTTGGAAATTGAATACCCAGCATGTTGTTTGTGTGTACATTTGCGTACCCCTGCACTTGAGCCACAAACGCTTTTTCATTGAGTTTGTTGTCGAAAGTTGTAGTGCAAGCGTCTTGTTGAACTATAATTGTTGGCCCTGAAAAGGACCTTTTTCTTAAATAGCCCTGAAAAGATCCTACGCTTTCTTTGATTTCTATTATTAACTGCAACATCTCGACTGAAATTTATTTTTTTTTCAATGAAATTTCATATGATAACACTATGAATTCAATTGAAGCGCGAGACTTCAAGATAAACAAACAATCGTACAATGTTGCCAAAACGCGATATCAAATAACGTCTTTTTTGCGTGCCACGTAAGAAAATTATATATATATATATATATATATATATATATGGGCAGAGTCCAAACCAGGAAAAACAACCCTACATTAAAATGGATCCTCCGAATTTCTGCAGTGTCCAAATACTTTTGTCCATATACTGTAGATGGGTTGTAGGCAGAATTAATCTAAAACAATGGATCAGGTTGGTTGGGTTTTATGACTCGGAAGAGCCATATTAGTCCATAATGTGCCAAGCACATCAAGTGATGGACTATACAAGAAAAATTCTATTCATACAGAAGAGTAGGTAGGTAGTTTTGAATTGACGCTTCACCCCACTCTCCAAATTTACACATACTGTTTTTCAGACTAAGATCGTGTTTAACATTATTAATCCTTTAATCGGTTTGCATTTATTTTTTAAATGTGTAGTTTATATTTCCTCTATGACAATGGAGAATTAGACAATAAAGAATTCAAACATTTTTCCCACATTGACCGCATATTTACTCATGGATCCGATCCGATTTTTTATCAAATACTTTCAAACAAGTTTATCCATCATCCGTAAGGTTGAATTCTGGTAAAATCAATAGAAAGATATCAACCTGCATAATAGAGGTTCCGGTATATATCGGAATTCAGATAACCGAAGTTCCGCACAAGTAAACACAATTGCAGGAACATTAAAAGTGAATCCTTTTGGAACACTCTAACCTAGGTAGAGTGTTCGTAACCTCTTCGTAGAATAATCGGAATAGAATATCTCAATCGATAATTTCGAATCGATATCGAAATTCTCGACATCACAGTATATCAGCGAGATTCCCTGAACTCAAATTTGAGTACAATGAATTCAGGCTTTTGCGTCGATTTTCTTCAAATTGTGAACAAAGAAAATTTAAACGTAGTATTGAGCTAGTATTTGAATGTTGTGTGTATATATATATTGAATATCCCGAACGTTAACAATAAAAAATATTTAAATTACTGTTACTAATTATTAAACTTTGTTTTGAACAAACTAACCTAGTTAATCAGATTGTAAACTTTATTAAAAATGATTTGTACCTATCAATTTAAAATTATCATAATATATAAATACTTGCGTGTCTATGACGTACCTCGATCACTCTTATACTCGCTCTATCATTGGTTCAAGATTTTTAAATTATTACCACTCTCATTGGTTAAAGTCGTATTTAAATAACTATGGCAATTGTGATATAACTATTTAACTGGCATGCAAATTTGCTATCGGAACCTCACGAAATAGAGAAGTAGAACACTATGAACCCATCTTCTGGGATCTTCGTCCTTCCTAACACAAAATCCCTACCTTATTCTGTAAACTAAATTTAATTCTTTAAACTATCCCGATTAATTATTTTCTCCATTTTAAAATTTTAGTGGCTGTAAACCGCAATACTATAATTCGTAAGGTATTATTATAGACTAGCCGGGCTGCGCCGGCTAGCTCTCGGCGGTGTGTAATAGTGCTTTTTTTAAACTTTTTTACACATCGTATTTAAACATGTTTTGATTTGTATATTTTATTTATTTTTTTGAAACAATTCTTCAAATCATTGCGTATTTAGACAAATATTTAACGAAAGTTGGTCGAAATATACATATACCGCTACAAAATTACCCATGTCTCGTGATATTTTGCAGGAAATAGACATATCATTAAAATCTAACTCCTAAATAATATTTGTCCTCACGTTGGGTTGGCGTGGAAGTTTGGAGAGTGGGGTGCCAGCTCAGGTGTTGCTTCGTCATCTGACCGTGGTTCAAAATTACGAGGTGTTGTCCTCGAATCTTTCCCTTAAGGGACTGATTCCGGACCGTCGTCAATAGCCCGTTGTGTTGCTCTAGTACGACGTTAACTAAAATTACCATTACCATTACCTAAATAATATTTCTGCAATAGGTAATATAAACGATATTTTATATACATTGTATTGAAATATTTTAAAATACTAATTTCAAAGGTCTAATAAGTATCCTGATTTATAATTTTAATCTCTCTGGTCTATTTCAATCTCACTGTGCAAAGAAATATCTAAATGGTTTTCTCCTTCAAAGTTTTGTCAGTTAAAATAGTAGATTGAGAACATGGTTGTAAACATTATAAATCAGTATGTCTCAAACTGTTTAGCTAACACAGGTTAAGCAAGCAAAGTAAAAGTAATCAGGTTTGTTATAACTAAGTTCATTAAATTTGGTTGAGTTTAACATAAAGTTCATTTAGATTTTTAAGATCTTTTAATTCACTTATTAACAGATTATTTGTCTTTATTTTCTTGCTGAAACAAACATTATAAAATTCATTTGATTCTGGAGTTTAACCTTTTCATAATGAAATTTAAAAATGAAAGCAAATTATTAAAAAAAAAAACAGTTATAAACCCTGAAATATAAAAATATCCACACTAAAATTCTTATTTTTAACATGTTTTGCAAGAAATAAAATAAGAGTTCAGAATTAATTGTCCCAAAACCCATGAACCACTAAAATTTGCTCAGAACTGTGACCAAAGCAATGTTGCATACTACGTCGCACACTACAGCTATTGCTGCAGTATTTATACATAAGCAAACAAGTCAAAAAATATTTTTAATTTCATTTAAAAGTTAGACAGTGAAGAGTTAGAAAATATTGGATTTTTTATACGATTTTCGTCATTGTTCTCAAAAATATTCCAAGACTTAAGAATCTACTAACTCTAGAGTACAGCTCTGCAAAAAAATTCTGATTAGTTAAAAATTATGTGATAGTTCTTAAATATTATAAAATTAATTATATTTAAAATCAAAACAATTTTTTTATATAATCTTTAATCTAAAGAGGAGACAAAAAGTAGGAAAACTACACTTCCAGCTGACTAGGTTTAACTATTATTTATAAATTATACCATTAGTTACTGCTACTAATTACTATTCTTGAGTTAAATGTTAGTTGGTTTTGAACTGATATAAATATTTTTGAGGGGATAGGTATATTGATGAATTTTGTGAGGTTTTTTTATTTTTTAACTATGAACTAAGCTATGAAATAAAACTCACTATTTGGCACCTATAGTTCAAATGTATTCATAAATCTTAAATAACAGTAAATTAAAATACAAAACTAATTTAATTTATTACAAGACTCAACTGTAGATGAAAAGTTATGTGAGTGTTGTTGATATAATTTTAGTAATTTAAATATTAGTTTGCAAATAAATTCCAATTTGATGACCATTTGCATATACTCATCCTTGTAATTTAATGTATCCTTGTAATAATTATGTATCATTGTATCATCCTTGTAATAATGACCTTTCTAACCTCTACATCTGACAAAGATTTTAAATACCACATGCAACAAAAAATATGGATACAGCTTCTGGTAATGTAAATAGTATTAATGTTTAACATTTGACAATGAAAAATTTTTCATAAAATTTTGGCATTTCAATGATTTGTATAAGAAAACGATATCAAAATCTATAAACATTTTTGCTGTTTGGTTTAAAGCCTTGAATAGTTAGCCAAAATAGCTTCATGATTATCAATTTAAAATAGAACTTATAAAATTCAAACCAACCAAAATAGGTGCAAGTGTGTATAAAAATGAATATGATACCGAATTTTAAAGTTAGTTATATTTAAGTTTTATCACATAAGTTTTAAAATAATCCATTACAATTGCAATTAACATCATAGAATATAGCTCCGTATATATTTTCAAAGGTTTTTAAATTAATTTGTTTGATAAGTTAAAAATACCCGATTACATGTAGATTAGAACAAAAGTATAAAATACAGGAGAAAAATAAAAAAATTTAAAACAATTTATAAAAACGTAAACTTTGATGCAATTAATGTACGTAAACAAACCACAAGTTAACTTAAATTTTTGAACGATTCGATCATTTTTAAAACATTTTATATTCTTCAGAAAACGGATTTTAAAGAGTTAAAATTCGCAATAACTTGTTTTTCATTTTAAAATTTAAACACATTTTGTATCATTCGAAAATAAATAATATTTTTAATGCGATTCAAGTGTCACAATTACATAAACATTTTTAAGCTAATAATTGTCTGCAAAAGTAAATCAAACAGATGTTAAACATGTAAAACATTAACTCACCGTTTTCGATGAAAGTAGAAACTGTTTTTTCTCGCCGCAGCGTTGAATTACAGCATTCATCGTACAACACCAACAAAACGTCCAATAACGTTTCAATGCTGAAACTTTTGCCATTGGCTATTATTGGACCACCCAAGAACATCTGTTCGAGTTCTCTGATTCTGTCTTCTGGCGAAAACCCAGACATGTCTTTTGTTTTATACGCTATCTTCACCAAAGAGAAAAATGCCGTTCACCGACACCAAAGTTCAGGATATCGAATTCATGAATAGTTTCCATGTTGTCAGCGAAAACATCAAATGCTTCCGATTAATAACAAACCATTTTAATCGCCATTCCGTTTTGTTCGAACACAAGCCGGCTTATCAAACCGGACGACGTTCTACTGGAACACCAAAACACGAATGTCAACAATAAACAAGAAGCATTTAACTGCGGTTAGAGTTAGGCTTAATCACGAAGCAGACGAAAACCGAGCACCCGATAAATCCAACAGCTTCAACACAGAATCTCCTTATAAAGTTTGCGATTTGTTTGTGTAAACACGAATATCGAAGCGAGAAGATTCGAAAGCCAGTCAGTTTGGGTCGGCGTTCACAAACCGAATGTGACCGATGGAAGTGTTTAATTGATTTCGGATGACACACAACACCGCTCGATGAGTCAAACCATACCGGAGCACAAGTGCGAATCGCCGCCGAGAGAGGTAGCCCGCAGGCGGCTAGTACTGCTTGTCAAGGCGCAGTATTGGTAACGCCGACACGCATAATGATCACAAACACTCCGCCGTTCGCGAGCTGTTTGGGCGAAAAAGACATGCTCTTGTTTCAAACAAAGCCGATTATTCCGTTCATTGTGGCACTGGGAGCAGAGAATTGAGGAGAGTATCCGGTTTTAGGGTTATTTTGGTTTCCTCAGAGAGGTTCACTTGAACACGAACATGGCGGACTTCTGCTGCTCGGTTTGCCGGCTATACTCACCTCCGCTACCTTCACCATTGCTGCGAGAAGGAGGATCGAGGGGGGAGGTAAAGGGAGATGGAACAGCAGCGCCCTAGCGGTTTCGATTTTCGGGGTACCGATAATTCGGTTTCGGTAGTATTCGAGATGGGAAAATAATACTGATCTGAAACTGACCCTTCTCTCTCGTTTTTGATAAGGCGAAACGCGAATTTTGATAAAAATTTAAAATCAGGAATGATTTGCCCACAAATGAAAACTAAATTTTTTGGCAGAAAAACAAATTTTAACCCTTTTTAGGACACAGCTAAAAATTGCTTGAGAAAAAAAATTAAACGATAACTTATCACCTCATAAGAATGTATTGTGCACAAAAGGAAATAAATTGGGTTTTGGTGTGCATGTCACATTACCCATCTAAAACACTCATACATCAGAATATTGAATGAGCAAATTATACCTTAAAGGAGATAGACCTAGTAGGAGGGGGGGGGGCTTTAACTTACAATTTTTATCCACCCAGTCCTTATTATTTTAAAGTGGTAAGCAGAAGTCCCACCAAAACAGTCCTTAAAAATGTTCAATCTTGTTATAAAAGCTTGGAATTTTTGTGCGGATTATTCAATGAACTAGCATTGACCTCATCGCCACCACAAGGAATATCTGGATGCAGAACTCAATAGAAAAACCTCGTTTGCTCTCTCAACTGGACAATCAACAACATCCATGCGTGTACAAACAAGGATTAAAACCTGTGACCTATTAGGTGGCACAGACAGATACTATAACCCCTATATCAGATTGTACATGTAAAGTTTGAGTTGTGATTAATAATCTCATATTAATCCAAAATTTTCCAAATTAGTGAGAAATAATTATTATTTTAAAATTAAACTTTTTTAATCGTTTACAGTTTGACGTATTATTCGTACTTACTCGTGTTTTCTAAAATGTCATTAAAAGTAGAACTTCATTCAAAATGCAAATTTCATGGATTTGTCTAATGAAAATTAGTCTAATCAATTTTATTTTTTTTTAAAGCGATTTTTTTTCAAGCTAATAGAAAAGGCGTAACTAGAGTGCTGACCCCGAGCTCCAATATCTTAAAGAGCGACAGATCATATATATTTATTAAAACAGTTTGTGGTTAATCTCTTTTTAATGTTCTAAAATTTTCAACACAGTTTGTTCTTTAGAATTTTCTAATTATATGTTGTGAGGTGAGTACTGTCATGCTCTCCACATTTAGAATACACTGCTTATAAAAGTGATTTCTTCCTTTTGCATGTACTTCCCTGAAATCATATCACGGTTCAGAGAAGAGACAAAAAGTAAAATTATTCCTCACTTTATTGACCACAAAATAAGACAGGGAACCTTTTACCTCACTTCCGCACTAGTAGCGTATTTCCTTACTTTCGTGTCGTGTACACAGGGTGGGGATGAAGCACATTAAATCCGTCGTGGTCTCAAATGTCCTCACGTTAACGTAGTATGGAAGTTGAGCAAGTGGGGTGACAGCTCAGGTTTTTCCTACAGGTAGTCCGAATTTTTTGCAATTTTAGGGTCACGGTTAATTAGTAAATTCGATCTAGAACTTTTTTAAATGAATTTAATAGTTTTTTTCACCCTTGGAACTTTGTTTCGTCCCGTTCCGGTATTGGAAGAAACAACGGAATTCTTCTATTTTCCCCTATGACGTCACGTCACAATCGTCCCTATTGACGTCAGCCTATGAAACCATGCCACTTTTTCATTTCGCTCTTCTCAATTAAATGGGAATGCGTAGTCTCCGCTCAAACGATTCCACAGCGACATTTTGACTGGATTGTTTTGTTCTTTTTTGTAAAATTAGAATCGTTAAAGATAGATTAAAAATTTGAACGGATTTTAAATCTGCGGAAAATTCTACTATTGATAGATACCTTATTTTTTTTACTAACTAATTTTTCAATTAAATATTTATATATTTTCGCAAGAGATCGTGACGTCACACCGATTGGATCTCTTCGCAATTCGAATTTTGCCGAGTTTGACACTGTCGAGACCATTACGCGCGGTGCCCGTGGTGTTGGTTTGCGAAGAAAACCACAGTTCATTATCTTCATAATTTGGTTTGCTTCGCAAACCAATTGGGAATACGTGATGACTGTTATTTAATAGGCTATGAATTCTCATTTGGTTTGCGAAGCAAACCAACAACTCCACAAAAGCAACCGGCATGGACAACGCCGGGCTATCCACGCAGTGGCTAGTGTCCAATTCCATGTAAATTCCGATATAAATTCCATGCGACTCATTTTACAATTTGATATAAATTCCCAGCATTAAATTTAATGTAAATAAAGAGTGCAATAAAATTATTTAATAAAAATTTATTTATAAACACATTGATATGTTCTTAAGGTATCTAAGTCATAATTTAGAAGTTTAGTGAGAATTTAGTTTCCCAAATGGCAACATTTCAGACTAGGACACACATTGCAAAAAAAGGACAACTTTTTAAAATATCAAAAAAATTGACAGTGTTTCTCTTCTAAAAGAATTTTATCAGGAAAAGTATTGGGTGCTTCACTTAGAGCAATAGAGTCATAGCAAACCTAAGAAAAATATGAAATTATTGTATTAATTAATACAGTAAAATTATATTTTTATGTGTCTCACGTTACATTTGTGAATTCTGAGAACTGAATGCTTATTAATAACGTTTTTGAAATTTTAATCTGAGCTGAAATTAACTTTTTTACGTATACGAGTATTTGAGAATAATTGATTATTAATAAGAAAAATTACAGAATTTTAAAAAATTAAATAATGCTCTATAAACATTTATTTGCAGTTAAAGTCAAAGTATCTTATTTTATTTATTTATTTATTTATTTTATTTTATTTATTTTTTTATTTATTTTTTTTTTCAAATTTTGTTGAGATCTGAACTTTGCTATTTCTATCTTTGTAAAAAAACTAGGGGGCTCCGCCCCCTGCTCGCTTACGCTCGCCAACCCCCGGGGATTGCTGCGCAATCCCATTTGGTTTGCTTCGCAAACCAACACTCCTTTCACAGATGTCATTTGGTTTGCTTCGCAAACCAACATTCCTTTCACAGAGTGAAACTATCTAAATAATTCGTATTATGCTGATTTCACTTTCCGGTACATGACGTCACAGCGAGGGCTTCGCGCCCTGCTCGCTTACGCTCGCCGACCCCGGGGATTGCTACGCAATCCCGTTTGGTTTGCTTTCTCAAACCAATACTTCTTTCGCAATTGATTTCACTTTTTTTTGCTTTAACACTTAATGCACCCTAAACTAATAGCCGCATCAGTAAAAAATCTTCTGTATCTTGTTCCCTGTACAATTTTAAGTAAACAGTGTTAATATCAATACATTGTACTTTGTCGGTAAACTGTCTTGAGAACAGAGGGAAAAAAGCGAGCCTTTTTCCTCGCCAAATAAAAAGAAATCGTTTCTATGGCAATTGTTGCTACGATAAATTTGATATCTGGCAAACCCGATAGTAGAAAATGCAACCCACTGCTGTTTGCCGAACCAGCTATGCGAACTGAAAAATACGAAATTTGTGTCACCAACTTTTGATTGCATCGAATTTATTTATGAACCAATTTTAAAAATAATTGTACCGTAAGAAAGAGTACATTGTGAGGTATACTGCAATATTTTTAAAATTAAAAACTAACAGTAATACTATATAGATATGACCATTTTAGTTTTGTATCGGAAGTTACGATCTGAAAGTTCCGAAAATTGTATGACCTACTTTTAATTGCATCGATTTTGTTTATTAACCAATTTGAAAAATAATTCTACCATAAGAAAGAGTGTAATGTAGTGTATTCAGTGATGTTCTCAAATTTAAAAAATAATGGTTTTTGCCGTAGACATAACGGTTTTAACAAAACGTAGCGAAAATATCCGAAGATTCCGAATTTTGTATCACGAACTTTTGATCGCATCCAATTTAATTATTAACCGATTTCAAAAATAATAGTACCGTAAGAAAGAGTATATTCTGAGGTATACTACGATATTTTAAAAATTAAAAACTAATAGTAATTAGATATAGATACGGCAGTTTTAAAAAAAAGTAACAAAAATGTCCCGATTTTTCCCGAATTTCAAAAAAATATTATCAAGAACCACATTTAAATTTCAAAAAAAACTCGACGAGCTGCAAAAATTTACGTTGAGAGGTACTCTTAAAAAAATACTCACGACTAAAGACTGAAATTTTGAATGTGTTTTGCTCACTCGCGGAAGAAATTTCACTTCTTCAACTTTAACACTTAATAAAACCTAAACTAATAGCTGCATCGGAAAAAAATCTTTATAATTATCCAGGGAATACGATGAAGAATAAAGCATGTTAATTTCATATTTTTCCGATCAGTACTTTCTCGGGAAACCGTCTAAGAATGGAGCTAAACAACAAAAATTTCAATTCTTCGGCGGCGGCGGCGGCGGCGGCGGTAACTTTTTTTTAATATAGAGAGAAACCTTTGTCTTCACTTCTTTTAGTAGCTTCTACGATTTTGTGCAAATTATTTACTAAACACCTCCCTTTTTTTTTTTTTTTAATTTGGTCAAAAACATGTTTTACACTGCCTTAAATTCCGTCTCCTAGGCCATTAGCATGTGATTTTACAAAATAGTTCCACGTAAAGTATACTTTAATCTTTGTTCCTGTGTATTAAAAGAGGCTGCTATGTATATACGTTTTAAAACTGCCTTCTCCTTTTCTGGACCGTCAGATCAAATTTCAATATTTTGGACACAAGTTGAAATATTTTGAAATATATATATATATATGTATTCAATAATGTCTTCTTTGGAAGGATCGTAATAATTTGATGTTATTACTGCAGGATGGATGCAACCCAAATAATAATAATTAACAGCTGTAAACAAGCTCAATTGCTTCTGTTTCCAATGTGCACCGTGGATCTCATCCTAAAAGGTGTAAGTGTAGTTTTCAAAAAAGTCTACTTTCTTCACGTACACTCCCAACCAATTTGAAATTGCAAGTTCATGTTAAGATTGATATGCCTTAGCTTTACGGCGCTTAAAGTAACAAGGCTCCGGAAATTGTGGAATGAGACCCAAAATAAGTTGATACAGATCCAAAAATGAAAAATATATATATATTAAAGGATGTTCTGTTCTATCCTTTAATATATATATATTTTTTTTTTAATTTTTTTTTTTTTTTTTTTTTTCATCTCGTTTCCAAAATTACCAGGTCAGACTAAATTGTTCTGTTCCAGGCAATTCCAATTTTAATACCTTGGACATTTGCATTGTCTTCTTTTCAGGACAACAATTTCTAGGACTACAACAATAATTTTTCTGATAATGAATGGAAGTAAACGGGAACATTTTCAATATAGAAGTGTGATCAATTCAAAAGAATATGCTTTGGGCGCAATTCAAAAATCTTACTCTTTCCAAGCTCTGAGGAATTTTTCAGTTAGAACATTTCAGACACTTTCTTCAGTGAGCACATAAGATGATGAGTATAGTTTTTTTTATTTAAGGCCATTTTCCAAACTCATAATAACGTCTTTACATCCAGTAGCCATTCAACAAATATTATGTCGTTCATAAAAATATATAATTTTGTCTACTTTATCTCTTCTGAAAACTGATTATTTCGAATAATCGCTGACTGAAACAAAGCTTGCATTTAAAGTCACGTTATAAATGCTGCTAAACAATTTACTCGTCACAACTTCATTACGATGTGGTGAGCTAGGTAAACCTCGTTTTTCTTGGGGCATAGCTTTGCTAAATATGTTCGCATTTTTGTATAATTGCGGTGTTTTTTTTAAATTATCATTGTTCCTTAAAACGCTCCGCTTTTAAACTCTATTTCTAACTTTTTCTTTCTTCTGACTTAAAATCCTTTTGTACAGCTAGTGATATTTACATGAATTTTTCTTCCCTTCTGTAATAGTATTTCATAGTAATACTGTAATTTTCTTTATATTCGTCATAATTTCTTTCTTGCTTTAGTTTTTCTCTGCGTTTTTTTCTCTCCTGTAACTGCAGAAGGTGCCATAATATAATTTTTATTTTATGTAAGGAAAAGAACAAGATTTAATAAAAATGAATATATCACAAAATCATTTGCACTAAAATCTTTAATAGAAAATTAAAATCCAATATTTTGTATACAACATTTAACCTAATGACAGGTTCTATGTGACTCTAGGGTTACGACATTGATGTCGATGTTTTTAACATTGATGTACTGGAGTCGATGTTTTTGTAACATCGATGTTTATACTTGTCGATGTTTTTACGTTGTCGATGTTTTATTTTTAAATGAAAAAAGTACCATTTTAAAAATTTTAAAAATAACGGAGTAAATTTTTATAATCAGCAAATTGAACATACAATTTGAACAAAGTGACAAAGAGTGAAGGGTCTGAAAAGTACGGATGCGACATCGATGTCAATTTTTCCAAACATTGATATTTTATAAAAAAACATCGATATATTGGTAATTGGTAATTATTAGTTAACGTCGTACTAGAACAACACGGGTTATTGACGACGGTCCGGGATCAATCCCTTAAGGGAAAGATCCGAGGACATCACTTCGTAATTTTGAACCACGGTCAGGTGACGAAGCAACACCTGAGCTGGAACCCCACTCTCCAAACTTCCACACCAACCCAACATGACATCGATGTATTGGAGCCAATGTTGCATCACTAGTTGTTAAACCAGTTTTAAGAAATGGGGAAAAAAGTTTAAATGCACTGAATTTTAAAAACATCGATGTTTTGGGGGATCGATGTTTTATTATCAACATCGATGTTTTAATTTTGAACATCGATGTTTTGATGTCGATGCCGCATCACTATGTGACTCACGCAACAAAATGAAATATGTTCTGTCTTTTAAGAAAAAGCATGGATTAAGAAAAAAATTTTCATTTAACCTTGCATACTAAGTAAGAACAAGAGTGAAAGTGTTTTTATTTTAAACTCAGAATGTGCACGTTCCTGACGAATCGATGGCACTTACAGTAATCGGATTCGGCACACTGGTAGTCCGAATTTTTTGTACGAAGCCCGACTTTTAAAATTCAATCTAGAACATTTTTAAATTAATTTAATAATACATTGAATTATTATTGTTTTTCTTAAAATGGCAACAGCATGAAAGATCACATAATCTAAATTTATTTTTCCGTGTTTCCGTTTGAACGCTTTCAGCCGAAGAACAAAACAAATAACCCTGATAGTTGATGGAAACATGGTAAATCTTTTTTCTACCACGTATTTCATTTCTTGGTGTGACGAGTTCTAAACCTTCAAGCTGCGCCAAAAAACTTTAAGTAAACGGACATACTCACAAGGAAAGCTTCACTGGCACAGTAGAAGGGACTGAGGTAGACTATTTGGTAGAGTCGCGGATTAGCAACCAGTGTATTCCGGGTTCGAAACTTCATCCAACTAAATACCGTCGTGTGTATCGTACATGTTAAATTTGAGTCTTCGTATGTCCAAACGTTGGAGTGATGTAGAAATTTCGTTTTGGAAGGTCAACAGTAGAGAGTGGAGTGCCATCTCAGGTGTTGACCTCGTCATCTGAAAGTGGTTCTAAATTTCTAGGTGTCATCCTAGGATATTTCACTTTGGGAATGATCCCGGACTGAGATCAACAACCCGCTGTATTGTTCCAGTATGACGTAAATTCAACTACCTACCTAAAACAGAAGAGAGGAATACATAAAGGGAGTGTTCGAACCTGCGTCGCCCACAACTAGAGGGATGTTTAACAGATTTTGCCACGCAAAAAATATCTTGTATGTTTTGTATGCACTTCTTGTATGTTCATAGTGGTTTGGAATCCACTTTAAGCGGTAAGCTACGGTCAAATTACCCTTGCCGTTTCTGAGGGGTGTGCCAAGCGTGCTCTTGTAAATCGATAGGAAAAAAAAGCGGCCGAAAGACAGTCTGTCTCAAACTTTCAACAACGTCTTGTAAAAAATAATTCTCAGTTTTGGGTGGGTTTTTTTTAATTTTAATAAGAGTTATGAACCCGAATTTACCTATATTGTTCTTACTTTATTAAAATATTCATAAGGCTTTAATCAAAAATGTTTTTATGGGGGGCTTTTCTATGAAAATTTGCATACACTTCAGGAATGGCCCTGATACACAGGTAACTTCATCTTAAGGGTCTTATCTACTAAGGGCGGTTCGCGGATAGAAAATGAGCCGATCATTTTACGCTTTTAAAATTGTAGTAAATTGCTTAGACACCCTTTAGCAAATCACGGTAGAAACCTAACAGCCCGTAAAATAAATCACAATGATTAATGCATTTTGAGAACATTTCCTAATACAATTTGTTGTAATTTAATAACAAATTTAACAAAATAACTATTTTTTTTTTAAGTATTACAATATTTTTTAAATCCTTACTTTTTAGGAAATACGTAAATCTAAGAACATAAAATTAAAAGTATCAACATAACGCTGTAAAATGTTATATTGCTTCTTTAATTCATTAATTCATAATTATACTTCTGATTTTATACTGTAACACAGATTTGTCAAATGATTGAATGTATAAATTTCTTATACATTCAATCATTATATGTATATCACCATCGTAATTTCGAAATTTGGAAATGGCTTCCATTCTAACCAAAGTAAGATCCATGCAATATTTTTCGTTGCATAAATAACTTTCTTTTGACATTTACAAATTTAGTGGAGAAATGGTTTTGAATTCCTCCATGAAACAATAAATTAAGCACATTAAGTAAAGTTAAATATTTTAAATAAGCAAAAAAAATAGGAATTTCAAATATTAAAATTAATACAAAACTAAAGTAATTTAAATTTTAATTTTAAAAATTATTAAAATTCACTTAATACAAATTCTTACCATGCATGTATGGAATGGGGTACCTTCCCCGTCTTTCTGTGTGTATTACCCATTTTTTACAATTCCCAGGCAATTGTTGTAATTTGAGGTAGTTAATTACGTTGCTTTGGAGCAAAACAGCATGCTACTGGCGACGGCCTGGGATCAATCCCGAAGAGAAAAGTACGAGGGAAACACTTCGTTATTTTGAACAATGGTAAGATGGCGAGGTCAATACCTCAGTTTGCAGCCCACTCTCCAAACTTCGAAACCACGCCAACGGGAGGACATTTAAGGTCACGACAAATTTAATGTGCACCAGTACCCACGTACACAACAGTCCTTGTTCAGTATGAGTATCGAACTAGCAACCCTTCGGCTGCTAATCCGATATTCTTGCAACTGCTCTACCGTGGCCCCTTAAATGTTTTAATATTAAACCTCTGTTCTCGTCACAGAGGTATTTCCCAAGGCTAAAGTAGGTAAGTAGTTTAATTAACGTCGTACAGGATCAACACAGCGGGGTATTGACGACAGTCCGGGATCAATCCCAAGGGACAAAACCAAGGACAACACCACGTAATTTTGAACCATCGTCAGATGACGAGGAATCACCTGAGCTGGCACCCCACTCTACAAACTTCCACACCAACCCAACGTGAGGACTTTCGGCCACGACAGATTTGAGGTGCACCATCCCCTTTGTACACGACGGGGTTTGTCGGGTTCGAACTCGCAACCGTTGCACCCCCTCTTCCAGGGCGAAGCGTATGACAGTAATATGTGCCATTCCACCTTTAAAATACAATGCTTAAAAGTCAATTTTTTGTTCCCTCGGCTACCGTATTGCTTATTCAGAAAAGAGAGGACACACAGACAAAGCAATAACATTATTTTCTCACTAACGTAGTCTCTTCTACTATAAAAGGAAGTGTTTGTGTGTGGACTGTCCTGACGAATCTATGGCACTTACAATAATAAGATTTAACACAGGTAGTCCGAATTTTTTGAAATTTTTCTATCGCGTCCTAATTTTGAAATTTAATCTAGAATATTTTAAAATTAATTTATTGACATTTTTAATTATTATTGTTTTTCTTAGAATAGTAACATTATAAAGATCACAGATACTAAATTTATTTTTTCCGTTTCCGTTTGATTTTCCGATGAACTATTTCAAGCGATAAACAAAAAAAAAATTAATTTTTAAATGGAGTTCTGGAGTATTTTTTTCTATTTCCTAAATCGTTAAAGATAGAGTAAAATTTTTAACGGTTTTTAAATCTGCGAAAAAATTTTCATCAGATCGATACCTAAAAATATGATTTTCTTTAAATAAATAATTTTTAAATTGTAACTTTTCTATTTTTTCACATACGAATTTGACATTCGCGGACAAGAAATCACAGATTCCATTTCCCGCTTTCTAAAATGTAACTTTTTTTATTTTTGCAATACGAATAAGGGCTCATTTGACATTGACGTGACGACTTTTACACGATTCCTGCGAAGGGAGTGCATCAGCCCCATGAACATGACCATCATTGGTTGTGTACGAACTCGCAACCATACGATTGCTTATCCCTTCAAGTAAAAGTACATACACACACAATGAAAGGTTTTACTGACTGCAGAGAGAAATACACACACACTCATCCAACGATACAGGAATCGAACCCTTAATACTCTTTGACTACCTCGTATACTTAATAAAATACTAGCCACTGCGTGGCCTGCACGGCGTTCGTTGCCCGTGACAGTTCTTTTCGTGTGGTCAGGCGTACCACTGCTCGCTAACCCCCGGTAATTGCTACGAATTCACATTTGGTTTGCTTCGCAAACCAAATGGGAATTCGTAGGCTATTGGATAACAGCTATCACGGCGTTGCCCGTGGTGGCCTCGACATTGTCAAATGCGGCCAAATTCGAATTGCGAAAAGATTCAATAGGCCTGACGTCAAAATCACTTGCGAAAATATAAATATTTAATTGAAAAATTATTTATTAAAAAATAACGCATAAGGTATTTATTTATCTGGTATAAAAATTTCCGCAGATTTGAAATTCGTTGAAATTTTTATTCTATCTTTAACGATCATCGAGATAGAAAAAAAGCACTGAAGAACATCAGTCATGACTTTAGTTATTTATTTTGCTTCACTCGAATCCGTTGGTCAGGAAATCAAAATGAATGAATCTCGAATCAAATGAAGGTCATTCTTCGCGGTGGCTGCGGTAAAATTCGTATTAAAAAAAAAAAAAGTTACAAAAAAATTTATTTATGGGAAAAAAATCATATTTTTAGATATTGGTATTTTTTCATTTTTAGATATCGGTTTTTAGATATATTTTAGGTAAAGAATATCATAATTATAGGTGAAATTTTCCGTAGATTTCAAATCCTTTGAAATTTTTACTCTATCTTAAACGATCTAGGAGAAAAAAGAACTACTTAACTCCAGCTTAACTTTATTTGTTAACTTTAACTTGATTTGTTAACTTTAACTAAATTTGTTTTTTTAGTCTGCTGAAAAATTGTTCCTCGGAAAAGGAAACGGAAAAACGGACAAAATAAATTATAATTTGTCAACTCTTTATAGTATTGCCATTCTAAAGAAAACAATAATAATTCAATTCCTTCAAATTCATTTTAAAATGTTTTAGATTAAATTTTAAAATTCGGACGCGCTAGAAAAATTACAAAAAATTCGGACTTCTTGTGTGCCAAATCTCATTAGTGTAAGTGCCATAGATTCGTCAGGACAGTCCACACACGCAGACAAACACTTCCTTTTATAATATAAGAGATAGCAGAGATTAGATGTTGCCAGTTGTTTAACCCAGTTAGAAGCTCGCCCAATGCAGAAATACCAAAACTGCTTTAAAACAGTTTCGAGATGTTTAAAACAAAGTTATTCTTCAGAAAAGCGCAGTACAAGGAAACTTAAAGAGATAGCCAGGTAGGTAAGGGAATTTACATTGCACTAAAGGCAACACGACGTTCTATTGGCATCGGTTAGGGATCAATCCCAAAGTGAAATATGCGAGAACAACACCTTGTAATATTGAATCACGATCAAATGACAGGTAGGTAGTGGAGTTAACATCTCAAAAGAAAAACACAGCATGCTATTTTCCACGGTACGGGATCAATCCCGAATGGAAAGTTACAATGACAACATCCAGTAATCACGATCACACATGTCAGCACCTCAGCTGGCAACTCACTCTTCAAACTATTATTAGACCTCAACGACGTGAGGACATTTGAATGCACGAAAGTTTAACGTACACCAGCCCCCGCGTACACGACTGTCTTTGTTTGTCGAGATTCGTACTTGGAACCCTCCGTTTGCTAATTTACTACTCTTCCAACATCACTACTGCAGCCCCAGATGACAGGAAGCTTAAAAAACGAACACTCGATTTTTTTTCTCACTAGGGGGCTCCGCCCGCTGCTCGCTTACGCTCGCCAACCCCCGGGCTTACTACGCAATCCCATTTGGTTTGCTTCGCAAACTAACATTCCGTTCGCAGTGAATCTCATGGACAGCGAAACTATCTGAATAATTCGTATAATCCTGATTTGACTTTCCTGTAAATAACGTCACAGCAAGGGCTTCGTCCCTTGCTCGCTTACGTTCGCCGACCCCCGGGGATTGCCACGCAATCCCGTTTGGTTTGCTTCGCAAAACAATACTCCTTTCGCAAGTGACTACACTTTTTTTTCACTTTAAAACTGAATGCACCCTAAACTAATAGCCGAATCAGTAAAAAACCTTCTGCATCTTGTTCCCTGTACAATTTTAAGTAAAACATGTTAATCTCCTAGCTTTACGATCTGTACTTCGAACTTTCTCGATAAACCGTTCAAAAAAATACTCTATCAAGTAGCAAATTGAAATTTCTAAAAAAACTCGACGAGCTTTACGTTGAGAGGTACTCTTTAAAAAAAAACTCACGGCTTAAGACTGAAAATTTGTATGTGTTTTGCTCACTCGCGGAAGAAATTTCGCGTTTTCAACTTTGACACTTAATAAACCCTAAACTATTAACTGCATCGGAAAAAGATCTTTACAATTGTCCAGGGAACACGATGAAGAA
Organism: Metellina segmentata; assembly: GCA_947359465.1. Lineage (NCBI taxonomy): Eukaryota > Metazoa > Arthropoda > Arachnida > Araneae > Tetragnathidae > Metellina > Metellina segmentata. Next base: position 90,687,099 of record OX375877.1, on the reverse strand, counting down.
CAAACCATGTTAATTTCATATTTTTCTGATCCGAACTTTCTAGGGAAACCGTCTAAGAATCAAGCTACGCAACACTGTTTTCAATCCTGCGGCGACGGCGGTAACTTTTTTTTAATATAGAGAGATTCGGGGTTTACTTCTGAAATACCAGCAAGGATAAGTTAGCAGAGATTTTAATTTTTTAGTAGTAGGAAAGATAACAAAAAACAGATGGGGTTGTGTCGGGGAACTACAGCTAGTTAAAGGTGTATAATTCGTCAGTGAGGCCATGTGACGAATTTGAGAGTAAAAGAAATTAGTGCTTGACTTTTTTAATTTCACGCATCAAATGTTCATCGCTCCCAATGTCGGATCAAGTCAAGTGAGGACACCGAGCGGTAAAATTTCTGGGTCCTCAAAAATTCAAGTTAGAAAAAAAGTTTCAAGAAAACTCTCATTAAGTTATTTACAAAAAGAAAAGTAATCAAAATGTCATACCATAACACATTAAATAAATTCAGTAAAAATATATATATTTCTTACATGAATTTCCGTCTTGCTTATTTCTTGCAAATTCGTCAATTATTTTGACAGTGTCAATTCGGTTTAAAATATCTTGGTCTACACAGAATGGCCATATTAATTCATCTTTCTTCTGTTATAATATTCCTTAAATAATTTTTTACACGTTTTAAAACAGAAAACTATCTTTCTCCTGACATATTAGATAATGGAATTGTTTAAAAAAATTTCAATACTATTTCATTATTCGGAAATGTGCAAGACATTTCTTTGGTGGCTAGATAAATGTATGGTGTTATTTTTTATAGTGTCCTCATTTTCGTTTAGAAATATTAAAAAATGGTCGAATTCATCTTCAAACTGACTGAACCTTTAAAAATGTTTATTAACAACAAAATCTAAGTTTGTACTTCTGGTGTTTTATTTATTACATTATTTTTTAAATCTACACTACTCAGACTTACATGAAAAAAAAAATGTTCTATTTGCATAAAAATCCCATAATTAGCCTATAAATAACATTTTTCAACTTTTTATATTGTTTAGTATGTTGGAAAAGTTGGAAATGGCACGAATAACTTTTTTCCCCAGGTAGTGGCACTCTTCCCAAAAAGGTTGACCACCCCTGTCCTAGACAGTTAAAGATAGAGTAAAAATTTCAACGGATTTGAAATCTGCGGAAAATTTCACTTTACATCGATACCTAAAAATATGATTTTCTTTAAAAAATTAATTTTTAAATTGAATATATCTTTTATCTTCTAGCAAGAGATTGTGACGTCACGTGAAACAAGTTGCATCTTCTGCCCTTTGCGTTAAAAAAAAGAAAAGAAACAGATTACATTTCCTGTCCGATTCCATTTCAGGGAATGAGAGCAAAAAATAAAAATAAACATTTTGACTGGGATTGTTAATTCTTTTTCGTAAAATCGGAATCGCTAAAGATAGATTGAAAATTTCAACGGATTTGAAATCTGCGGAAAACTTTACACCAGTTTAATAACTTACATCACGGTGTTGCCCGTGCTGTTGGTTTTTGAAGCAAACGGGCTCGGGCAACGCCGGGCTAGTATGACATAAAATGAATTGACTAAGAAATTTTCTCTTATTGTAAATTCATATCCGAATCTAAAACCATTTTTCTCTTTTGTTATCTGCGAGTTTGTCCATATTCCACATTAAATGATAGCCCGGATAAATCAGTTGCCTCTTTTTCAACTTTTTCAAATTCTTCTCTGAAATTATTTATATAATTTTCTAATGACTTCAGTAGGATAGATCCTTTCAATAGTTCGCATTTCACAGATTGCAGTGATTTACTAGTAGCATTTATTCTTTGTGAAATAGTATTCAAAATAACTGTCGTTTGGGCGGTTTTATATTTGTCCATTTTCTTCAAAAGTGAAGTCGCCTCCACTATGGTAACCTTTTTTTTTCTTCTGAATTACAAATTTCAGTTAAAGCCTCTTTTATGTGGGTGAAACCATGTTTTATAGCTAATACAGCATCTGCTCTTGCTGACCATCTAGTATTAGAAACTTTTTTTACTGAGACGGAATGTTTACACATTTCTAGATTTCTGATTAAAATTTTCCAGCAATGGGTTGACGCTGAAAAAAATGTGAATAAATTCTGCACAAACATAAAATACTAAATTGCAGCGCTACAACTTTCTGCAGAGAAATTTCCAATTAAGTTTAAGGAATGATGAGCACGTGGAATAAAAACCGCACTTTGGCAATGTTCTTTAATGTGTTTTTGCAAACCTGAGTATTAGAAGTTCACTGCCATATTAGAAGTATTATCAACAGATTGTAATAGACAGTTTTCAATATCCACTGCTAACTTTATTAAAGTTTTCAAAACTTCTTGTTACAAATAAGAAGACTTGTGTTTATCTGTGGGAATGAATTCCACAAATCTTTCCTTAATATTACCACAGGATGAAACATCGTATCACAAAAGTTAGTAAATCGACATGCAAAACATCGGGAGTGGAGTCAACAATTAATAATATAAGTCGCAGATTTCTTATTTCTTCAATTATTTCAGCTCTTTCTTGATTACAAATAAGAACTACAAATACGTCACAAATATTATGAGATAAATAGTTTATATTTAATCGACCACATTGTTGGCATATTTTTGTAGGTGTAACTAACAAGCAGGTTAAATAATTTCCTTTCCTATTGAATTCTTTTCCTTTATCGTGACTCCTAAAACATAATCCTAAGCGACTCAATAATTTTATTGTTGATACAATTCTTGTTCAGCACATCTCTCCAGTAACATACCTACTTTTTTTCCCTTTCCTGTAATAGTTGAGTATCAATTCTGTTGAATTTCGTTGATCTTTTATACATAGTACGCATGGCTGACATGTTCTTTGGAAACTTCGTGGTCCGATAAAATAACAGTAATTGATCTCAGTTTTGCAAACCAGTTATTAATTTAGACTTTGATATTGAGTAACTTTGCAAGTGTAGCAGTAAATACTTTTGCTTGCTTCTGAAAATATCAATCAATTTTTCTTTTCGATAATTCCATTTCAATTCTTTCTGTAAAAATTATCACAAGAAAGTCCTCTGTAATACACTTCATATCTGTTCCTTTATGCACTGATTTCAAAAATTCTCTATATTACCGATATTTTTTGGTTTTTTATTTAGAATCTGATCAATAATAGCATCTGTGTTAATATAGTTGGCCATATAAAGCTAAATCATTTATTACTTTGATGTCTATATCGAGGCGTCTATCTGGACTCTCTCCATCTTCTGCGTTTTCGTAATCCCTTTTTCAGGTCACAACTTTCCTCGAACCCTAATGAAATGACATTATAAAACATTGTTGCCCCTTTGATATTCCGGGGCACTACGCGGCCGGTTAGTCGGTGTACCGCTTAATCAGCCACTGATTACTCCACACATATAACACAATTGGTGCACTCGCTGTTGAAGTTGAAGGTTGTGGGTCATTACAGACCTCTATGGGTTGAACTCCATTATTCGATTATAAAACATTTATGTCACCAAATATATTATTTGCGTTGAACTGTGTGGTGGATGTATTTGGCTCACTAGTATAAGGCATTTGTTCACCTTGATGATGAAGGTGCGACGCCTATACTTTAAAGAACGCCCTCCGGGCCCGTTGACACTCAGTATCGCATGTTCGGATCTTCTTGGATTCCCCATCTCTTGATCGTTCTTCCTGTTGACGTTTTCTATGCACTTCTCGCGTTTATTATGCATATATTTGGACATTTTGAAATTTTTGCGATTTTCTACACTTTGAAGTCCGGTATCTAAATTAGTATAAAATACACTCATGTCCATAAATTAAGGATAATTCAGAAACACACGGAAATCGAACTCTAAAGTAAAAATTTCACCTGTAGAAGTATCGCACACATCTTCAAGAATAATATCTAAATTACAGGAAGCCATCAGATGACGCCGATAGTACGTCACAACGACGAGAGTGTAAGAGAGGTGTATATAAGGAATGATAGCAAAGAAGTAAAATTATTCTCAAGCGTTCTGTGAGCCGCTAAGTGCCACAACCGAATAGTTATGGCACAGAGGACGCATGTCAATGATTTTCTACGTGGTAGAATTATCGGCCGCCTGGAATGTGGGCGTACTCAGACGGAAGTCTCAGTGGAACTTGGAATCGCCCAAAGTGTCAACTATAGGCTTTGGCAAGGATTCCAAAATGATGGAAATGTCAGTAGACGTTACAGTACAGGTCTGCCCCGAGTTACAACGCCAAATGACGACCGCTAATTGGCAGTAACTGCAAAAAGAAGCAGACGAAGTACAGCATCCGACCTTTCTCGTCAGATATCTTCAGCCACGGGTATGACAGTTTCAAGGTAAAGGTTTACAGACGTTTGGGACATGTTGGTCTATATGCTCGCAAGTCTGTCTGATGTGTTCCTCTCAAGGCAACTCACTGTATCTTGCGGTTAACCTGGAGTAGAGAACATGCAATGTGGGCATCGTCACAGTGGGCTTGTGTGATGATTTCGAACGAGTCCAGGTTTAGCTTGCAGTCTGAATCACGGCGGATGTTCATATGGAGAATTCTAGGTATCCGCTACCGCCAAGACAACATCATTGAACGACACCGTTACGGTGGTGCAGGTTTGCTCGTTTCGGGAAGAATTATATTCGACTCCAGAACAGATCTATATGTTCAAATCGGAACCATGAGAGGCCAAATATATCACCCGAATGGAATGGTCAGCATTCTCACCTGACTTTAATCCGACAGAGCATGCGTGGGCCATGATTGGCCCGTCAACCACCTCCTACATGTGTACCGGAAGTTCGGAGAGCATTGCTTGCTGAGTGGAGTGATCTTCCCCAAGACCAGCTCGATAATTTGATCCTCAGCATGCCTAGGTGTTGTATGGACTGAATTTCATCGTCTGGGAGACATAAAAAGTATTAACCATCATGTTAAGTTTTTCTAAGGTCGATATTTTTTGTAATTGCTCCAAAGAGCAAAAATAGTAGTTTTTTTTTTTGATGGTATCAAACATACACCATCTTTTTTGTTCTTTATCTTTTGTTTAATAAAGGGGCTTCATGAATAAGTCACGTTTGTTTTGTTTCTGAACCTTTATTTGCCGGAGCATTATCCTTAATTTATGGACATGAGTGCATTTAGGTTTTATTTTTATTATTTTTAAAGCTCAAAGAGACGAAACAAATAACACCTTGAACGTCGTGCTCGCACAAAGGAGGCTGGAGCTAGACTAAATTATGTTAACGTCGCGAAACCTCAATTTTGAGGCGCTCTCGGCGAGCCCGTTTACGCTTAGTATCGGATGCTCGGATCTTCTTGGATTCCCCATATATCGATCTTTCTTTTTCTTGACGTTTTATAATTTTCTAGTGCAATATTATGCATATATTTAGACATTTATAAAGTTTTGCGAAGTTTCCACACTTTGAAGTTCGATATGTAAACAAGTACTATATATTTAAGTTTTATTTCACTTAATATTTATACAGCGAAAAGAGATTAAATAATTGACACCTTAAACGTTGTGATTAAACAAAGGAGGCCGGAGCTGAACTAAATTAATGTGACGACAGTGAGTATTTTCGTGACTCAAATTTGCGCTGTAATTGCATCAGCTGATGATGTCAGTACAAGATCATTGAGCATTTATTACATACTTTGTTTTATGCTCTTTTGAACGCAATTTCGTTCATTTATGTATCATTTATATTTTTCAAGTTATTAAATTTTTTGCACTTACACTTTTGTGACACTCAAGAATTTAAGCGTGGTACCTCGGTTTCGTAAGGTAAGACGTATTCTACGTCAAAAATTCTTTCGGAAATGAGCTCACATACAAATAAATCGACTTTCGTCAGCATCAAATTTGGATTCCGCACTTCCCCGATCCTCATGAAACGTTGTAGTAGCCATATTGTTAGGGTCTGGTGAGTTCGCATTTCAGTCAAGTGGCTTTGAACGAATTGGTTCATAGTGAAAATATAAAAGTAAAGTGAGTAATGGTAACTTTAATGGGAACCTTTGTATACAAAGGTCATGTAACCCAAACTATTAGTAACGTGATCCTTAGACTACTTTCATCTGCTGGGTGGATGCGAACATCTTCACCCACGAGCTAGGAGGAGATGCCCATCCATTGCTTGATCATCAAACACGACATGGTAGTAGATTTTGGCGATTTCACCTACTTCGACGCAATTTAAAAGAATTACGCATTCACATACCCTACCCTGCCATTAGATATACCAAACGAGGAGATATGAAGTTTAATCAGACAACCAAGTCTATTTTTCTCTGAGCAGTCTCGTGAAAACTAGTCAATATGTTGGTCGCGTTTTTTGTAGGTCCTCTTTATAGCAATGCTCAGTAAACTTATATTTCGGACCACGATAGTCCAGTTGGAACAGTTACGGATTAGCAACCGGGGGGTTGTGAGCTCCAATCCAACCAAAGACCATCGCGTACAAAAGAAACTGGTACACGTTAAATACATCGTGGCCTCAAATGTCCTCACGTTGGTATGGTGTGGAAGTTTGGAGAGTAGTGTGACTGCTTAGGTGTTTACCTCGTTATCTGAAAGTGTTTCAATTTTACATTATGATGTCCTCGGTCCCCTTAGGTTTTGATCCCGCCAATACCCGTTGTGTTGCTCCAGCGCAACGTTAAGTAAAATATTTACTTACCTACTTATATTTCACGTCTATGATTAAATTGGAGGATCGGATAAGCGTAAACAATGCGGTCCCGCAATCTACCTTTCTCTAACAGAGATTCTGAATCCAGGTTTAACGTTCGTAAGCAGAGGCGTTAGTAGTGATTAAGAGCGACATTGGACGAAACAAATAACTCCCAATAACTAGGGCAACTTTTTGTAACAAATGCAACTTTTTTTTACACGTTCTCCTCTGCATGTAAAGTACTAAAAACAAAAATTCCACCTTCATGGGATGTATTGTAAGTAAGTTATAACTGCAACATAAATGCAACTTTTTGCATAAATGCAACCATTTGCAACTTTTTTAAATTTAACTTAAAATTAACTAATTTTTCATTTTTTGCCCTCATAATCAACCTTTTTATCATGTGTCTGATCTTGCGAACGCCAAAATATTGCGAATCAAACAAGTTCATGGAAAGAAGGAGTGCGTCCTAATAGACGAAAATGAAATAAATGGAAAGAAGTACTTTAACACATTGGTTGGTATTCTTGATAATCCAGAGGAAACTTGCATAATCAACTGCAGAGTTTGCGATGTGAGTGTCGATTATCAATATGTAGTTCGACTTGTAGATGTTCTAAAATCTCTGAATGTTGAGCGAAAGGATTTTGCGCAATTGATTTTAGCTACGGTTTGCTTATTTTAGATATAAACAAATTTTGAGTTGAGAGTCTCAACAAATGACTGTTAAGTCCACTTTTAACACTTTGTCTTTAAGCTCTAAGACTACGTTTAGAATAGATATCGCTGCAATAACTATTGTATGGAGTAACTTATGTCGTGATAATGAATGATTTTGCGTATGGTAGCTCTTTCAACCTGACGATCTAACCACCTTTCATGAAAGAGACTTCCCCTAAATCATCTGCCTTCGTGCTAGAGCCTTAATGTATACCAAGAGCTAATTGTCATCGAGGTTGACTGCACTTAAGTCCCACATTATTTCAACCTGATGCCCAAGACATATCTACAGAGGTGCTTAACTCGTTGCTCGGAGACAACAAACAGCTGGCAAATGGTCAAATGGAGGGATTTTGTTCCAGAGTCATACGAGATGGCTAATTAAACTCATTATAAGTGATAAATCACCTTCATGCTCTTCCAATCAGATTACAGTGCTCGTATTTAGGAATTGGAAAGATATATATTCTATAGATTTTTTTAAATTTTTACAGTGGGTGTTCATATTTTTAGAGTACCCTTTATAAATGAACACTTTTACGATTAAACCTGTTATTAAAATTAAAAATTGGTTAAATCAACTTCTTATGTTTTGAAATAATCATGTAAAAAAGTTTTAAATAAATAGTTGACAACAGTTTTGGTTTCACAACCTGTCAGTTCAATCTCACACAAAACTCAGAAATTACCTTTTCTTTTTTTTCTAATAGTTTGATCACCCACTTTATCTGTCCACTGGTAAGTTTCCTAAATTAATGAATAATTATTTTTGGTGTAGTGGTCGTTCACGGTAAGACGTTTGTCGCCAACTAATTTTTGTCGCCAAATCAAGATGGCGGCCGAATTCCGTAACAGCAGATAGGGTTGCCATAACAAAAACGGCAGATGTGAAGAAAAACCGCAAAAGGTGAAGGTTACCATATTTGGCGACAAATCGCCTTCTTACCGTGAACGACCACTCCACCTTATTTTTAATACGAAGTTGTAATAGTGACAGAAAAATAGCATGTTTCTATGTTTATATTCATTAGAAAAGTAATACATTTCGTAAATCTGACTACCCTGAAGTCTATCGGCCCCAAATAGACCAGCACATATGTAATTTTCCTCATCCTACACAAGGACGGTCCACTATTGCCAGAAAACGTAACTAGCGCCTCAGCGTACAGCGTAAGTGTCCGACAAGTTGACTCTGATTGGCTCCTCGTATATGTGTTGTATGGTTGTTGTTAGTAGTATTTCTCGCCAACTTATACTAAGGGTACTTATACTTTTAAAGAGCTGTTTTCCGTGCAGCATCGATGGCCTAATGGCTAAAGTCACCTAACTTCAGATTGGCTTCGGCAGCGGAGGATGACTTTACGAGTTCGAATCAAGCTGGCTGAAAAAATTTCAGATCTTCTAAATTATTTTTAAAAAATCCAATTTAATTCCTTTTGAGTCTAAATTACTTTTCCTAATTTTTAATACCCTTTTTATATTTTTCCAAGCTTCCGTTGATTTTATATAAATAATCTAAGAACCACTCCTGAACTGACTACCAGCTGATATTTTCCCGCCCCTCTGCTTTAGGATGATGGTGTCGTATCCACCTCTGGTTTAGGACCATTCTGATGTAACAAAAAGCATGCATAAAACACTAACTTATAAAATTATTAACTTATACAGGGTGGTCCCGAATTCATGGTACAAACTTTAATGGTAGGTACAGGACATTGTAACAATGATTTATTGTATAGGAATGTATAGTCGCAAGTGACGCGGTGAGGCGTAAACAGGGGAAATAAAAGGAAAGAGAAATGGAGTGATCGGTTGGTATCATTGCCGGTAGAGGGCAGTAGATGTCTAGCCGCTGTTGAACATGATGCATCGCAGTAGGGGAAAGCGCCATTCACAATTGTGCTGCCGTAGACGATGGGTGACTTTACGCTTTCACTGGCGGAAGCTATCTTATTTTTCTGAAAGAAGTGTTACCACAACTGCTGCATTATGTTCCGATCGCCATTCGTAACCGCATGTGGTTTCAGCACGATGGGGCGCCAGCACACTTCAGCATTGATGTACGGAATTACCTGAATGCCACGTTTGGTACTCGATGGATTGGGCGTGGTGGACCAGTCCCTTGGCCACCCCGATCTCCCGATTTATCGAGCCTCGATTACTTTTTATGGGGACATCTAAAGCATCTTGTTTATGAGACTCCAGTTGACTCAGATGAGGATCTCGTCGCTCGCTTATCTGTAGCTGCTGCAGGTGTGCGTGAAATACCAGGCATCTTTGAACGTGTACGCCAATCGCTCCACCGACGCTGTCAAGCATGTATCGATACTGGTGGACGCAATTTTGAACAATTACTGTAAACATGACACTTGTCAACAACGCTTTCAATAAAATCTTTGTTTTTCCTTTCGGCCGTTATTTCCCCTGTTTTCGCCTCACCGCGTCACTTGCGACTATACATTCCTATACAATAAATCATTGTTACAATGTCCTGTACCTACCATTAAAGTTTGTACCATGAATTCGGGACCACCCTGTATAATAAAAGGATACAATTTTCGGCTCCCACCTCTACCCACCCATAGCCATGGGAAAAGAGGAAAGCATAAAAATTATTCCTTTATTTATGTTTTAAATTATGACTAATAAAGTAGTTTTCACTTAAAATACATAATTGATACCATTGTTCTAAGTAAAAACCAGGAATAATGGGACTTGGTGTTGAAAAACACATTTTTTTTAATACCATAATAGAAATTCAGGCACTAAAATTGGGTTACCATACCAAAATTACTATTTTAAATATGCATAAATAAATGCCATATTAAATATGTTTTTTTTTTTTTTTTTTTTTTTTGGGGGGGGGTATAAAAAACGACCGCTCTCCACAGTAAAAATAAAGCAAAATGTTAAAACCTTTCGAAAACCGTTCCTATCAGTCAAAGAGATCTGCGCCAAAACGTAGATAAATAGCCAAATGAAACACCTTTACGTCTCAGAGGTCACATGATCATACCAGCCAATCAGAGTCAACTTGTCGGACACTTACGCTGTACGCTGAGGCGCCTGTGAAAACGTATCTAAATCGGGAAGAAAGCCATCTTATTTTAATATCAATCAATTTGGCTGCGGCAGAAAAGTTAGGAAATTTTTATGTTATATAAATCGATATGTATAAAATTCAAATACACTCACTCATTCAAACACTGACTCAATCACTGACTCATTCACTCATCACAGTGTCTATATATATAATTCTCTTACGTGGCACGCAAAAAAGACGTTATTAGTTATCGCGTTTTGGCAACATTGTACGATTGTTTGTTTATCACGAAGCCTCGCGCTTCAATTGAATTTATAACGTTATCGGTTGAAATTTTATTGGAAAAAAAAAGAATTTTAGTCGAGCTGTGCAGTTAATAATAGAAATCAAATAAAGCGGAGGATCTTTTCAGGTACATTTAAAAAAAGGTCCTTTTCAGGGTCAACAATTATAGTTCAACAAGACGCTTGCACTACAACTTTCGACTACAAACTCAATGAAAAAGCGTGGGTGGATCAAGTTCAGGGGGTAAATGTACATACAAACAACATGCTGGGTATTCAATTTCCAAATCAGCGCTCCCATTTCGAGTCAAAATTTGCTCAAAGTTTTCATTTGAATTCTGATTTTAGAGGTACTGTTTTTAATCTTTTCTGAAAAACAGCAAAAAATTTAGATTTGAAAAGTATTTTTTTGGAATATCATATTTTGTAAACAATTCCTTCTGCTAGGACACATGTCTTCATTGATGCGAGCGAAGCGAGCTTTGGTTCGCGCAGCGATCCAATGCGGATTGCGAAGCAATCCTCCGGGGGTTGGCGAGCGTTAGCGATCAGGGGGAGGGCCCCCTAGTCTCAAGAACTACACGTCCTAGGAAGCTGAAATTTTGCAGTGTTATTCTTCTTATACATAGGGGTGTACTGAGAAAGGATTTTGAAATATTCGACTCCTAGGATGGCCTAAAATTGACCTAAGGCCTAAGCCAGAAGCAATTCGAAATCGTTTTAGAAATAACATTGAGAATAAAACGATTGCTATATGCAGCTCAAATTGATTTACCAGTGTTGATCGAAAATAATTTTTTTTAAATAAATTATAATAATCCTGTTTGAACTGACTTTTTACTTCTTCCCATCATGAAAACAATGTTTATAAATATTTGATTGATGAAGAAAGAATATTTAAAACATTTCATTTTATTCAACTTACATTTTGTAATGGAACACGAAAGCCTCAAAGAAAAACTTATCTCAAAATATAATTCTCTTACGTGGCACGCAAAAAAGACGTTATTTGTAATCGCGTTTTGGCAACACTGTACGATTGTTTGTTTATCGCGAAGTCTCGCGCATCGATTGAATTTATAGCGTTATCGGATGAAATTTTATTGAAAAAAAAAAGGAAATTTTAATAAGCTGTTGCAGTTAGTTTATAATAGAAAACGGAGGATCTTTTCAGGGCCATTTAAAAAACGGTCCTTTTCAGGGCCAACAATTATAGTTCAACAAGACGCTTGCAATACAACTTTCGGCAACAAACTCAATGAAAAAGTGTGGCTCGTTTGAGTGCTGGGAAAATGTACACACAAACAACATGCTCGGTATTCAATTTCCAAAGCAACGCTCACATTTCGAGTCAAAATTTGCACAACGTTTTCATTTGAATTCTGATTCTAGAGGTACTATCTTTTCTGAAAAACAGCAACATATTTAGGTTTGAAAAATATGTTTTTGGTACATCATATTTTGTAAACAATTCCTTCTGCTAGGACACATGTCTTCATTGAGGCGAGCGAAGCGAGCATAGGTTCGCGCAGCGAACCAATGAGGATTGCGAAGCAATCCTCCGGTGGTTTGCGAGCGTTAGCGAGCAGGGGGCAGGCCCCCTAGTTGATTATAAAAGCGTAATTTTGTTTTACGGTATCTGGCAATGTCAGAATTAATGTTAAATTTTTTTAACTTGATTTAGAATTCTTTGTTTTGGTATTTGATTTGACAGCGAGATGTTACGGTCATATTTGTGGATTCCTAAGTATTATAAATATGTGTTCTTTATGCTTATAAATCATTGTTGTCTATATCAATATTGTTCAAGTCTTTTGTCGAATTGTTCTATTTCAGAATAAATTCAACAAGTCGAAATTTAACACGTTAGAATGGATTTTTTTCTTTTTGTCAGAATTCTGCATTTTTTTCAAGGATTGGAATTTTGTTTCTGTTTGCATTGAGGATTTGTATGGAGAGGATACAAACGTCTCTCAACTCTGCTTCATACATCTAACAGAAGTCCTGTTATTCCATCCGCCGCTGAATGGAATTTTCAAGAAAATATGCGTCTGCTTCAAACTACATTAGTTAAATTTAATTTACCATCCTCTCATATTGATGGTGAATTCAAAAATATTGCATGCTAGGTGCAAGAATGGCACAAGTAGAATATTTACATAGGAAAACTAAGTGCAAGACTATCCGCAAAAAATTCGTTTTTTTTTTTTACTGAAAATGAATGCACGGGAATATTTGTAGTCACTCGAAAACTTAAAATCAACTTTTGTAGTAGTCATATAAAAAAAAAATTCAGCAGAAGTGCGACGAATATGAAAGGGATTATATGGATGGATAGAACATGTATGTATATTTGCGTCCGAAGTAAATTGTAGAAGCGATGGAGACGTTAAAATGGATGTTATAATTATTTTTTTCCGTACACTTAAAGGATGCTAACATTCTTTTATGAAAAATATTTGATGATGACTTTTTTAATCAACATATTATTAATTCAACCCGAGCAAAGCCGGGTAATTCTGCTAGTCGTATTATATAAAACACTAGGTTGTCCTGTCTTTCCGTGACCATTAAAGTTTTGATTGGTTGTGTCGTCACGAGTAGGTGGAGATTCTAATTGTTTTGATTTGTTGTGTGATGACACGAGCGAGACGAGATACGAAATAAAAATATAAAATAGATAAAATTACAAGATAAAGAGATAAAATTACAAATTGTGAATTAAGTGCATTATTTTAAGTACGGGTCTTAACCTCTTAAGACTTTTAAGTGATCGTTACAAAAGTGTGTTTGTGTGTGATTGTCATTAACTATACTTAATACCTTACTATAATCATATGTAATTCATATATTAACGTACAAACTTGAAATATGTAAGGATGATATTCAACTTTTATGACTCTTAAATATTTTTAATAGAAATCAATGAATTAGAGAGTATCTATTCTTAAATCAATATTATTGATAATACTAAAATTCTTTGTAGATATAATTTTAATATTTTAAAGTAAAAAAAAAAATAAAAAAAAATAGCGTTCCTTTCATTTTGTTAGGGAACAAATGCTTTAATAAATAACAGACGGACAGACAGACAGACAGACACCAAACGAGAAAAAGGCGGATTCGGCATCAGAAGGGTCCAAAACGGATAGAAAACTTGAAATGGGTCGAAAATATTGAATGTACAAACAAACACTCCATTCTTATTTATATAGATTGAGCTAACCATGGCGATAAATATCTTTCCTTTTCGAAGGAGGCCGCGATAGCTTAACGAAAGAGTAGCGGTTCAGCAAACGGAGTGTTGGGAGTTCGAAACTCGATCCAACCAAAGACGGTCATGCACATTAAATCTGTCGTGGCATCAATTGTCATCGCGTTGTCGTAGAGTGGAATTTTGGAGTGTTGGGTGCCAGCTCAGATGTTGACCTCTTCACCTGAACGTGGTTCAAAATTACGTGGTGTGTTGTCCTAAAATCTTTCCCTTCTGGATTGATCCCGAACAACGCCAATAGCCCGTTGTGTTACACCAGTACGCTTTTAAATCTACTTCCATGAACACAACGGGCTATTGGCGTTGTCTGGGATCAATCCAGATGGAAAGATACTAGGAAAACACACCAGTAATTTTAAATCACGGTCAGATGACGAGGCAACTCCTGACTACCTTCTCACTCTACAAACTTCCACGACAACGTGAGGACATTTGAGGCCAGATGAGATTTAACGCGTAACAGCCCCTTTGTGTACGACGGTCTTAGTTTGGATTCGAACTCGCAACCCTCCGGTTGCTAATCCGATGCTCTTCCCACCAAGCTACCACGGCCTCGAGTACAAATTAGACTACAGGTTAAAGTAAAGTACGTAGCGCTACACATATATCCATGCATCTAAATTAGCCCGCGAATGTTTGCCATATTTAAATAATCATTGAACAGTGAAAAAACAACTCGCTAGCGGAATGAAGGATTTTCTTCACATGAATTGATCTTTTTTACACAGTATTTGTTACTTTCAAAATACTGGAAAAAAAAAGTGGAGAGATCCAAGAAGGCAGGCAGTTGAATTCACGTCGAATGGTAGCACAACGGGCTATTAGGAGATATTCAGAGTAGCCCCATCACACCGCATCTGGGGCCCTAGAATCTAGTTATTACTGACGCCCCTCATGACAAACAGATACAAATTATATGCACCCTATGATATAAACTTGTAAACCTAAATCTAAATATTTATTTTTTTAATTTCATAGTTGTTATATTTATGTAATTTTGGGGCGTGGTTGGAAGAGTAACAGATTACCATCCGGAGGGTTTTGAGTTCGAATCTAATCCCAGACCCTCATGTACAAAGGGGGCTTGTGCGGGTTAAATCTGTCCTTTGCCTCAAATGACGTTGTTGTATTGTAGAAGTTTGGAGAGGGGTGCCAGATCAGGTGCTGTCATGTGACAATGGTTCAAAATTAACTGGTGTTGTCCTTGAATCTTTTCCTTTGGGATTGAAAAGCCAAAGCCCATGTTACTCCAGTGCGACGTTAATTAAAATACAAGCATACATTCTGTTATGTAATAGTAGAATAATTTCTTTGTTGAAAGTATTTAGTCTTGGGAGTTAAAAAACAGATAGCTCATTGCACTTCAAAAACTGTTCACGTTTAGCACCATGGTAACGCTGTGATGTGCCCTAATTGTGTCATGAGTGAATCCTACCCGACTAAGTGCCATAAGAGACACATCTCCAGATTCCGAGCAACCCGTCGAATTCAACAAACAAGTGCATGGGTATGTAGTGCCATCTACATTTCATATTACGCACTAGAGTTCGTTATCAGATTCAACATAGTTCAAAATTATTTTTATTAACAAGGTGTTTGCTTCCTTTTCTGTAAAATCATTTTGTATTTTCTTCCACAATTATCGTACAAAAGCCTTTTTTTTTTGTCAGACTAATAAAAAATCTAGTTAAAATTAGTGGCGGATTAAGTGGTAAGCGGACTAAGGGGCCGCTTTGTGCCCTCGGAATACCAAAAGGCGCCAAGGTCTTAAAATGTCTTTTCATTATAGGGCTCGAGGAAAGTCGTAATAGCGTATTTACAATGTGCGTCTTCAAATGCAGTGAAAAGAGTTTCCAATACAAAATGGTCAGCAAGTGCAAATGCTGTATTAGCTATAAAACTTGGCTTCATCCATATAAAAGAGGCTTTAACTGAAATTTGTAATTCAGAAGAAGAAAAAAAAGTTACCATAGTGGGGAGGCGACTTCACTTCTGAAAAAAATGGACAAATATGAAACTACTCTAATGAGAGTTATTTGAAATACTGTTTTACAAAGAATAAATGCTAATAGTTAGTGATTGCGAATATTTTTACTGGAATTTATCAATAGAAGAAAAAAAGAACACAATAAAAAAAGTTGAAGGACATTGATGCTTGTACCTTTGGCAAAGAATTTAATCATTTTTTAATATTTCTAAAAGAAAACGAAGGGGGACACCATAAAAATCACACCAGACATCTATCGAGCCGCCTAAGAAATATCTTGCACATTTCCGACTATTGAAATATTATTGAAATTTTTATTTAACAATTCTCTTTTCTAATGCGTCAGGTCGTTCTCTGTTTTAAAGCGGATAAAAAAATTATTTAAAGAGTACTATGAGAAAAGAAAGATTAGTTAATCTGGTCATTCTGGTTCTGTATATAGAGCAAGAAATTTTGAACCGAACTGATGAATTTTCAAGAAATAAAGCAAGACGGAAATTCATATAAAAAAATATGTTGTTTTTAATTAATTTATTTTATGTGTTATGGTATGAATATTTTAATTACATCTATTTTTGTTGATAACCTTGAAACTTTTTTTTCCAACTTGAGTTTGAGGGCCCCTATTTTTCTTAATCCGCCACTGGTTAAAATCTGTCAGTTAAGGCCTTTTTCAGAGTTCCACTGACGTACAGTGTAACTACTAAAAAGAAAAACGGCTAAACGTAAAAACCGATTGGAACATTTGAGAGAATTCAAACTTTAGTCTTCCATTCAATGCAAAAAAAAAAAAAATGTATCAAAACGTTTAGAGCCATTTTAACAGCACCAGCTTGTCCGTGTTAGAACTTAGCGCAAAAAAAAAAAAAAAAAAAAAAAAAAAAAAAAACACACACACTTACCTACTATTGTAGGAAGTCATAGATGAGTTCTGAACTCATCTGCGATTAGAAAACTATCTACGAAAAATCACATACGGTGCACAGTGTGATTCAAGTTCATGTTATTCAATGTGCTGAGAAAAACGATATATCTTGAACTGCTGAATTTGATACTTCAAAACTTCCATCTCTAAAAATTAATAGGTAAAAAATTTTTAATATCCAGGTAATACGAAAACCAAGTGATATTTCGAAACACTTGCAGTTGAAATCGCAATACTTGAGTACAAAGCAAACTAGGGACGCTATTTGTCCCCGTAAATATCTTGTCAAGGATGTTTTTGTGTGGGTTTAACTTAAAATGGTAAATTGAAGACGACTGCCAATTATCGTAGGCAGAGTCTGGATTGGTGGTTACCCATTGACGTCATATGTAAGTGAACTGAGTATTGTTATTGAGTGACCGATGTGGCTTCTTATTGCCTCGTTTGACGATATAACATCTAATCGCAAGGCAAGTACTATTTGAATGCGCATTTTAAGAGTGGCGACAAAATTGGCGAAATTGTCCGTCTTCCACTCTGTTGCGCGGACCAATCAGATGATGAATCAATGGAGGGGTGTCTTCTTTAGTCCCGTGAACCAGTCAGATGATGAATGTTCGGTACACCCAGCTGACGAAAGTATTCGAATGGTCACGTTACTAGTTGTGGTCATATGATCATGCCATATAAAAAGGGGCTATAGGGTGTATTTTTTCATTATGCTCTAATGCAGCCCGTGACGAAAGAAAGTACTGTCCCGACACTTATAAGGCAGTTTGCCTTTGAGATCATTAACGAAATTTCTGTCGATGATATCCAGATATATACTGACGGTAGTAAAAATGAAAACAATCAATCCGGGAGTAAAGTTTATATCAAGGCTCCTAGAGAAGGAATTAAATTTAGGAACCCGGATAATTGCTCGGTATTTAGAAGTGAACTGCTGGCTATTGAGGCCATTTTGGAGGAGGACAATTTTGGAGCTATCTGAGTTTTTTCGGATAGTAGAACATCTTTGCAGCACTTGCGAGACTGGAACAACGGGGTGATCGTGCTGGCATCTCCATTTTGAAATTGCTATGACTCCTTTGCCAGGCACATGAAGTACACTTCCAATGGATTCCGTCACATGTTTGGAAATGAGATTGCTGATGATTTGGAGAAGAGAGGCTTGGTGGAACCTTTTCGTTCTGATTCCCCCCTCACATTTGACGAACTTTTCTGCATACGGAAAATCAAGGACTTAAAGGTGTAAATGGTCCCCCCACCACATGGATGATATCGTCGGGACAGTCCAGGTGGATCAATTGGCCTCTCTTGTGACAGAGCCGACCAGATGGCACTGTCTAGATTTGCTAGTGGTCACTTGCGGAGCTGTTCTTATAACCACGGTATTAAAGAGTTTACGGTATGCTCTAAATGTGGGGAGGAGAATGCATACCCAGAGCACATCCTCTCTTGTCTCCAGCTCTCCAGGGAGTTTTTTTGAGAAGGATCCTTTGCAGGCCCTTAACTTTTTTAGGTGTGTGGGGACTCATGGATGCTGTCTAGCTGCCGCTAGTCAGTGAAGGACTAGTAACAACATAAAAAGGTTACCATTGCTCACTCTACTTTTCACTTCCTCTATGGCCGTGCCCGAGAGAGTCGTGGAATGGCATCCTATCATGTTTAATGACGAATCTTGCCACAATTATCAGTTTATTGTCATGCGATACAACCCAGTAATTCCTATAGTAATGATACTGGAAGTCATCGCTCACGTTTCCCTCTAGTAATGGTATGTGGAGGTTTGACAGCATAGCTAGATGTGTCCAACAGATTGTACAGCCCGTTATTTTCCCAGTCATGGTATTGTAAGGTATTTCATAAACGGAATAAGGTAGCTGGATTAGACCGTTAAGTCTTTATTGGCTTGGACGACACAAACACAGAATACAGGAACGTGCACCACTTGGACGGACAAACATTACATTAAATGAAAAGAAAGACATTTTAAATTTAGTTGAATACAACATCATCAGCCGTCCCATCCGCACTCGTTGTTCTTTCTCTCCTCTCCCAAAGGATTCTGGGCTCTCATGATGACGTAGGCTGTGACGTTACAGTATGTATCCATGGGATAGGCTATTACCAATAGAATAACGCTCGACCACTTACGCGGCTCGCCACTCTCAAGAGTGCATTCGTGGTTTTCAAAGCTTTCCTTAACAAAAATCTGTCTCAGAGTGAGCATGGCAGGGTTGTGGGAGGCCGTCAGTTGTATCAACCCCGAATGTAATGGATTTGGAGCAGCAGCTGCCAGATGCGTTTCACAATATTCCTCAGGATAGAATAAGGAAATCCTTATGCTACTTCTTCACAACTGTATGACCTTTTTGACGTACTTATACAATACTATAGAGTAGAGTAGATCTTGTGGTAATTGCTTTATCTCTTCATGTACAGTCGTGCGGAAAAAAACCGAGCACTACTCATACTAGAGCAAATTCAAAGATGACATTCGACAAAGAATAACGTCTATAAATTCGTATGCATAAAATTAACATAAGAAGTTGTCTTCATATTAAATTAAGCACCATAATTTCCAATAGCTACCCTTATTTTGCTGCATTGTAAAAAAAGTCTAAATATGAATTTACTACCGGAAATCCGAAGATTTTCAATTTTAGTTGTTGCTTTTTTCAGAAATCATCTCCCCATTGAAAGTCGCTAATCGTTGATCGCGATTATTGATAGTTAATCTGTAATTGTGCATTTGAGGCTTGACTGAAAGAAGTCTACAAAAGAACCTTAGACGGATTGTTCATTCTTTTCATATTATTCCTTTTTAAGTATTAAAATTTCTAAGATTTGCTGATATTCAAACAGCAGTTTAAACAACAGTACTTTCCCAAAATAACAGTTATGAACTGTAAACATAATTTTAACAATTAGCAATTGTAATTGAAACATTTAACAGTTAATAACTGTTATGAAAGATGTTAATAGCTATCGACAGTTGTAATTTTGATAGCAGTAAAAATTACCTGTTCATGTCAACTTCTCTAAGTTAACTGTTTTTTTTATTCCACTTGCTTATAATAAAACTGTTAACATTAACATCTAATGGTATCTTCTATTTCAAATTACAAATGACAGTAAAGACGATTATCCTTAAATAATAATTTTTAAATTTTTTTTTCTACTTTTGGAGGAGCCCTAAAATTACCATAGTGACGGAAATTTAAGAGTACCCCAAAAACTATCTAAAAGAAAGAGCAGAATTTTTTATGGTAAGATTAAAAGTATTCCTGAATCGATTTCTGTCAAAATTTATCAAGGTTTTTATTCATAATTTTTTCTAATAGGAATTAATTTAATAATAAATATTGCAAACAAAAAATTATTTAAGTATTGAAACATTATGTACATTTCGTTTGGTATCTTAATAGCAACATGCTACAAAATATATCAGCGAATAGGAATATTATTTCATAAGATATCCATAGAAGTCTAGAAAACTGATTTAAAACTAAAAGCTCCAAATTTTCCGTGCTCATAATTGCGAAATGGATGGACCGAGTGACATCAAAATTAGTATCTGAAGCTCAATTATGACAAGAATTCGAAACATTGCGTCAAAATAGGGTTGGACATGGAAATTATGAAGTCGATGCTTAATTCAATATGAATCCTTATAAAATTTTATGCAAACGAATTTATAGAAGACGCTATTCCTTGTCGAATGCCATCTTTTAATTTGATCTATTGCAAAAATTATCGAATGAATAGGGATGGTTCGTTTTTATTGTACAATGTACATATTGAATGTTGTTTCATTCCGATTAAACACTGGCTTTGGAGATTTCGATTTTTTTGCTGATATTTAAGAAAAATTATTTAAAATTCCAATTTATTACATTTTATAATAGATGATACATTGTATCAGTGCAATGTAAACACAAATAATTCGAAATCACCCCTTCCAGAAAAACCGGAAGACGTGAAACGCTTGTTTCGAACAAGGTATTTTTTTTTATTCAGTCCAGAAATGTTTGTAAAGAAAAAAACTTAAATCTTCAAATCTAAAATGAAAATTCTAATCAAAGTACAGGAATTTTGAAGCATTTGTAATGTCATGAACCATGTACTGTTTTAGATCATAATTTCTGAAAGTGGATTCTATTTCCTACCTGTGGGCTCTGAAGAAATCTTTACCGTCCCAGGAAAAATAGGAGGACGTTAAGGATCAAGAAAAAACAATAAGTTGCTCAAAAAGTTTGTCTAGTACACGCTTATTCATTTCACACAATACAGACACACTCACTACAATGATGTATTATAGCTAGAATTATATGTTGTAAACTGCAAATTACAACTGATTAAAAACGACTAAAAACAAAACGACAGGTCGTAAAAAATAGTTTTAATGTGTATGTGTTAGCGTGCACTTATTATTTAGGCAACTTGTTACAAGTATAGCAAGCAAAGTATGCATGTTATGCGAAGTTTACTGTACGAAATATGAGAAGGCTTGAAGGACTATTTGATAAAATTTTAAGGTAAATAAAATAAACGTTGAAAAGAATAATGGATCCTACATACACGATAAAATACTGTCGAACAATGAGCAATTTTTCTTCTGCCATCAGTTTGTGCCAAATGTAGATGATGACGACAGTATTTATGCGGTAAAACGTATTTCAGGTACGTATTCCGATCGTGACGTCACTTGACTTATTTGTCGTGTGTGATTTCTGCTCGTAACCAATAAAATTTCCAAAATATGAATACCGAATTGATTTTTTTGGTTGTTGATTGTTCCACGTCAAATTGATTAAACGCCAAACACCGCTGAAACGATGATAAATAAAATTTTAAGATAATCCCGACCAATCAACTATCAAATAACAAATTATAATTTCGTCTTTGGAATTTTTGTTGGCGAAGTACTGACGTCGCGTTTAGAATAAGTATAAAAAACACGTTTTGGCCCAGATGCATCACTGTCACCTAAATTTAGCATGACAGAAAATGCCTAGCATAAAGAATGAATTTCAAATTGCTAAGTGACAGTTCGTTTGCAAATGCCGATTACATTTTCTCCAGACGCCAATAAACTGCATTTTGAGGCAATTCAGATGTATATCATGCGAGAACACTCCGCGAAACCTCCTTTTCGCTTTTGCTTCGCCGACCAACAGGTATAGTGGTTAAGGTGTTAGCCTCTAGATCGGAAGGTTCCTGGTTCGAATCTGGGTCCGGGCATTTATGTTTGTAAGCGTATGGTGTAGAGGCGGCTGGTGCACCTTAAATCTGTCGTGGCCGAAAGTCCTCACGTTGGGTTGGTGTGGAAGTTTGGAGAGTGGGATGCCAGCTCAAGTGTTGCCTCGTCATCTGACCGTGGTTAAAAAATTGCGAGGTGTTGTCCTCAAACCTTTCCTTAAGGGATTGATCCCGGACCGTCGTCAATAGCCCGTTGTGTTGCTCTAGTACGACGTTAATTTAAAAATTACCAATTACCTCGATTCTTTACCTTTGGGATTGATACCGGACAGTCGCCAATAGCCAACACCTCCAAGAGGAGGTGTAATGCTCCAGTACGAAGTTAATTAAAAATTACCAAACCACTTCTGAGAAAGAAAAAATCATCCCGCAAAGAACTTATTTCACCGTTTAAGTGATGTTTGGTGCTATCATTTATGGTACATCCCTTGTATTTTTGTAATAGCCCGTTAATTAAAATACCTACCAGGGTTTTCGTACTTTGGGCAGAAAGTATTTGGTGGTTTAAGTACTCTACTCAATACATTATTAGTGTGTCTTGAAAAAACTTTTAAATGTGTGCCAGTTCAGGTGTTGACCTTGTCATCCGAACCTGGTTAAAAAATTTGAGGTGTTGTCCTCGAATAATTCCTTACAGGATTTATCACAGATAGCTTTCACCGAACAGCATACCAATGCCAAACTATAACAGTCACGTCAAACGTCAAAAAAACAGTCACAATTTAAGTCAATTCTTAACCAGAAGTATTTTTTTCTTTCGTTATTTGTTTATATTATACCGAAGAAATGTCTTATAAGTGACGTGAGGAAACTGTATTCCATGTTATTTGCTTGTTCTGAAGGATTTTCAAAAGTTTTTATGAATAGAAATACACTCAGGTAATTTTAGTTAACGTCGTACTAGAGCAACACAACGTGCTATTGACGACGGTCCGGAATCAGTCCCTTAAGGGAAAGATTCTAGGACAACACCTCGTAATTTTGAACCACGGTCAGATGACGAAGCAACACCTGAGCTGAAATAGAAGCGTCTCAATCTCATGATAGTACCTTACGCAAGTCCAACTTGATTGGCTAGTTTCACGGGCTTGGCTTCACTTGGATATCTCGCCAATCTGATTGTTGCAGTAACCATTTGATTTTGAATATGCGCGTTGTTTCGTAGAAATACAATACTTACACTATCGCCTCAGCGTACAGCGTAAGTGTCCGACAAGTTGACTCTGATTTGCTCCTCATTTTCATATATATGTTGTATGGTTGTTGTTAGTAGTATTTCTTGCAAACTTATATTAAACGGTACTTATACTTTAAAGAGCTTCTTTTCGTGAAGCAACGATGGCCTAACGGCTAAAGTCACCCACATTTAGATTAGCGTCGGCAGCGGAGGATGACTACCCCAGTTCGAACCCAGCTGGCGGAAAACTTTTTAGATCCTCCAAATTATTTTTAAAAAATTCAAATTTAATTCCTTTTCATTCTAATTTACTTTTCCCAATTTTTAATACCCTTTTTATATTTTTCCAAGCTTCCGTTGATTTTACATAAATAATCTAAGAACCACTCCTGAACTCACTACCAACTGATATTTTTCGAAAACTTTTTAGATCCTCCAAATTATTTAAAAAAAATTCAAATTTAATTCCTTTTCATTCTAATTTACTTTTCCCAATTTTTAATACCCTTTTTATATTTTTCCAAGCTTCCGTTGATTTTACATAAATAATCTAAGAACCACTCCTGAACTCACTACCAACTGATATTTTTCGAAAACTTTTTAGATCCTCCAAATTATTTTTAAAAAATTCAAATTTAATTCCTTTTCATTCTAATTTACTTTTCCCAATTTTTAATACCCTTTTATATTTTTCCAAGCTTCCGTTGATTTTACATAAATAATCTAAGAACCACTCCTGAACTCACTACCAACTGATATTTTTCCGCCCCTCTGCCGTCCCCTTTGCTTTAGGATGATTGTGTCGTATCCACCGCTGGCTTAGGACCATTCTGATGTAACAAAAAGCATACATAAAACACTAACTTATATAATTATTAACTTTTTTATAAAAGGAAACAATTTTCGGCTCCCACCTCTACCCACCCATAGCCATGGGTCTGAAAAGAAAAGAAGAAAGCAGAAAAGAAGAGATAAATCGCCAACAACTATAAACCGTGATGACAAACGTATCTAGGTCATGTGATCCGACTAGCCAATCAAGTTGGACTTGCGTAAAGTCCTATCATAGGATTGAGGCGCCTGTAGCTGAAATACACTCAGAATAAGTTACAGTAATTCACTCTACAGTAATTGAACCTGTACCCCAGCATCATACAAACTAACAGGTTGCTTGCTAAGCTATGTTCCTGATTGAATTGAGGCAAAATTTTGTTACCTTGTTCCACAAAGGTAATTTTTCAACAAATATAACTATTATTAGTAAATTTTAATAAAAAAGGTTTTAATATTTTATAATTTCTTGCATAAGAATCAGGATCGTGTTCCTAAACCTTTCTGTTTACTTTTGACCAATCAAAAGGATTCCTATAATTTTTTATTTTGTGGATTATACATACCGCGAATAACCGCCGTTTTTGATTGAAATAATGTGAGTTTTTATTTATTTTTAATTTTAAATGATAATTTTCTAAGCATTTGATTAGCATAAAAACATTTTGTGTGCAATTTGAAAATTTGTCTTTGAAATGCTTGGAGGAGGATAAACGTTGAATTAAGTTCAAAGTCTGTTGATAATTTGAAAATGTCAACTGTATTTCACTGAATAGTTTCATAAAATTCTTAAATTTTAAAGTGTGGTCATTTTTTTCTTATTGAATAAGTATCTCGTTCGAACGTTATTGCAATTGAATACTTTGGAAAATGATCATCTCTGGAAATCATTGAAAATTGATATCTACCCTCCCACACACACAATCCATCAAATCAAGGCGTGATTATAAATGTGGAATAGGATTGAGGAACGTTTTAACTTAAATATGGATTTGACTTAATCAGTTTTGTATAAATAATACGTAAAAATCCTTTCCTGTGAGTTATCCTCCTAACTAGCAGTTGTCTAGCTATTAAGTAGTTATACGTATTTGTTGTATTGAGACGGCTTTTTATTTTACTTTACTTATATTTTATGATTTTCTATATAATTTAAAAATTGTTTCACATATTTTTTTTGTGCCCTATTAGTGAAGTGAATCAATCATCTGCAATTTATAGAACAGTTTAATAATTATGAGTCGCATTCCACCTCCTCGTGGGGCACTTCCTCGGCCCATTCCAAAAAGTCAAGATGAAAACAAAGCAAATGTATTCAAAAGACCTACTGTCAGCATTCAAAAGAGAACTGGTATCAAGAGACCTGGAGACGCTCAGGTATTGTGAATTTTATTTCTTGCTTTCATATGTAAACGTACATTACCACTACATGAGTTGTACCACTGTATTGTAACTAACCATTAACGATCAATCATTGGACATTTTGAGTTTTATTGATTCCATTGAGTACAAGATTTTTCTTCAAGGTACATCTTTGATGTATGATAAACTCTTGTGGGGCAATGCTTTTGGAACTTTTTTAGGCATGCTTTTTGTAGCGAGTCGTGGAGGCAAAGGCAAGGATTGTGAAAACCGCACACTTATTTGAATCCCTTATTAATTTTTGTAAATCATTATTTTTTCTATTTTACTATGAATAAATGTTGTTAATAAGTTATTCAAATTGGCCAAACTTATGTAACAATATTCCTGAAAAAGTAAATATTTTTTTGAGGTAAAGTAAGTGCTTGCCTAGTATTAAGAACAGTCAGTTGTATAGATTTGTTTTCTATTTAAAAAATTATTTTTGGCTCATTCCATGGATTTTGAAACCAAGGGTCAACATTTTTTTTTTATAATTATCATGATTGTGGCACATATTTTTAATGAAAAATATCTGATCTTTCTTGTAATTGACTTTACTTTTGTTTAAAAATACAAGATCTCATCATAAATAGCATATTTCAAGACATATGATAAAAATTGTTAGTCTGTTTTATTATAATATTTCTTAAAGGCTTCTACAATTCCTTCACTTTTCATATAGGTACCTATAATATTTTAATTTTCAATCACTAATATATTTTTAGTTAGAATATATCAAAACATAACAAAATAACATCCATTTTGGTATTCTTTAAACAATCAAAACGTTTCAATGTTGTGGGGAGACACATACATGACCATTAATACATGTTTTTTATTTCCTATGTCATTAAATTTACAGAAAAATTCCAAATTATTATTTACAAACGAAATACAGTCTGCACTTTGTAGCAGGGAAAATATAACTTTGTAAACATCTGCGTTTAAGCTTTGTAAACATCAACACATATGTAAACATCTGTATTGTTTGAAAAAAAAAAAAAAACACTGTTTTCTTATTGTAAGTGATACCAAAAATAAATCAAAGCTATCTGTATCTGCTTTCATTTTAAAACTTCTTGAAATTATTAAATTTCAGGCAAATGAACCAAAATTGATCATCTGGAGTAATGGCCCATCCAGCGAGTTTAAAAACAAATTTATTTGTTACTTTCTTTTTTTGTTATCCAAAATACAAAAGCATTTTTTAGGTTTTTAATGGAAATATTCAGAAACTTCCTATGGAAAGGGAGTTGTTGATGGTATAGGCGGTACCATTAAGTCCCGAGAATATGCAGAAGTGCAGGCAAGAAGATTCATAGTACCGAATGCAATCAACTTTGCTACAGTTGCTGCAAAAATAGTACCAAACATTACGGCCATTTCTATGTTGCTATGTTCTAATGACATAGATAAAACCCAGATTGATTGGAATTTAGCCAAGGATGTTCCCGGAATTAAGAAAGCACATATCGTTAAAAGTTCTGACGACCACATTTGTTTGTTTACCAGCCAGCAAAATTTGGATACTCCTATACAAGAGTTATGCTATTGTGAAAATACAGAACAGTGTTTCAAAAGTACCCAACCACCAGTAGAAAATCACACTTTATCTGTAAATATTTCTCTCGGCATGTTTGTACTAGTAAAAGTGTTTGGGAAAAGGCTGTGGAAGCCCTACGTTGCACAAACATCTGCTTTAGATGAAACTGATATCAATGTAGTTTTCGTTAAGCAAGTGTTTGTACTTAACTTCATTTATCAACAAAATGATACAGGAATTATTCAACATGAGAATATAATTAAAGTGCTGCCAACACCAATAATTAATGGTTGCAATATTGTAATATTTCCAAATTCAGTTATGTAAAATTGAACGGTGTCACATACATGACTGCATGTCACATACATGACCTGCAAAATCATATTTTGTTAAAAATCGAAAAATCAAAAATTATTTAAAATACTTTTAACTTGGCTTTGTCAATCCCTTTTCTAATGCCAAAAAATTTTAAAACATATTTCATGCATATAATTCACTGAATTTTTTAATAAAAGTTAGTGTTGTCAAATCACACTTCTGTTTTTTGTCACATACATGACTAACTAAAAAAAAATATAAAAATATTCTAAAATTAAAAATATATATATATGATTTTCATTACTATTTACTAGATATTCTTTTAAACTGTTTAACAAAATGGATTTTTGTCTTTTCGGTACATTTATACATACATTTATCAAATATTTATACATATCTTGTAGAGTGATTGTCACATACATGACCGTAGAATGGGCCTTTTGTTGATTTTTTATTTATTTTTCACTGAGCTTTTTCTCTTACTTGGCAACATAAAAGCACACCACAAAAATGCATCAAAAACGTTTCCTAAAGTCTCTGTAAATCAAAGCTATACTTCTTTTAATCACTATATGTTTAATGTGATGCATAATTGCTCATGTTTGTTGTGTACCAAATCAGGGCTGAAATCGCTGTGACAATCAACTGTTCTCACTGCAAGTTTTGCTGAGAGTATTTGAAACCAAATGTTTTATTATTTCTCTTTCAAATACCAGCTATTAAAAAAAAATTTAAAGAAAAAACTATATGCTTTAATTTATTAGGATAAGTTCAGATTTTAAGGTTGATCGAGCAGTTAGTTCAGAAATGGTTTCGTGCATGATATTGCAGACCTTGCTTTTAGTATGTAGTTATGAAACAACTGTAAATTTCTCTAGCATAATTATTGACTGATGCCTTCGTAAACTTGAAAATGAGGAAATAAAAGCGTGTCTTCAATATATTATCTGAGTGTTGTTTTTTTAAATCTCGGATGTATTTTAAGGTTTCATATAAAATTGCAGAAAGCTTACAAGAAAAGTGAAGCACTTTTTTTTCTCATTATATAATTCATTTAATTGTTTTAAAGTTTAGCAAAACATTTGCAACTGCAATTTACTGTTATTACGAAAATTTTACGTTTTACCATAAGCTGAATAATTTTTGCTGCCAGCTTATAAAAGCTCAGCAATATTTGCTACCAGCTTCAAAATCTTATTTCGAGCCCTGTACCACATTATAACATGCTCAATTGTTCACCTTCCCTACACCTGGAGCCGACCAACAAGGGCCGGCAAGTTGGGCGGGGCTGAGCCCAACTTGCCAACCCTGGTATATTACGGGTAGATTTTTGCAATTCTTGAAACATCATGTTTTTTTAAATTTTCTTATAATTAAAATCTTGCTCTTTTCTGACTCGTCCATATTGCAGCAAAGAAGCGCCGTTAGTCTGACTTTGGAATGTTTTCTCCTTTTGCAAGGCTCTCCTTTCAATGCAAATGTTTTTTCAGGTAAAAGTTGGTAAATCAGACCAGTTTTGTCAGCATTTTAAACATCTGATGGTTTAAACTGTTCAATTAATCTTTGCTTACTTTTCAACCAGTCCTGTACAGTACCATTGTGGACTTATGCACTTTCACCACTCACTGTTTTAAAAACAATCACATGTCGATTCTTAAACCGCTGTAGCCCTCCATTCCCTGGAACAAAATCTGGCCTTCCCGAAATCTGTGCAAAATGAATGGCTTTTTCTTTTAGAATGGGTCCATTAATCAGCACATTTTTGCTTCGCAGTCCTAAGCCATTCAAATAAAGCACTCTTGATATCTTCCTGCATCAATCCATGAAATCGTTTCCTATCGGTAACTGTCGAGCTTGGGTGATACATTTTGAACAATAGAATTTTATTTTTTAAGATTGTAGGCAAAGAATTTGCAGGGATTCCAATTTTTTTAGCCACTTTACATTTTTTCATACGTCCTTTGTCTAATTTTATTGCTTCAATTTTAGTTTCAAGGGACACTTTCTCTTTTCACCATACATAAAAACACTTACTAAACCTTCCCAATGAACCAATCTGCTTGCTATATACTCTGCCTTGTAACATAAGACAAAATCAAAATTGTCGCCCTATATCTGGTTTACAACTCAAGGTTAAAACATGTGTCCCAGTAACCAATAAACAACCAACAAGCAAAACCTCTTCTCCCTCGTTTCTTGGATATTTTTCTCCGACGCCTCACTCCCCTCTCGTTTTTGTCGTCCACAATTAAATGGGGGGGGGGTTCATTACCAGCACCCAAAAAACTTTGCAGTGTCCTATATTCATGCTCCATTACTTCGCTATATGCAATATTTTTAACAGCATTTAATATTGCAGTTCCAAAGGGACAGAAAAAAGTCGTAATAACCATTATTTTGCTGTATCCGTGCTTGCAATTACTGGGCTCGGCTGTATAATTTTTTTTATTCATGTTAGTAAATCCATAATAGCAACCAACAAATTTCGATTTTAAAATGAAAATCAACAGAATGAGAAGAAAAGAGCATTCAGACACGTGTATCCAAGGTGTATAAAGTAACGCCACTTTGAAATAATTCCTATTTTGTGAACAGGGGCCGTGGTAACCCACTTTGGAAGAGCAACGGATTCGCAACCTTAGGGTTGCGAGTTCAAAACTAAGTCCAGTCAAAGACCATCTTGTGCATGGGGGCTGGTGCATATTAAATCTGTCATGGCTTCAAATGTCCCATGTTGTGGAAGTTTGGAGGGGTGACAGTTCAGGTGTTACTTCATCATCTGACTGGTTTAATATTGCAGTGTTGTCCTCGAGTCTTTCCATTGTGGATTGATCCTAGACTGTTGCCAATAGCCTGTTGTATTGCTCCAGTGTCACGTTGATTAACTACAGACCTATTTTGTAAACTGAACTCACTTGAGTGATATTCCTATGTAGCATGAGACCAGAATAGCAAGATACTGTACAGCTCAAGGTCTTACCTCTAAGATTTGGAGAATTTCATGTGCATGCATCTGAAAACATTCCCGGACTGCCACAGATGACTAAAAGGCGACGTTTCAACCTTGTCAACTAGGAGTATCTCGAAGCAAATTCATCTCAAAATCTCCTATTACAAATTTTGAAAACGTTTGGCAACTTCGAAAAATTTAGTTTGATAAAAATGTATTTATTTATTTTTAATAGCGACTGGAATAAAAAATTTCCATATTTTTCTTTAGGGAGTCACTTTTCTAAGAGATGCCAATTTTAAAGTTTTGTTGTTGAGCCGTTGCAGCTATGAACAAAAACATGACTTATTGTGGGGGTGACTCCAAAGAGTGCCAGCACTGCAACTAGTAGTCTATTGTACTGAAATCCCCTACTGATCAGTTAAAGACCGATTGCCGAAATAAATTCAGCATCTACCTGATTGGAATGTTTGACATTTTCCAGGGTTTGATACAAGGGTATCCCAGATATTCAAATCGTTGGGCAGAGTAATAATCACAATCGCATAAAATGTGTATAGGACTCCCCTCTACCATCCAATAGCCTCTACATAATGGGTCATCTGTGACACCCACAAGGTTGAGGTGCCTATATTCTATTTTGGATACAGTGGCCAGTTAGAAGGCCAATAGCTGACCTGATTTCTTTTATGCTCAAATTCAGCAGTTCCTTTGATCTGTTCCAGGGAGATTGTCGATTGAGCTTTTTGGCTTGTCTTTGATCATTAGATTAAAGCCATGTATGGTAGGACTCTGCCAGGAGCAAACCCTTGATAGTCTTTCCAACCACCAAGAAAAACTTTAGAATTGTGGTTGCTAGATTATGATGCAAACCTTTTGAAAAAAATTGGTGTTTTTTTTTCTTTTTTTTTTTTCTTTTGCTTGGCAAGGTCTTCCACATCTGTTTTGTACTTTGTCCCTGAGCAACTAAAATTTCAACTAAAATTGGTTTAAGAGAAGACTTTTGCTACTCTTTAAAAATATGCTATTAATTCTATTTTATGTGCTTTGACTGTGGCAGACCTATATGCCTGTTATAGTCTTCATCAAATGTTTATTATTTCTAATCTTGTGTGTCTATCATAGTGTACCATTTGCTATAGGGATGCCTAGATTGAATTTACTCTATGAACTATGCATAAATAAAAGGGGGTGGTTTCATTTTCTCCATCAGCTGTACATCTAGAGATCCAACCTCTGAAGCTATGATAAAAAAAAAAGGCAGTACCTTGTGATTGACTGCAACTTTTGAAGGATTGTGAAAGAGGTATATTTAAAAGGTTCTAAAGAATGCATAAAGCTGTGAATTTTTACTTGTTAAGATTCATTGTTCAAAGCAGCAATGCTTTTGCTTTGTGTCCTTTGTCTTAAAATCTCTTGAATTTTTGTCGTTATGCTATTGTTAAGCAATGCCATATTGTGTCTACAATGCAATCATTCCAGGCTGGCACTTCAACCAGGCTTCATGTAGATGATTTGAACTGATGGGGTAATAAATTTCAATATAATTCAGGAAAGCAATATTATGGAAATAAAAATCACAGTTCCCGGGAAAATAAATCATCTATCTTGGTAGTTTTCGTACTTTCTGTCATGTATGCCAGGTAGACCGAGAGACGATACGATTCGTTTTACATACACGCAAAGAAAATTTATTAGCATTAAGATACACAGGCACGAACGAGCATAACAACAACTACACCGAACATGTACAATACGAAACTATGGAACCCAAAAAGGCAAAGAAAACATGTGCGCGTCACACAGCTTGGAAGGTTCTCTAATCTGGCTGTTGCCAGATACATAACAGTTCCTCCCCGACAAAATATAGAGTCACAGGTCGAGTCTCTTTGGAGGTCTCCTGATTCGGTTTGAGCGTCGGAGTGGCACATCAGTTTTCGGCTGTCCGGAAGCGTCTGGTACAGGCTTTGGTGGTATATCATCACTTGGAGTGGCAGGTACAGGTACATCTTTAGGTTCAGGTACAGGTGCAGGCGGTTCCGATTCAGCAACATCATCGGATACTGGCTCATCTGTAAAATTCAATTCTTTATATCGTAAATTGAAATTTCAGTAGCAGCTTGGGATAATTCAATCGACTTCCCACATTTCCTTATTTGATCTACGTGTCTCTTCCAAATTTCATTTCCAACTTGTATGCTATAACTCAAAGTTCCATCTCGGTTTATAATTGTTCCAATTTTCCATTTGTTAGGTCCGGAATAATTTCTTACTGCTACTTTCTCCCCTTCCTGAAACTCACGCAAGATAGATTCTGTGTCAAGTCTCGAACTCTGTTTCTGAACAACTTTGTCTCTCAAATTTGGTTTAAAAAGATCAAGCCTAGTGCGAATACATCTCTTCAAAAACAAGGCACTCGGAGTTTCTCCCGTGAGAGAATGTGGAGTTATTCTATACTGTAATAAAAATCTTTGTAATTTCACATTTAGATCTCCAGAATCACCTCTACTCGATTTCAACGAAGCTTTGAATAACTGTACTATTCTTTCTGCCTGTCCGTTCGTAGCAGGATGGTACGGTGCTGAAGTTATATGTTTAATATTATTCAGTTTAAAAAAATGTCGAAATTCGTAACTAGTAAAACTTGCGCCGTTATCACCAACCAAAGTTAAGGGAATTCCATAATGAGCAAAAAGAATACGAAGATGATGAATTGTAAAACTAGCTGTAATATTTTTCATCGGAATGACTTCTATCCACTTCGAATATGCATCAGAGACTACAAAAAACATTCACCCCATAAAAGGACCAGCGTAGTCAACGTGTATCCTTTGCCAAGGTCCATTTGGCCATTCCCACAGATGTCGATTTATCCTTGCTGGTTCGTTCCTCGTTGCGATACAAGCTGAACAGTTCTGAACAAAATTGGCTATACTGGCATCAATACCTTGCCAATAGCAGTAGCTTCTAGCTATGGCCTTCATTTTGACAATTCCAGGATGTCCAACATGAAGTTCTTCCGAAACTTGATTCTGGTACTTTTCAGGAATGCATACTCTATGACCATACATTATGCAACCATTTTGCAATGAAAATTCAGATTCTCTACCTTTCCAAGGCACAGGTAATTCAGTTCCAGATTTTAAACTTTCATACAGTTCGAACAATTTCCTACCAGTTTTAGTAGCTCTAGCTATGTCAGTTGCTGTAACAGGCATTAATTCAACTTGCGAAATATTTGTCACGTCTGCTTCAGTCAAGTACTCACAGTCCTTGTCAACTGCTAGTGGTAACCGTGAAAGTGCATCGGCATTGCCATGATTCTTAGTGTTTCGATACTTGATTGTATAACTGAATGCTTGGAGAAAAAGTGCATAATGAACCATTCGTGTTGCTGATAGACATGGTAAACTACGATTAGGTGCGAAAATTGATACTAGGGGTTTATGATCGGTTACGAGATCAAAATGTCAACCAAATAAATATTGATAAAATCTCTTTACTCCCCATATGATACTCAATGCTTCCTTGTCTATCTGCGAATAATTACGTTCCGTTTTAGTCAATGATCTTGATGCAAACATTGCTGATTTTTCTGAACCATCTGGCATAATGTGACTTAAAACTGCTCCTATTCCAACTGGTGATGCATCAGTTTGTAATACCAGTGGTAACTTAAGATCATAATGGCATAAAATTCGGTCTGAAGCAATTTCTTATTTCAATGCCTTGAAAGCTTTTTCACATTCTGCAGTCCACAAAAATTTAGTACCTTTCTGCAGTAAATTATTGAAAAGAGCGACACGAGTAGATAAGTTGGGAATAAATTTTCCGTAGTAATTGACTAAACCCAAAAAACTCTTCAAATCAGATACAGTTTTTGGAACTGGTACCTTCGTAATTGCATCGATTTTTTCTTGTGTTTTGTGGAGGCCGAATTTATCAATTGTATGACCACAATAATTCACAGATTTCTTAAAAAATTCACTTTTCCGCTTATTTACTCTGAGACCATATTCTTCTAGTCTCTGTAGTACTAATTCTAACCTTTCAAAATGCTCTTGATCATTTCTCCCCGTTACGGTAATATCGTCTAAAAATACGTGTAACCCCGCGATGCCTGATAAAACTTGTTCAATGGCTCTCTGCCACACTGCCGGAGCTAAGGCTATACCATAATTCATTCTCTTGTAACGGAACAAACCCTTGTGAGTATTGATCGTCAATAGATGTCGGTCCTGCTCATCAACTAACATTTGAAGGTATGCCTCAGATAAGTCGATTTTAGTAAAGAACTCCCCTCCTGACAGTTCAGCAAAAATGTCCTCGATACGGGGTAAAGGATACTGCTCAATTTTTAGTCCCGGGTTGATAGTCACCTTATAATCACCACAGATTTGTAGGTTCCCATTCTGTTTGATAACAGAAACAATTGGTGTAGCCCAATCACTATATGTCACCGGCTCAATGATGTCTTCTGCAACTAACCTATTAAGTTCAGTTTCTATTCTTTCTTTTAAAGCAAATGGTACTGGTCGAGGTTTAAAAAATACCGGTTTGTAATTAGGTTTCATTTGAAGACGGCAACAAAACTTTTCCAGTTTCCCGATACCCGGAGAAAAAATTTTCTCATACTTTTGAAGCAAGATATTTAATTTATTGGTTTGAGAATTACAATTTTCAACCCGAACTGCTTTAATTGAGCTCCAGTTTAATTGGAAATTTCTCAACCATTCACGACCAAAAACTGCGTTTACTTTTGCATGTACCAAATAAATAGTTTCTGTATTAATTTGATCTTTGTATTGAATTTGCACCACT
Organism: Metellina segmentata; assembly: GCA_947359465.1. Taxonomy (NCBI): domain Eukaryota; kingdom Metazoa; phylum Arthropoda; class Arachnida; order Araneae; family Tetragnathidae; genus Metellina; species Metellina segmentata. The sequence continues at coordinate 90,651,841 of OX375877.1, read as the reverse complement.
GCTTGGCCAGCTGATGTTATCATAGAATTATAGAAATTCCTAAGCAATAATTTGATAGGCTTAATGGCTACATCCGGACAAAGTTTCTTAAATTCATTCACATTCATACAACTAATAGCAGCTCCAGTGTCTAATTAAAATAAACATTTATTCCCTTCAACCAAAATTTCTAATAAAATCTTATCCCTTGCATGTCGTGGTGATTTAACGCTATTAACTGGTACAGTTTCAGAACAAGATTCTATTTGTTTAACTGTTTCGTTACGTTTTGAGCGGCAGACTTTTGCCAAATGCCCGTTCTTTAAGCAATTCCTACACTGAGTGTTCTTGTGCTTACATTCGTGAGCTAAATGTTGAGTACTATCACATCTGTAACATTTCCGAGATTTATCAAACTTCTTTGTAGGTTCAGATTTCTTAAATTTAGAAAAATCTTTTTTGATAGTTTTATCTTGCGAACTATGTAATTTTTTTATCGATACCATTTGATTCTGAATTTCACACACATCTCTCTGAGCAGATTCCACTGCGATTGCAATGCTCTTAGCTTTTTCGTATGTTAACTTATCCTCTGCTAACAGCTTTTTCTGTATATTTTCGTTTTTGAGACCCATCACCAATTTATCACGAAGCATCGTACTTAAATTGTTCCCAAAGTTACAGTGTATCGACAGTTTTTGTAATTCGGCACAATAATTTGCAATGGACTCACCTTCAAATTGCTTCCTCTTGTAGAAACGAAACCGTTCTGTCATCTCTAGTGGTTTAGGATTCAAATGTTCCGAAAGTAATTTTACGATATCTTGATAAGTCAATTCAGAAGGAATGTTCGGAGTGGCCAGATTCTTTAACAATTTATACGTTGTTGCTCCCATAAGGCTTAAAATAGCAGGGACTTTCATTTTATCTTCGATCCCATTAACAACGAAGTAAGATTCTAAACGTTCCACATAACTGGACCAGTCTTCCACAGACGCCTCATAAGATTCAAAATTAATGTTCGAAGATCCCATTCCTCGTCGCCAACTCTTTTGTCATGTATGCCAGGTAGACCGAGAGACGATACGATTCATTTTACATTCACGCAAAGAACATTTATTAGCATTAAGATACACAGGCACGAACGAGCATAACAACAACTACACCGAATATGTACAATACGAAACTATGGAAGGCAAAAAAGCACGCGCGCGTCACACAGCTTGGAAGGTTCTCTAATCTGGCTGTTGCCAGATACATAACACTTTCGGCAACAGATCTATGTTAATGTAAAGATTTCAAATTTTCGGTTTTTGCTTTTAAGGAAAAATCTCAAAATTAACACAAATTTTCTTTGGTTCTACCCTTGTTCACAAACTTTTCCATTTGTATGATTTTTGATAAAAGTTTTGTTAAAAATAGTCATAGAACACAGGGTGATAACAGAACCGGGAAATCAGGGAATTCTCAGGGAACTTTTTAATTCTGGAAAGATCAGGGAAAACTTCCGAATTTCACAGAAAATCAGGGAAATTTTGATGACTTAAAGGACAACTATTATCGTTTGCCCTATTTACAGATGCACGATTACAAGTGCTTTTGAGAATCGAATAAATCGTATTCGCTGAAATTGTAATTAGAATAAAGAACACTGGTGTCTTAATTTTGAACACCGCGAAAACTGCCAATGCTCTTTTTTTCACCTTCTGCAGCTTTTTGTCACTGTGTGGCTGGCGATACAACTTGTGGTATACAATTTAAAGTTTCTCTGTAACTAATGATGTTTTTTTTGTGTATTAGATTAATATTTTTTTTGCTTGCAATTACATTTTTGTAAAAAAAATTTATGTATATTTGCTTTTGATATTGATGAATATGATAATGCAGGGCCAGGTGTAAAAAGTTCATATAATATATTTTGTACTTTTTCAATTGTGTTTCATTAAGGGTTCCAACCCTTACAATAATTAAAATATATGTAGAGAAAAAAATACAAAATATTTGTGGACTGTTTTGAAGCAATTTTATGCAAAAACATTTTGGAGCCATTCTAAGGATAAATTTATAGCATTATATAAGGACTCTTAATTTTTCTAATGAAAAAGAAAAGTTAAATGCAAAAGCAATAATTCTTTAATGTTACAGATAATAACTGTACATATAAAAAACAAAATAAACACTATAATGCTAATCCTTTTAATATTCTTAAACATTTTAATTAAACGCATTGTTAAGTGCAATTTGGTGCAGCTATTGCATCTTTGATGGAAGTGATTTTGTAACCGTCAAATATTACATTTGCTGTGTAGCAAGATGCAACCGCTATATAAGTTGCATATTGCATTGTGGAACTAAAACAATAATCAGGTAAACCTGATACATGCTGTTGTCTGTGTTGACAAGTAAAAAGGAATGCCCAAAATCAAAAGATTTGAAAATCTAAAATAATGGAATATTTATTTATGCATAAGAATTTTAAGATTATAATGATCTTAACAGTAATTATATGATCACAAAAATAACCATCTGACAAAAATCCACAGCGCGACACATAATTGGATCTACCTTTAAATCATAATTTTATATTTTAATGTTCCTATAAGAGGAGGCAGGAACAAAAGAGATTGATTAAAGAGGAAGAAGGGATAAAAAAAAATGGCTCCTGAAGCTTTTAGATTACCAAGTGCTTGAAAGCATTTTGTCAGCGTCTCCACTTCCAGCAAAAGGCCCCTTTAGCAGACCACAAAAGAGAAAGTCCAAGATCGCACGTCCAAAAGAAAAAAAGCCCCACTTTCTCGTTGTGTCCCCTTTTTATAGCCCATCACTCTCCTGTTGCCACCATCCTTCCAGAAGTTTTGGGATGGATTCCATTTTGGCAAGCAAATTTTGTGATTGGCTCCGGGATGATGACAGATTCTCCGTTTCAGCATCTGGCAGGGGTCCACCCGCAACTTGGTGATTGGGGTGGGGCAAAGACCGATGTTGGAAGATGAACTTGAGCGTTGACCCTACCTCTACTGCATTCCTTCAGAGAGGGGGAATAGTTTTATGGGTTTGCTGCAAAGGGGTGTTGGGAGGAACCACTTGAAAAAAGCTTCGTTTTGTGAAAAGGGACAATGGCTGACAGAATACAGGACACCTTCATACGCAATGCACTTGGAATGATGGAGCCGAAAAAAGAACCAGAGGAAGCCTCTGGTTAAAAACATATCCCACAGGAAAGTAAAGTAGACAGTGGATAGAAAAAACACAGTATAATAACACTCAAATGATAGCTTAATAAATTTTAAAGGTTTTACAGGCCAAGCATCTCTTTGGTACTTCAAAATATTTAAAAGTATATACATTTACAACATAAATATACAAAAGGGGATGTAATAAAACCCTTTATAAGAGAAGAACTCCAAAGTTGAATTACTAAAAAAAAAAAACTTAAGAGTTTGCAACACAACACATTTTGTTAGAATAAAAAGCTCAATCTAAAATGTTGTTATTCTGAAGGAATGTTATATTTCATGTTAATTGTAGTCTTTTGTAATAGTATATTATATTTTCATGTAACAGGGTGGTAACAGAACCTGGAAAACCGGGAATTCTCAGGGAACTTTTTATTTCTGGAAAAATCAGGGAAATCTCAGGGAAAATTTCCAAATTTACAAAAAATCAGGGAAATTTTGACAATTTAAACGGCTACTATTATCGTTTGTCCTATTTTGAGATGCTCGATTATGAGTGCTTCTGTGAATCAAATAAATCGTTTTCGCTGAAATTGTAATTCGAAAAAAAAAACCATAGTGTCGTAAATTTTGAACATTGCGGAAACCGCCGCCACCGTTTTTTTCGCGGCTGCAGTGTTTTGTTGCCTTGAGGCTTGTGGGATACAATTTGAAATTTGTGCAACAAATGATATTTTTTGTGTATTAAATTAATTATATTTGTTTGCAATTACATTTTTGTAGAATTATTTATGTATATCTGCATCTGGTTTTGATGAATAATATGACAATGTAGGTTCAGGTGTAAAAAGTTCCTTAATCAAAATATTTTTAATTTTTTCTCCAGTTTTTTGAATTGCAATTTTAAGAGTTCCATTAAGGGTTCCAAACAATAACAATTAAAATATCTAGAAAAAAACATAAAATATTTGTGGACAATGATCATTTTACACTGTCTGGCCCTAAATATTTAAAAATAGTGTTGTGTGGATACTATATATCGATACCAATCGAGGATCATAACATTTCTTAAGGGAATTGCTAAATCAGGGAAATTTTTGTGAGACTATCAGGGAACTTTTTTTCAAGAATTTTGTTGCCACCCTGTGTAAATTTTGTTGGTTTTATCAACTGTTTTTGTTACAAGTTTAATGATATTATGATTTTTTTTGTGTGTATACCGTACACTCTCTCTAATACGAACATATAAATACCAGGCGGGTTTGGATACATATATGTCAGAGTATTTACAAAAACCCACTTCATAACAAAAACCCAGTGGGTTTTTGTTGGTGGGCCCGCCCAGAAAAACCCGCCTGGGTTTTTCTGGGCTGGGCCCAACTTACCAACCCTGGAATGAAGCCTATTGATGTTTACTGGAACCAGTTCTTCAGACTGCAAGACATTAGTTGTGTGTATCCTAAATACCCACTTGTGTCAAAGCTAGTGAAGGCTGCTCTGTCACTTTCTCATGTTAGTGCTGACATTGAACGTGACTTCTCAGCCTCAGGAAGAACTTTGACAGGAGACAGAGCATCAATGTCAGAACGCACACTCAATGCATTGATGACAGTCAAAAGAAGCTTGACAAATTTTGACAATCAACCTTATTTGGTGCCGATCACATCAAAGCTAATGGATATGGGAAGGGTTGAAAAACTACAATGCCTTTTTAGAAGATATAAAACACAAGGCACAAGACAAATTATAGAAGGGCAAGAAAGAAAAAGATAGACTAGAAACAGAACTGGCAGAGAAAAGAAAGGTAATAGAAGAAGAACGAAAACTTAAATAATGCATAGTAAGGAAGAGGATGAGGCATTAGACAGTGCTTCAAAATTATTAAAGGAAGCCAATGATAGGCTCAAGAAGGTGATAAAAATTAAAGATTTTAAGGAAGCAGCACTTACTCAGGCAATGATTGAAGGAGTGGCAAAAGTGTCAGATGATGATGGTCAGCAAAGACAGACTTTAAAAAATGCACATTCTTCTATTGAGAAGAAAAAGAAGAAATTCTTCAAGCTGTGGCAAAAATAAACAATTTTAAAAATCATAGTTGCAATTTTTTTATTTTTATGTTAATATTTTAAAATGATGTATTTTTTAAATACAAAGAAAATAAAATATCCTTCCAAAGAAAAGAAAGAAACGGTAGGGGAGGATCTTTTTATTTTCTAGCTTTATACTTGCATATACCTGTTATAAGCCCTGCAAACCCAATGAGTGGATTTCTTTCGTGATATTCTACTTGCATAATATTGGGATTTCAGTAATGGCAGTTTTCAAAGCTGTGCCCATCTTGATTAAATGATGGAAAGATACATGCATTATAGAGTTTAGATGTGTCTTAATGACAAAAAAAATAGAGAATTGATTTCCCATTGTTTTAATTCATTAAGCTTTTCTCAGTCCAAGAGTATATTTCTTAAAACTTTATTTCAGGTACTTTTTATTCCATAATTAAAAAAGTTGTATTCATACGCTCAAGTGGATTGCTACAACAGGCTGGGTTTAATCTTGGTTTCAAAAAGGATATTCATAGTTCAGAATTCATTTTAAGCTGCAGATCCTTATCTAGTTCTCATTTAGCAAAGACTGATGTAATGACAAACTAAACAGAACTTCTTTCTTGTTGAGTTTGTAGGTTAAATTTTCTTCTAAAATCAAAGAGTATTCTAAGTTTAACCTAGAGGTGCACAACCTGTGGCACGCGAATCATCAATTTTCGGTCCGCAAACTAATTTTGACTATCAACTTCCAAGAGGATTTAAGTTAAGAAGCAAATTGACTGACAAACATTTAGAATCAGTCTTAAGAGTTTCTACTAGCAGTATTGAACCTAACATACCTAAATTAGTTAGTAAAACTCAGTATCAGCCATCCCATTAGCAAGCTGTAACATAATTATTGTTTATGCTTTAGAAATTTTAATATTAAATATATTTGATGCTGCAATTTTTATTTGTAATTTTACTGATATCATTAAAATTTCTGATACTCGTCTTTATTGCTCATTGTACTATTACTTTATTAAATTTATAACCTAAAATAATTTGCTGAAGTACATATCACATTCTTGCGACACATTCTTAAAAGTAATTCTAAATGATTGATTATTGCAATTGTTTGTTAATTTCTTTTTTTTTAAACTATTCACAGTATCATTCATTTAGCTCTGTACAAGCTCCTAGATTTTTTTGAGAAAACATTTGTAAGTTTAATCTTTTAAAAAAATTAAGTGATTATTTTTTTTTTACTATACATTAAGTGTAATAACAGCTGTACATAATTGGGTTGTAGCACTTTCATTGTATCTGTGCTGCAACTTCATTTGCGGCTCCCCATGGATCAATCAACTGTGCGAGTGGCCCTTCTCCCAAAAAGGTTGTGCACCCCTAGTTTAACCCATGTAATGTTAATTAATTTTCTGTGGTGGGAAATACAGCATGATAGCAGTTTGTCAATTGATCAATATACTGAAGTACTTTGTATTTTTAGGTGGCTCTATCAGAAAAGAAGCAAAAGATTGATATTGGTGCTCCTGTGAAACGCAATGTGGGTGGCATAGAAAATGCAAATGCTTTTACAAGAAATGCTGGCTTTTCCGAAAGAGCTAAAAGAGGTAAGTCCATTAAAGGGATAATTAGAATACTTTAGCTGTAAGACATGTGCACGATTTTTCTGTATCTAGTAAAGTTGCATTATAATTCTTTATTCAAAGATAATTCAATCTGGTATTTCATCAACCTTCCTAACCTTTATAGTGTTAACTGTACCAATTGGTGCTCATAACATAATTTTTTTGCAATGGCCAGTTGCTTTAAAATGGCTAGCACTCATGGTTGATTGAAAGAGAAAATGATGCAAAATGTTAGTATACACTTGATGAAAGAAATGTTCATAGGAAATCACATGTGTGCCTACTGCACTCTGCTGAAGCTTTACATATCAGATTCAGATACTAGGCTACAATAGCCCAGTCAGCCAAATTGCAAGTGTTGTGCTCATGTGTTGACCTCGTCATTTGACCGTGGTTCAAAATTAGGAGTTGTCCTTGGATCATTCCTTGCAGGATAGATCCTGGACCATTATCAATAGCTGATTCTGTTGTTCCAGTGCATTATTCCATTACCTACCTGTCTGATGTATATTATTGCAATGATTCTAAAAGTCAGATTGACTAGAACTGGCGTCCCTTGGATTGTTTCCAAACAAGGAATACTCTTTATGTGAAGCACAAAATAAATTTTCATAGAACAATGCCCTCGTTGGTCACACTAACATTTCTCTCCCTACATGGCTACAAAATTGTTTCTTAACCCCTGTTAATCTATATATATGAAAGGATGTGTATATTTTCTATACAAATCTACACCGTTTGACCAAGTCACACCAAATTTGGTATACTTATATTTTATATGACTGTGGAAAACATAGGCTATTACTTTCCTGTCTTCAAACCAATCTGTAGCACTCACAACAATGAAAATTGGCACACAGATAGTCCTAAAAGTCCCCCTCGAAGCCCCAATTCTAAAATCTAAAGTTTGTTTTCTTGCAATAAATGGTTATGGACAAGGAAACACGTTGTACAGAAAACTGAAAGGATAGTACAATGGCTCTTATTTTGGACGTGCGTTTTTCTTGATAAGCGTAACTTTGTCACAAGCAACACCGGGTTATTCAGCTAGTGTATAATAAAAATTTATATTACAGACACATTATTGTGATAGTGTTTTTAGCAGCATTTCTGTAAGATTAGACAAAAGTAAGATCTTTGTATCCTAGATATGTGCTATCTCTTCGTATTTATTAATTGTTAAAATGAATGTGGGAAAGGTCATCAGGCTCATCCCACAGTTGGTGAAACAGTGACGAAGCAGTGATAATCATTAATAATTTATTGGAAGTTGAGAAATTGCAGTAGCAAGGGGTCATGGGGATTTTAACAAAAGAGAGATTTTAGGTAAATATCTAGGGGCTGGAGGTGATGTTGGATGGACATAAACAAAAACAAAAGCTCCGAAAAACACCAACGCGACACGCCCGTTTTCGAATGTTGGAGAAGGTGTGGTGACAAAAAAGGCGGGAAGAACTCCCTTAGTCAAAATGTGACATCATCTTGCGGTCTCCAGTGCTGCCATCTGTTGAAACGCGCCTAGGGGCAAAAAACCCCACACGAATAACAAATATATTAATATTATCCTTCTATCAACTTGAATAAAAATATATTATGTTTTAAATGTTTGAATTTTTTTCAAAGTTTACATTTCAATCAACGTGAATGAAAAGTAAACTTAACAATCAAACATTTAATACTTTTGTGAGAATTGAGCGTAATTATACACAATCTGTGGAGTGAGTCAAAAATTATCCACAATGCATTTGTATCTTTTATCTGGAAAAGCACTTGTTTTAGTGTTTAACTTCAGAAGTTTGTCTTTTTTCTGCTGCCCAGTTTTGAAGTTAGCAGATCAGATCTGTAGTTACTACCATGACATTAACCACATGGCTGCTGTGTTGTTATGGCAAAGAGAAATAATCAGTCAGTTATTAAATTTTTGGCCAAAATCTATCAAGACTTCCATCATGATATGGCAATGGTGCTTACTACAGTGGAGTGTCTGAATCAATCTAAAAGCAAAAAATGGTTGCAAGAACAGTGTTTCACACGAAGTAACCAGACACTTGCCTTCTACCACAACTAATGAAATATCTTGATGACGTGGTTCTATTTAAATAAACATGAGTGACTATTGATGTTGCAAAACATCTGTGAATTAGTCATTCACCTCGGACAAATAACTGCACCTAAGAGCTCAGGATACAAGTGAATGAGATGTGATCAAAATGGACATTCAGAAAATTAATGTAATAATACGACTGAGGTGAAACTTTTTACTACTCTTTTATTGGAAATAAGAAGTGACACCTGTACATTTGAAAGTGACACCAGTACATTTGAATGGTGCACACAAATGCAGTCTTCAGGCATGAGAATCTTCCTCTTTTTGTGTTTGTTTTTTCATGTTTTCCGCAGGTTTTTTAACGGGATTTTGGTCGATTTTAAGAATATGATGTCATCAGTGTTTCTATCCAATGAGAGTATATTTCAAGCTTTGAAGAACTGGATGTCCTAGTGATGTTTTTTTATACTAGGGGACTCTGTCCCCTGTCACCAAGCTATATGCTGAGGTCTACTAGTTTAAATTAATTAACATGTTATTACAGTATACTAGAATAGATTATTTTATGTTAAAAGTTACAAAATTTATGCATCAAAATATAGCTTATAATTATATTTCAATAAATAAAATACCATTTTCCATGTACGTTACTATTGTTTGTTATTTTTAGCTGCTTTACAACCTATATCAGAAAGTGTATTAGTAAGGGGCAGTATGCCTGCCATCAGTTTAACAAAGCCCAAGACAGGTAAGGCAAAGAGACCTGCTTGGGATTTAAAAGGCAGAATTCAGGATATGGAAGAGCATTTTCATGCAGAACAGAACCGCAATTCAACTTTAAATCAGCAGCTTTCAGAGATGAATGAGTCGTACAATCAGAGAATAGCTGCTCTTGAATCAGCGAACCAACTGCTGCACAAAGATGTTGAAATCAAGTCTTATCAATCAGAAGAGGCAACCTCACAGATCAGCAAACTGGAAAAATGTTTAAGGTAAATTTAACGTTTATTACTTGATTTTCTGTAGATTGTGGTAGAACAGAAAAAGTAATGTCAATAATTTCTCTAAATCTTGTTTGTACAATCTGTAGATTTAGTCCATTTTTTGCATGAAAATTATGTCTCTGTAAGGTAATAATTCCTATTAAATATTTAATTTAATCAATTCCAGTTATTCCATTATGTATATATGTTTTGAACTGAGAAAGAAAATTACAACTTAAGTTAAAAATACTTTGTATTTGCATATGTATTCCTACTATGTGTTTGTATTAAAAAATCATGAAAATAAAAATAAAAATTAGAAAAGCATTTGTATGAATACATAAATGAGGAAATAACACACAGGATTGAAACTTCAGATTAACCCTTTGTTCTCATAACATTAAAATTTCTGTAATATTGTCAATGCGGCAACAATTAAGTGCAAACGTTAACCCATAACCTTCATTTAAATCATGATTAAAAAAATAAAATAAAAATCACTTGTTTCAGTAAAGGACATCCTTGTAAAGTAATTAGTAAATTCTGTGTATAAAAAAAAATTTGTGTACAAATTTAATTTCAAATTAGTTCTTATTTGCTATTTATCTGCCCAAACTTTATTTGCACAAAATGTTTCACTTAATTTTATTTACAGAGAGAAAACAGAGGAATTCGACAGAGTTGCTAGAGAAAAAGATTGCACCATATCTAAGTTAACAGAAGAAGTAAAAAATCTTCAGAGAGAACTAAGCACATTAAAGTCTGACCATGAGATGCTGCAAAACACCTATCAACAGGAAACTGCTGCCTTAAAAAGTAGTATCACTAGCCTGACGTGTTCAAAATCAGGTCTTCAAACACAACTGGATGCCACGGAAGTAAGTTTTCATTCATTTTGAAATTTTCAGTCTCATTTTCAATTACTAAACTTGAGGTTTCCAATCAGCAAGGAAACTTTAAATTGATCATACAGCTGGAAATATTCATTATTTCAGGAGAACGACAACTGTATACATTAAAATGTAATGCATGTCTAATATTATAAAAGAAAGTGTTTGTTTGGGGCTACAAAATCCTAATGATTCTATGGCACTTACAGCAGTGAGATTTGGCACACAGGTAGTCCAAATTTTTTGCAATTTTTGGGTCGCAGCGAATTTTAAAATTTAATCTAGAAGATTTTAAAATGAATGTATTAGTTTTATTCTCTACCTGCTTTTTTGTCCGGACAAAAGAAGATTAGCCCCAATCTTGACTTTTCTACCAATGTGACCTTGGAACCATGACAAGTTTTTTTCATCGCTTCGGAGAACGCTCAGAAAATTATTTTTTATGCTTCCGCTTTCATTTTGCACGTGGAGAAATGTTTATCCAGCCAGACGATAAATCTTTTAACTGTAGTCAGACTTCTTTTTTCTATCTCCTAGAATGTTAAATATAGAGTAAAAATTTCAATGGATTTGAAATCTGCGGAAAATTTCAGTTTAGATTGTTACCTAAAAATATGATTTTCTTTAAACAAATAATTTTTAAATTGAATATATCTTCAACGGATTTTAAATCTACGGAAAATTTTGCACCAGATTAATATCTTACATCACGGCGTTGCCCGTCATGTTGGTTTGTGAGGCAAACCACGTGCAACGCCAGGCTAGACACGCAGTGGCTAGTATATTATGTTACTGAAACAATTTCTTGGGTGTTTGCACTTTATAGACATAAATACAAATTTTCTAACTAAACAACTTTTAGTTAATTTAGTTTTGTGACACATTTTTTCTTGATTACTTGTTATTTAATCTAATAGTTAATATTTAATTTTATATAGTATTGTTTCTATATGCCTACTTTCAATTGAGGATAAACATACAGCAAGATCGAGTAGGCATTCCCCCCCCCCCATTTGCCAAATATTTTCTAAAACCTGTACAAATTTAGTCCTTAAAATTAAACAACCCACTGGAAGAGAATGAAAACAAACATTTTGTGTGCTGTGTTGAAAATTATGAACAGATAGATTAACTGTTTCATCAGTCCAAGCTTGATATGAAGGGTGGTAATGTCACCTTTTCTGAGGTAACCATGCCTGCTACATTACATTTTTGGTACCAGGTTGTTGCCTGATTGGCCATTCCTTTTGATTTTTTGCTACTATTTTTGAACCTTGGCAACTTTTTGATAATTTACCAGAGGCCAACAAAATAAAGTCCTTTTTGCCTTAGATTACGTCAATAGTGAAATCATTGCTATAAATGCCACTAAATGATAAAATGGTGTGGTGGCCAAAACTCGCCAAATTGCCTAGTTACTGTAATTTTTTCACTATAGGTCAACATAATTGGAAATTTAGATTTAATATTAAGAAAATAGTTAATCATTTTTAATTTGAAAATTTAAATTTCATTGTGAGTTCAACTGTTTGTTTCAATACTTAATTAGCAAATTTTTGTTTCTTAGCTGATTTGTTTTGTATCTGGGCAACTAAAATAAGCTTTTAAGAGAAGACTAATTTTGCAACTCTTTTTAAGAATTATGCTACTATTACGCATGTGCTTTGGATGTAGCAGCCCTGACATAGGCTAATTCATTAAATTATTTTCATTCTTTAAGGAGCTTACAACCTTTAAACCTTCCAAAAATTCGATTTTTCAAAAATATATATATATATTAAAGTACATACATTTCTAATCATTTTGACACCAACCGCATGACAAAATTCAAATAAATACCAGAGATATGAAAGAAAATCGAAAGGTACACTGAGCAAAACATGGGCTTCTGTAACCAAAATTTTATCTTTACGGCTCTTTTTCTCAGCTTTTTTTTTAAGAAAAATCTCAGATTGAGCGCATGATATTTGAAGTACTATTTGAGCAACTTGTTCAAAAATTGGTATACATATTCGTTAAACCTACATGCTTGTTTTAAAACCAAAATATTGAAAACAAATTTATTATTTTGGAATTTTAGGGAAGACATTGTTGTTGACGTATCAGAATATTTACTGCTTCCATGAAACATAATTGATAAAAAATATTAATTTTTATTTATTTTTTTATTTTTTGCAATCTGTTATATATATAGAATAACATACACTAAAATTAATTTGTATACATCTATTTGTTTATGTGCAATCTTGCGCGCAGCACTGTTCCTCAAATCTTTACTCGCAATGAAGTTATACCTTGACGAGCCCGACACAAAAACTCCTGCTAATATTTAAATCATGTTTGTACAATGTATTTTATACCTTAAAAATGCAGGAGCATAATGGAAAAAAAAGTATTCCATTTTATGCAATACTTAAAAAATGACATAGCTTGGAAACTGACCTTATTCCTACTCCATCAAGAGTGGTTTAAAGGTCGTAAGCCCCCTTTAAGTTGTATAATTTAATATTATGCAAACAGTCAAATATTATCTTCATAATCTGTTTGTAAAAATATATTTGTACATCAAAGACCTTAAATGAAGAGTACACTCTATAACAAAAAAATCAACGCTCCAAGAACAAGTTGGGTTGGGCTCAATCAACTTAGAATGGGGCTGACTGAGGACGTGTCTCTAATATTATAAAAAGAAGTGTTTGTTTTGGGTCACAGCAAAATTTTCAAATTCAATCTAGAAGATTTTTAAATGAATTTAACAGTTTTATTCTCTGCCTGGTTCTTCAAATGCAGAGGACTTTTTTCTACCCACATGAACTTACACTCAGGCTTTTATCTTCATCTTTTATATTTTCAGAAGAGATTGTGATGTCACGTGAACTTTCTCTTTCCAAAAAAAAAAAAATAGATTGCATCTTCTTCCTTCGCGTTAAAAAAAGAAAGATTACATTTCCTGTCCCATTCCATTTCCGCCAATGAGAGCAAGAAATAAAAAACATATTGACTGGGATTGTTAGGTTTTTTCGTAATATCCGAATCGCTAAAGATGGATTTAAAATTTCAACAGATTTGAAATCTGCGGAAAATTTTACTTTAGATTGATGACTGAATATATGATTTTCTTTAAATAAATAATTTTAAAATTGAATTTATCTTTAACGGATTTGAAATCTGCGGAAAATTTTACACCGGATTAATACCTTGCACCACAGGCAACGCCGGGCTAGCCACGCAGCGGCTACTAGTCTTTAAAGACGAGTTCCGTTTCCAACTGTGTCCTGACAATAACTGCAGACGAGTCTGAAGACATCCAGGGCAGTGTGGGGATGCTACCCTTACTATTGCTCGCTTCACATGCCCACAACAAGGCGTTATGGTCTGGGGTGCCATCTCCTTTGATAGCCGGACCCCTTTGGTAGTCATTTCTGGCACACTTACAGCACAACAGTACGTAGACAACATTTTAAGATGGTTGTATTACCGTTCCTTTTGCGACACCCCAGACTTACTTTTCAACACGATAATGCCTGGCTGCACATCTGCTTGTTGCTATGAATTGTCTTCAAGCTTTTTCTACACTTCCTTGGCCAGCTAGATCTCCAGATCTTTTTCCATAGAGCACATTTGGGACGTTATGGGAAGGCGATTGCAACCATTCCGGAATGTTGACCATTTAGCCCAACAGTTGGAGACAATTTAGCAAGAAATTCCGCAGGACACCATCCGGGAACTTTTTCACTCTATGCCACACTGGGTGACAACTTGCATCCATGCCAGAGGTGGAACAATGCCTTATTGACTTCCTCCCTTTCTAATGGTCAAGCTCAAATAAATCCTTCAATTATTCTGAAATTTTAATCGTTTGTTTTTCTATGTATGTTCTTCACATCCACCAATGTTTACCGCAATCAGATAACTCCTTGGTGCGTCGATTTTTTTGTTATAGAGTATATATACAGTTAAACTCCAACTATCCAAAATCCAGTTATCTGTATCGCTCTGAAGAAAAAAAGAAGTCATCAAAACCCGTATTTTAATTGTTTTTTTATTGGTGAATGATAAAAACGAAGAGGAGAAAGTGGCAGTTGAAGACATTAGAAACATCATAGTGAAAATTCATGTATGTTCCGAGCGCAGTGCAGAAGACGTAGGCTGGTGTGTGATTCTTCGGACCCTGGATTCCGAATTCTCAGTGACACTGAACTCATTGCCGATCCGGAAAATGACGACATTGCTACTCAACCAGATGCTGTACCGTCAGCTAGTAAGGCATTTAAGTACCTTGACACAGTGCTAAAATGGATGTAGCAGCATCCTGAGTGCTGCCATCTACAGCTACTCACTGCATGGGAAACTTGGCTGCACTGAAACGAGTAAATGCAGCAAAACTGACTTTGACCGATATGTTCAAGCAATGATACGTTTTAATACAGTATGTATGAACAAAATGTAAACAAAATTGTTTTCATAGTCAGTAAATTACCTTACATACCAAAGCAAAATTAGTTTTTTAACTAAGAAATAATCTTTTTTCGTGAATTATTCAATTATCTGGATAGTCTATTACCTGGATGGAGTCTGGTCCCAATTGATCCGGATAATTAGAGTTCTGTGATTTCAAATGTTTACCTTGTTGTATGTGAAAAATCCCAACCTGGTGGGGGGAAATGGCTTATGTTTTTGTATTCTACATTCAAAATTGCATTAAAATCACAGAGAAACATAAACATCTCTTTCATTGCTGACCTGTGTAATTTTTTTATACAGTATTGGTGTTTTAAAGTTTTTATGATTTTTTCAGCTTGTTGCAGAAAATTTCAAAGAAGAATTAAAACAAATGACAAAAGCAAAATGCAATAAAGATCAAGAATGTGAGGATCTCAAGAAACGTGTTTCAGATTTGGAAGGAAAACTACTTGATGGAGAATGTACCAGGAGAAAGTTACATAACACAATTCAAGAACTAAAAGTTGGTTTTTATTTCCCCTCTGCTTGAAAATTTTACTGTTTTTTATTGCAAATATTGACATAAAATTATTTTAAAACTAGCTGCAGGCAAATTTATCTTTTTATTTGTATTCAAAAATTGCTCTTTTTACTCTGTAAAGGCTAATATTTAGCTATGGAATTATGAGTTTAGAAAACTATTTTTAAAGTCCTTCCATGATTGTACTTGTTGGCCATTTGTTGCAAATGAAAATCTTTTTTTCACAGTAGATTGTTTTAGAAACTACAACCTTATCAAATATTATTCTCACAAATTGTCAATGCTTTTCATTCAAGAGTATTATTACTAAGATTCTATTTAATATCATTAAAATTCAGCTCTGTCTATAGAGTTGATTTGTATAGTTTGATGGCTGGTCTTCAACTTTTTTTATCATGAAATTACATACGAAATTGTCCATAAATGTGATGTAATTTGGAACATGCTTGTCAGAGTAATTCATAGGTTTTGATTGCATCTTCTGCTATTCGTGGCAAAATTTGATATTCTTTCACTGCTAATTCACTTCTATTTAACTGTACTGTAAAATTTATGAACATAAACTTGACAACATTTGGTTTTACCTTTTCCACATCTTAATACATTGTACTGCAGTCACTAAGTCTACTAGCACTTTATGACACATTTAAAATTAGACAACAATTGCATATGCACGATAAAAATGTGTGCATGTGAATTTTGGCCTGCATGATCATTTTTATTGTGTGTGTGTGATTAACAATTCTAGCATTTATTCATGAAAACATTGAATTTTCTCTTTATTATGAGGTCATTTAAAAATAATTTTAATATAATACATTTTTTTCAATAACATTCCAATGAAATATTAAAAATAATTTTTCCTGTGTCTTCATTGAAGCAGATAAAAAAAGTAGAGACCTAATTTTTAAAATAAACTTCATGTTGTTTTTCTAGGGGAACATTCGAGTGTTTTGCAGAATCAGACCTCCATTGCCTGAAGAAGTGAAAAATAATATTCAACTTGCAAATATTATGATACCAAGCCAGAAAGCAATCGAGATTCAGCAGATAGATGGTGGAATGAATGAGGTATTTCCTATCTGCGAACAATTCTGAATATTTAAACTATACATTACATAACTCATCTGTAATTCATTAATCCATTTAGATTGTCTTTTTGTAGATACATTTAGTTTCATTTTAAATTTTAATGTATAGAAGTTCTTGCAGAGGATGTATTAACTTCATGAACTATTGAAAAGCATACCACTTGACATGATTGATAATAGAAAGAGATAAATTAATTTTAACCCACTTTTGTGTGGTGGTGGGGTTAGATTAGGGTTTTTTAGACAAAAATCTGCAAAAAATCCCAAATCCGGAAAAGTCCGAAATCTAGAATGGCCACGGTCCAGGGGATTCCAGATTTTGGACTTTGTACTGTATTAACTAAAAACATCTTTATGCATATTTCAGTCAATTAAATTTGTTTCTTGGTGATTTTACGTACCCTGAGTTTTGTCATACCTTATTTTTAATTCGTTATAAAACATTGAAGTTACACAGCAATTCAAACAAGATTTCTGAAGGGTGCACATGCATGTGTGTGGGGATCGTGAAGTCGAATAAATTCGATGACAAACATGGATTCCAACATATTTACCAAAAAAGGCTACCCTACTCTAAAATCAACAACTGTTGTTGACTTTTAACGATGGTTATATAGCAAAAGTTAGGCAACCATTTTTGTCTAACCTTTTATTTTAGTCATTTTAGTTTACCGAATTCCAAATTTGATGTATGTGCTTGTTCATATGTAGTTACAATGAATTAAATGCTTGTGTTATTTAATTATGTTCACAAGATTTCCGTCTAAGTAATTCTTGTCCTTTTGTGGAGAATTGGTTTTCCTTTCTACCATGACTGGTGTCTTGTTCGTGGGCCAAAATTTCAATCTTCCCATTTTGTTGGGAAAATTGTAAAACCTCGTAATTTGAAGAAAAAAAATTAAGTTCTGTAAACAAGCATCTGCATTTGTCTAGTCAATTTTTAGTTTATTCAACTAGATAGTATGCTAAATATACTATCTAGTTGTATCATCTGCATCTGTCTAGTCAATTTTTAGTTTTTCAACTAGATAGTATATTAAATATACTATCTAGTCGAAAAATTTTGACTAGATACACAGATACAGTTGATTTTACTACGCATGTTTACAGAATAACCCGAAATCAAATATTTTCAACTTTATATGGTTTTACACTTTTGTCGGCGATATATACGTACAGCAAACTATTCTTCTCCGCATTTTCTAGTATTTTCCAATCTATATAGATATGGTTATTTAGTCATCAAGTGTAAAGGCAATGGATACATCATGATACTTAATGTTAGAAAATAATTACTGGTAAATTTCATGTTCATTTGTTTTACAAGAATGCAAAATTATATTAAATACAAAAGTTCCATTCAAGCTCAATATGCTCTTACAACATTGTATTTTTTAGAACTCTTTCAAGAGCCAGAAGAAATTTGAATGTGCCTTTGATTCCGTGTTTTCTCCAACTACTTCCCAAAAAGAAGTGTTTGAAGAAATATCTCAGCTGGTCCAGTCGTCCATTGATGGTTACAATGTCTGCATCTTTGCGTACGGGCAGACTGGATCTGGCAAAACATACACTATGGAGGGTCCAGAAAATGTGGTTGAGTTTTTATCTTCGGAAAACGAGTCTCATGTTGGAATGATCCCCAGGTCCGTGCAGCTCATTTTCAAATGCATTGAAGACTTGGAACCCAGAGGATGGAAAGTGAGTTTTGGTGTACTTTTGTATTAAAATTTGTTCCCAGTTGAAAAGGAATATATTCGTTTCTGTTGTAGACCAGCAACTTTTGACTGGTGGTCCTTGTGAATGATGGAATGGTTTAACCTTTTGACTATGGCCACAAACATAACTTACATGATTCGTATAACTTTCAAGGTACAACTGCTGTTCCGGTCGTAGTCTAAAGGTTAAGTCATAGGATTTGTTTAGTTTTGAACTTTTGACAAGTGTGTTTTCAGCATAAAAAATATTGTTTCAAAATTACTTTTTGTAATGTCACATAGGAGCATATGGGTAGGTAATTACTGTTAGTTTTTGTAAAACAATCAAAATGATGCCAATTTTTTGTCAGATCATTAAAGACATTTTTAAGTATTGTAGAGTTAGGTTATGTATGCCATTAGATGAAAAGGATTGAAAATCACTGTTCTAGACTGCTTTTTCCCAAGATTGCTAAATTAAGGGTGAAAATCTTACGCGTTTACACAGATTTTTTTCTTTGCCATAACATGCTTGAATATTGACTAGAAATATGTTTGGAATTGTTAAGTATGTGAATGGTAATGAAGAGGTTACATAATAGGAAAGGTTCTGCAGAAAAGTTGTCTACTAAAATTGAAGGGGGGGGGGGTACAGAGGGAATTTCTGCCTTTTTACGATAGTCCTTGAAAAACTTAAAATGGGCCTGGAAGAGTACTTGAATTTTTTTCCCACCAAAGAGTGGGAACCATGTAAGTGGTCATGTAGATTAGTAATGGGCTTTAGATTGAGATTCAACAATTTCTATGTCTATAGTATAGATAAATAATGATAAGAAATTATCAAACTTTTTATGATTTGTCCTTCATTTCATTTCACTGTTGATTACATTTATATTAAAAAACATGTTCACATTGATGTTGCAGTTCTTAACTGTCTTGTGTTATAATAATGTGTTACAATGATTCAAAACTCTCAAAATAACATTCTGTTTTGAACTTGTTTTCATCTTGTACAAAACAATTTATTCAAAACTGGAATAAAACCAATATATCAATCCTTTAGAGTTCAATTTTTAAGATACTCCTCAATAGGTAATGTTATTTTGTTTCTTACAGTACAGGGTTGAAGCCTTCTTTCTGGAAATTTATAATGAACGCATACAAGACTTGTTACACTCAGACTCTCAGACAGGGAATATGAAATGTGAAATTATCAAATCAGCCGGCAAAGGCACAGATTGTCTCCTGTCCAATGTTGAAGCATCACCTGTCACATGTGCTGAAGAGGTTTTACTTTTTGATGATTTCTTTTCTGACCTTACTGCTTATTTGTCAAAATCATATAGACAATAAACAAACTATGTTTTTGCTGTTTGTTTATCATTGTCTTCAGGGCCCAGGTTTTGTTGGCATAAAAAGTTAATAAAAATGCCTACGAATGTGAAAAAATTATCTAGAATCTTGATGGATTCTTTTGATTTGCAAAACCTGAAAACAAATAAATATTTTACATGCATGTATTATATATATTATCAAAAATTTGACATATATATATATATATATACGTAGACATTTTGTGACCCTTCATTATCAAAAATTACCATAATTTCTTTGTAAATATTGTTGTACTAATCTTTATTTTAATGATTGTAGTTATTTAAATAAATATTTCCTAATTTATTAAAATTATCATTAGATAAAAGCAAAATATTTATTTTATTACAGGTGTATAACTTACTGAAGAAGGCTCGCATAAACAGGGTAGTTGCTGCTACAAAATGTAATGAATACTCATCTCGTTCTCATTATGTATTTCAACTGAAAATATTTGGTGAAAATTCAGTGACTGGAGATAAAAGTGAAGGTATGTAAGCACTTTTCTACAGAATTCGAGCTCCCTGTTCAACTAACTGCAATGAACTACAATTAAAAGTGCAAGTTGGAGTAGATTTATTTCCTAAAAATTAATTTATCAGTTGTAGGAAGAAAATAGTTTTTGTGGCCTATCAAACTTGGGATAAGCTCCTGTTCAGGGTGATAACAGAACCTAGAAAATCAGAAAACTTTTTAATTTTGGAAAAATCAGGGAAATTTTCCAACTTTCACAAAAAAAAAAGCAGGGAAATTTTGATAGTTTAAACGTCAACTATTATCGTTTGTCCTATTTATAGATGCACCATTATGAGAATCGAATAAATCACATTCGCCAAAATTGTAATTCAAATAAAGAACACTGGTGTTGTAATTTTTGAACACCACGTATGCAGCGTCTGGTCGTCGTAGGGCCGGCGGTATACAATTTGAAATTTGTATAACTATTTTTTTTTTGCATTAAATTAATATCTTTTTGCTTGCAATTACATTTTTGTCGAATTTTTTGTGTAGATTTGCATTTGATGTATAGTATGATAGTATAGGGTCAGATGTAATAAGTGCATAATCGAAGAACTTTGTGTTTTTTCTCCAGTTTTTTCAATTGCTATTGTAAGGGTTCTAACCCTTAAGATTAAGGTTTTTTTGACAAAAAATTCAAATAATCCTGAATGGACGAGATCCGGAGGGTTCCGGATTTTGGACTTTACTGTACAAAATATTTGTGGAGAATTTTCCTTTCACACCATCTGACCCTAAATATTTAAAAATAATGTGTAGATACTGTATATCGATACCAATCACTTATCGCAACATTTATGAAGATAATTGTAAAATCAAGAAATTTTTGTATCAGCAAAATATCAGGGATCTTTTTTTCGAGGATTTTGTTGCCACCCTGCTGTTTTGCTACTCCATTTACATTTCCTGTTATAAATCTTTCCTATTCTAATCGTTCCCTCAGGGGCACAACTCCTTTAGGTGTGTATAAACTTCCCAAACCCGAGGTACTCTAGTGATCGTTTCTTTTCCTATGAGGTTTACTGTATAGTAAACACTGGGATTGATCTCCCAGGATACTCAAGCAATTTTTTTCTGTTTTTATCTCACTACTCTATTCTCAAATTCCTCTTTTTTTCCCCCTTCACAACATTTTTTACTTGACATTGTCTTGTGTTTGGTAAAACTTGACCATATGACTCTTGTGCAATAAAACCTAAAAAAAATAATAATAATAATTTTTAATTCTGTTGGCTAATAACCAAGGCAAAGTTACAATAAGACCTCTAATTGTATCACTACTTTTAATGTACTGTACAAAGTCCCAAATCCGGACGTTTTTTTACCCTCTCGACTTTTTTCTATCTTTCCTCCTCTTTTAAGAACAATTTTTAAGGAAAATGACATTCAAGCTTGACCAAATTGATGAAACAATGCAAAATAACTGACATGTTCAGAGTAAATACCACACAGAAAGATTAGAAGATTTGTAAGAAAATTTGTTGCATTGTGTCAAAAAGGGTTTTTTTCCCCTTTTAAAAAAATATTCCAATTTTAAATCTGCTACTTTTAGTATTGCAAACTATTTCTGGAGGTAAATAATGAGTGGAAAAATTTGCGCATAGGGAGGGGATTTTTTTTATTAGGATTAGGAGTTTTTTTTGACAAAATAACCTGCAAAAATAATCCAAAATCCGGAAAAGTCTGATATTTGGAATGGTCCAGGTCCGGAGGAATCCGGATTTTGGACTTCATAGTGCAACTTCTGTTCTTTATATCTTACTCGTTTTTCTAAAATTTAAGTTTTTTTAATATAATTTATTTGTATTGTTAGTGCTCCTTTAGAAAGGTATACATCTTTATAGGGGATACGTCCCCGATCAGAAATCAATTACAAAATGAAGCACTCTTGTTTGCAGATAATAGTTGGTTGAGGATAACGAATTCACTCTGTGCTTTTTTTTTAAGTTTTGTACTGATTTATACATTTATTAAGCCTTTAAAAACATTTTTCCCTCCCCTATAAATTTTTTTTTACATTAATTTTATTCTAAGTATGATGTGCAGATGAGGTGCTTTGGATTGGGTTTCTGGAACTGTCCTACCCTATCCTAAATATTTCTTTTTCCTGGTGGTCGTGTATCTTGCATGATGTTTTCAATTTGAACAAAGTTTTGATTTCATTTGAGATGTCTTAAATTATTATTTGATCAACAAAAGGATTTTAACCTAGTAAAGTGCACATGGTCAATGTGATTCTATCATGTTTTTTTTTTAACCTGCACCATAAAAGATTAACACTATGTATTCCTTTAACTTAAAATACAATTAATTATTGCCTTACTCTTATGTTATTATTTATAATCCATGTTTCTTTTCTGTAGGTATCTTGAATCTGGTTGATTTAGCTGGAAGTGAAAGAGTAAAAGATTCTGGATCAGCAGGAGACCGTCTTACAGAAGCTAAGGCCATCAATAAATCCCTTTCTAATCTTGGAAAGGTTATAATGTCTCTTTCTAAAAAGGTAAGTATCTGAATACAAGTGCAATGACCCTTTCCATTTTGCACCTCAGTATCCATAGTTTTACTTATACTCAATGAATTCTTAGTTTGTAAACAGGAAAAATCTTGGATGTTTCTTTAAAATTAGGAGTTCGAAGTTCACTTGTTTCAAACTGTCGTAAACTGAATTTATTTTCAAAATATATTCTTTCACATTTACAGTATTCCCACAAGCCTTAATATTTGCTTTAAGTCCTTAAAGAATTTTAGAATTCCTTGGATTTCACTAGAACACTATATATTTTATTTTGCCTGTATTCAAAAACCAAGATCAATGCAAAATCAACTTTGAGCAACCTTTTCAGCATCTGAAAAATGGGAAATTAACTCTTCCTAAGTGTCTTACCGAAGTCCGATCTTGTGACTGTCGAACTTTACCACTGTCCTTTGGTCAAAAATCAAATGTATTCAGTTTGTACTGTACCAATCGCACAAAATTAGAATTGAAAACTATCTCATTGATAGTTCTCTTGGTTAAATAAAAATTGTGGTAGCAAATATTTAATGACACATTCTTGAAGAGCCATACTTTACCCTGTTAGGAGTATAGGTAGGATGTGTTAAAATCACATAAAAATAGAATGGTCATTCAAACATGCAAAATTTCAGTAACTTTAAGAATCGTAAACTGATGGGGTTCAAGTTCAAACAGCTCTATGTCATAATTAATTGTGGGTAATCCTATACCCGATGAGATACCAAAAGGGAACAACAGCAATGTTGATTTAAATAGCAGCTGAATTGGTCCGATAACTCTATAGTGGACTGTATTTGAAGTATTGCAATTTGTTGTAACAAAAACAACCTTTATTAACAGTAAACTTAACAATTTCATGGATGGGACCACTCTCATTAAAGCTAAGGAAGCCTAGTACCAATTAGGGCTAAGGAAGCCGCATTTCCTATTCAACTTAGTAAGCTGGCTCATTTTTCGCTGTTTATTTTATCCTCTGGCTTGACGGACCACAATGAATTGGTTCGATAACTCTAGAGTGGACTGTATTTGAATTATTGCAATTTGTTGTAACAAAAACAACCTTTATTAACAGTAAACTTAACAATTTCGTGGATGGGACCACTCTCATTAAGGCTAAGGAAGCCTAGTATCAATTAGGGCTAAGTAAGCCTCAATCTCACCCACGTGCTCACACAGTGCCCTTTACAATGTATGAGAGATTTAACAGTAGCCTTATAATCAAATTCTATGAACTTTATAAAAATACATTTTCATGTTTTTGTTGCACTGTACACTGGTTGAAAACTTGTACCTATTGAAATCTGACTAAACAGAATCAGTGGTTTTGAAATTTGTGTTTCTCTTTAAGTATTAAAGTATTGTGTTTTGTACTTTTTCTAGGATAACCACATACCCTATCGAGATAGTAAACTTACTCATCTGTTGGCCAATTCTTTGGGAGGCAACAGCAAGACTCTGATGTTTGTCAATATCAGCCCTGACAATAATAATCTTAATGAAACAATAAATTCCTTGAGATTTGCTACAAAAGTAAGTGGATTTTTGATTACCTATTCTAGAAGACCATTAAAATTCAGCATTGATAAAAATAAGCCTTAAGGTTTTGTTAGATTTAGATTTGTAAGTCTCTTCATTTTTTAATCACTTTATTTATTCATAGATTGAAAATTTATTCTAAAAAGCTAAAAATAGAATAAATGAAAATAGGTAGTATATTATATACTGGTACAGCAGGGCTCGAAATACCCGGGTGCACTGTGCACATGAAAATAAAATTGTGAACCTAATTTTTCCCCGCTGATGCATGCCGTGCACCTAACGTTAAAAAAGGGGAGGGAGCGTTTTATGTTATTTTGATGCTTGAACAAACTATTAGTATCGACCTCTTTCGCTCTAAAGGAACGTAATTAAAATTCCTAAATACACTATGCGAAAACAAAATCGCTGGGCTTTAACGGGTTTGTACAGGAGGAAGGTTTACTTGGTGTCACTGCCACCAGAACTTTCCGATGATCGAAACATTTTCCAAATGGCTCTGTTAAAGCTACTGTCACGACAACTGTGCGCCAGAGAAGGGAGAATTTAGATGTTTAAATATTATTATTTGCTACCACTACTAACCTATCTAAACATACCTAACTAATAAAGTAGTTTACATTATATAAATGGTAATTTTAGTTAACGTCGTACTAGAGCAACACAACGGGCTATTGACGACGTTCCGGAATCAGTCCCTTAAGGCAGTGGTCCCCAACCCCTTTGCCGCGTACCGGTACCGATCCGTGGATCAAATGGTACTGGGCCGTCCAAGAAATATTAAATTATTTCCATTTTATTTACTTTGGTGTATTTCTCTAGGGTTTGTGCGGTTCTTATCTATGAAATGTCCACTCAAATTAGGAGGCGGTAAATCAGAACTTGAAATTTGTTCTGTTACTAGAGCTTCAATTATAATTTCTGAATTCTCTATTTTCTAATTTTGACAAATGTGACAGCTGTGGTGGAGTGGTAGCATCCGCAACGTTAGGCCGCCAAAGCGATTGTTTACGCCAAATCAAGATGGCGGCCGATGTAAGCAATTCCAAGATGGCCGCCATATACAACGTGAACCTTTGCATACAGTGCATAAATAATAATAATAATTTGTTTAAAAATAAAGAAAAAAGCAATATAAATTTCACTTGAAAATTTTCTAATATTTCAGTCTGGTTTTCTCCGAACATGTACGCAATTTTGCGTCAATTTCATCCTAGTTTTGTCACTTAAAAAAATATATATTAAATTAAAAAAAAAATTATAATTAAAAAAATAATAATAATAATAATAATAATAATAATTTTAAAAAAAAAGTGATTTTTTTTTAAAACGTCCGGATTTTCATCAATTTTGAATTAGAAACTTTGCAATGCATAGAAAATTCAAAACAATAAATCTTTTTTTAATAAGGTAGTTCTTTTCTGTGATCATAATCCACACAAAGGTTTTTGATGAGAAACCAAAAATCTAAAAATTCTTCTGCTATCCTAAAGTGTGAAAAAATATTTTTTCACAATTTTTCTAGCAATAAGCATTATGTGAGCAACTCAATGGGGATATTCCAGGTTATAGAGCCATATATGGAAAAGCAAGACAAATATTTTTATTGTAACGACTTTACAAGAGGAAATTGTTTTTTAGAGAAGTCAAAGCGTATTGCGCTTAAGGTTTCAATGCGTTTAAACCAGTATACCGGGAGAAATTTGTTTGTAGATAAGTCACAGCGTATAACGCGCGATCCCCGCCTGCCGGCTACCTCGCCGCCCCTCCGGGGCCGACGAGGACCTTTCACCGTTGGCTTCCATGCGTATAAGTCACCGTATTGGGTGCCCACCCAAGCATAGTCCAGTGTTTGTAATATAACCAAAAGCTAAACAAAAATCAAACTTACCCTCATAGCCGGGTCCTTGAAATTCTGACAATGGTTAACAGTCATATGCTCGAATCGATAACCCTTGAACTCTTTGTCCTTCGGGTATTGATACCAGCATATGACTTCCAATAGTCAGAAATTTTTGTAGTTCCTTGCAAAATTCAGCTCTGAATTACCTCAGCCAAAACTTTCTGGTTCCTATTTTTACCTCAACCATAAAACATTTATCCGTCCCTCGTTCAAGTCCTCCAAACACCCATTTACCCTCCAATTTCTTACTCCTGTTATACTTTCTTTTGCCAAATTTTTGTCCTATCTTTCTACATTTCCACTCCTACCTATCACCAGCATCCTTTCTCAATGTTAAAATCATATCATTCTCACATGAAAGACATTTCACCTTCTTCCCAATCAAGCTACTACATGTTTGCAAAAAAAAAAAAAACATTTTCTAACGTTCAATAACACTATCCGCTGCTATATCAAATCAACTAAGGGGAAATGAGCAACCAAAAGGGGAAAAAAATTCTAAATTCCAATCTGCAATTTCAAAAATCAAATTTAATCCAAATTTGTTTTCGAAATTTTAATTGAAATTTAAATAAAGTGACAAATTTCAAAAATTGTAACTTACAATCTGCTTTCCAAACTTATCCTAAAAATTTTGAAAATTAATAAAACAAGTCGATTTTATAAATCAAGAGCAAAATTCATATGCACCCAACAATTTCAAAGACTGTCTAAATTTTAATTCCGTTCTACATTAAAAATAAAAATGGAAAAGCGTATTTTCTTCCTTAACCAATCATGAGACCCGTTTATTATCGTCAGGAGAAAATATCTAGGGTTGCCTTAAAACTAAGAAAAACGCGAAAACGGGAAGGTTACCACAATTGGCAATACATCGCTCGAAAGTTGTAACGTATCGGATACTACATACCATCCACAGCTGTTTTCAAGTTGGCAGACAAAGTAGCTGCATTTAAATCTAAACTGAAGTTGTGGGGACGGCGCGTGAACAGAGGCATTTTGGACATGTTTCAGACATTAGCGGGTGTTTTAGGCGAAACTGAGCCTAAACATTCATTCTCCTAGTTGGTGCACGATCAGCTGTCTTTGCTTTTAAAAGAGTTCGAGCGCTTTGTGGGTTTTTTGTGGTTGGGAAACTATTTTATTGATTTAGCGTTCTAGTGAGTTAAAATGTTAAATCACATTATATTCATTTTTTGGTGTAACTGTATTTTATTTCAAAGGCATGTTTAAATCCAATTAAATTAAAATTATTCAATCAAAACAATCTAAAATATAAACAATCAACGTATCTCTCCAACCCCCCCCCCCCCCACCCCCACCCTTAGCGGGCCGCGTTAAAATTATCAAACGTTGATCCGGTCCGCGGCGATAAAAAGGTTGGGTTAGTGAGTTAAAATGTTAAATCACATTATATTCATTTTTTGGTGCACATTATTTTATTTTAAAGGCATGTTTAAATCCAATTAAATTAAAATTATTCAATCAAAACAATCTAAAATATAAACAATCAACGTATCTCCCCCCCCCCCCCAGCAGGCCGCGTAAAAAGGTTGGGGAGCACTGCCTTAAGGGAAAGATTCGAGGACAACACCTCGTAATTTTGAACCACGGTCAGGTGACGAAGCAACACCTGAGCTGGCACCCCACTCTCCAAACTTCCACGCCAACCCAACGTGAGAACTTTCGGCCACGACAGATTTAAGGTGCACCAGCCACCTCTACACCATACGTTTACAAACATCCGGACCCGGATTCGAACCAGGAACCTTCCGATCTAGAGGCTAACACCTTAACCACTATACCGGTTGGTCAGCCATTATATAAATGATCTTACATTATGTTTTTTTTAATGTGCACCTAAAATATAACCTGTGCACCTAATTTAAAAACTTAGGTGCACCTTGTGCACCTGTATTGAAAAATCTATTTCGAGGCCTGTGGTACAGTGAATATTGGTACTATGAAAAAAAATTAGAATGATCCCATTTTCAAATCAGACCTTATTTATATTAGACCTTATTTGTACTATTGATTCCTGACTTCACGACAGTAAATGTTTATAGAAATTTCACTACAACAAAACATTTATTTGAGTACATTTTGTCCCATTACATTGAAACCTTAAAAATAAAGTACAATTGAAAGTATAATAAAGTATTTGTCCCTAATTAGGTAGACTTAGAAGATTTTATCTGCATGACAATGTTCAGACATGCTCTGAAAGTAATGGTGACAATTTCATTCAGTTAATAAAATGCACTAGTTCAAAGCTACAGAAGCATTGGTGAAGTTGTAGCCCATTATTAAAATCTATCAAAGTTTCATTAATTCAAGCATCAGACATTTTAAAATTAAAGTTCAGAGACTTGTACAGTTTGAAAATAAGCTGCTTCTTTCTGCTTATTTTTCCTGCCTTTTGACATTTTTATAAATTGTTATTGCTTAAGTAATAGAAATTAAAAGTTGAACTAATGAATTTTTTTTCTAGGTGAATCAGTGCAACATCGGCACTGCTCAGAAACGAGTTAAATAAAGGGAGATATTTAAACACTGGAGAAATCAGAAAATCACAGTAAAACATTTGACTGAAATATATTTTACATGAACTGAAAACAGGCTCTTTATGGCCTGCCATTTTTCTGAACAATTTGCAAGTTTTATGTGTCTTGAATTTATTTATAAAAATGGAACCCGTGTTATTTCTATTAGTTTTTAGTGTGCCTATTATCATCATTTTGTACATAAGCTTAGCTTTGTTTAGAAGCTTGCTGTATAGATTCAATAAAATAAAAAAAAACTCTTAATTTTATAAGGCTTTTTTATTACTATAAGTCTGCAGAATTGATTTATGTATTGGGTCATCCAGAAAGTTATGCTCCTTTTCAAATCGAAGCTAGCTTTGTTATTATTTTGTTACTGCTGATAAGGAATGACCTTGATTGAAGCATATGTTTGAATTTGGTCTGTTCTGTTTACACTGCATAATTATAGCATGTATTGTGGCATAATTTTTGATTCACTGCAGTGCTAAAAATGGAGAACCAGAAAGTTCATTTTCATCATATTATGCTCTTTTATTTTAAGAAAGGAAATAATGCTCGTAAAATGTGTGCTGTATATGGATATAGTGCTGTTTCTGAGGCCACAATTCGAGGGTGGTTTGTTAAATTTAAGCATGGAAATTTCAGCCTCGAAGATGATACCCGCTCTGGACGTCCATCCTCTGTAAACGAGGACCTATTAAAAGATGCTATTGCAGAAAATCCATGTTACACAGTTCAGGAACTATCACACAGTCTCCAAATTCCAAAATCAAACAATAAATTCGGAAAAATACTGTTCTCAAATGGCAGTATTAATAGCACATAGCTGCCAATCCTTCCGGATTTCCAGGAAACGTTCTGATTTTTCATAATTTTTCCGGTTTTCCGGCCGTAAACAAGTTTTTTCCGCTTTTTGCATTTTTTAAAGATTATCGCTAGATAATAGATTGCCGAGCATTCCCAACTTGCGTGTTGCCCAAGTAATGTGTAAATAAATATTATAGCCAAGAACAGAAAGGTGGAGTGGTAGCAAACGGGACAATGGACGATTTCTCGCCAAAGTGGCTACCTTCAATTTATACTGTTGTTAAGGCAACCCTATTTAGAAGTTTAGAACTGAAGACTATGGCGCCACCATCTTGGTTTGGCGACAAAAAAAAACGCCTTGGCGCTACTGTCCCGTTTGCTACCACTCCACCAATAGAAATATTATAATCAAGAATTGTGCATTTAAATTATTCTATTAAATACTATTATTAAGATACATACATAAACCTGATGTATGTTAAACTGTTATGTATACAAGGTTATGTTAAGATTTATAGTTATTTTCTAAAATTAGTTTAAATTGAGGTTAGTTTAAGTTTTCTAAAGGTTGTTTTAATACATTGTATTACTGATATTACTAAAATTTTTAATTTAAATCATAAATTTCTGCCCTTTGGTTCATATTTTTAATAAAATGTCGATAAATTATAAATTATTCTGTTTTTTACCCAAAATCTGTTTTTTTACCTTATCCAGTTGGCAGCTATGATAGCAGAAATCGAAGCAAAGAGCCCAGAAGTGACCAATCATCGAGGTGTTGTCTTCCAGCATGACACTGCTCGGCCCCACATTTCGCTTACCAATAAAAAAGTTCACTATTGCGGTGTTCGACAGTATCTTTATCAACAACATTTTAATAACCTCCTTAATTTTATCAGATTGGTTGGGTCATCCACCTTATCCTACACTTTACCTTCCTGCATCATTCAAGCTCTTTACCACTTGTATAATTGACAAGATTTTAAAATGAAGTTTTATCTAAGATGTGGGAATGCCCCTCTTAGAAAAAAATTTTATGCAACTCATTTGTTTTTATTCCTTGCATTTCTTCTTTTAACATTGATCTGTTTATACCATCAATCTATTTTGTTATTTTATTGTCTTGTGTAGGGGGCAGTTTTTCCTATTCTGCATCTTGAGCCATGAAACTAATCTACTAACGAATCCCCTGGAAATTTATAATTTAACAGTCAATCAAGTCATTTTATTGTGGTTTTTACTATTTAGTTTAAATGCATTCAAGATTTAGTGAGAAAATTAATTTTTTAATTTTATTGGTACTAGTTTTTTTTTTTAGACCTCTGAATTCTAGAATTTAAAGGAAATCCTTCACTTTTTCAAAACATTTGTTTCGACTCTAATAACAGAGCTGTCACGGGTGACTAAAAGGCAACTTTGCTGTAATTTTTTAACCTTGGTGGTACCTGGGCATCTCTTAAAGCAAAATCGTCTATAAAGCTCCTATTTTCAGAATTTTATCCACTTTTTTAAAATTTACTAGGAGGTGCAGGGTTCCTAACACATCACCTTTTTATTTTTTGACATTTTGTCACCTTTTCAGGGGTTTTAAGTTCTTAACTCTTATTTAGAGAAGAAACATTTTTGGTGCACATTTAAAACAATTCATTTCCTCTAAAAAAACAGGGTTCGTACGAATTCAATTTCGAAATGCGCGCTACATTCCACTGCAAGAATGTATTCAAAAGCGTACCGTTTCAATTGTAAAAGGATACTTCATGTTGCTCGCGGTGTATTAGCAGCAAGTTCTGGAAATTTTCCCACAGAAAAGGGCTATCAGTAAAACGAAGCAGCGAAGTTTAAGGGAAGCATGGCTATCTGCATGTCCGACCCTTCTTATCTAACTTGAGTGGCATTTACGACTAACGTTTTCCTTTCATAGAATTGTATGGCGTATCATTTGGCGCAAGATAGATATCACCGGTTGACAGGGTCGAACAATAGGAGTAACCCTCCAGGTGGTCAGACGCTGACAGTTTGTAAATGGTGATCAATGCCAGTGGTCACTTAAAAGGGGGGATAACATCCTCCATACACAAATCTGAGAGCGGTCTCAACAGACCCATTTTTTTTTTCGGATTCTGGAATAAGACGAGAATGGAGAGGTGAAGAGACCGGACGGATCAAGCTGATATTAACGCAACATTAACCCATGAGGATCCCAGGTATATTGTGGGTCTGATTATGGTCTAGAAGGTATAGATACGTTAGGGTAAACTCTGAAAGGACGGTGGAACCTTCTATATGTATGATAATTTACACTCGAAGGTATCCTCGGCCAAGTTTTTAAATGGGTAATACATCATCAACCTACCACCCTCCCAATAATTTAGGACTTCCGACTGATATGATTGAAGGTTTTCTTGGAGACAACACACTTGTTCTCGGAGACCTAAATGCAAAACATGCTGAGTGGGGATCCCCTACCACTAACAATAGAGGGACTGAGCTTGTAAATTTGGCAAATGACAAAGCTTTTCTTTTTCTAAATGATGGATGCCATACCTATCACTCGCATAGTTATAATTCGACTGACGCTCTAGATATCTCTATGATCAGTCCCGGCTTGTTTCCTTATTCATCATGGAGAGTTCTAGCCGAGGTGGGAAGTGACCACCTTCCAATACTTATAGAAATCGACTTTAAAGTGAACTACCATGGAGATAGTAGGCTCCGCTGGAACTTTCGTAGAGCCGATTGGTCTTTATTTGAAAAATTGTCAGAGGATATGTTCGCTCAGAGCTCTCCATCAGAGGACCTGGAGAGAGAATGGTCTGGCCTTAAGTTCATAATGAAAAAAGTCGCAAAGGCCTCCATTCCTCGTGGAAAGTGTAAAGGGAAGAAGCGTTTATTTATTCACGCGAGCGACCCCGTCCAATCGCTCATCCAAAGGAGATCAGAACTTCATGGGGAGGTAGCTCTGAGTTCTCGTATGGACAAAAAGATTGAACTAAACAAATTAAATGCTGAAATCAAAAGACGCTATGTTGAGATAAAGCGTACTAACTGGCAGGACACATGTAGAAACTTAGACCACAGAACCCCAGATTCAAGGCTGTGGAAATTGACAAAATGTCTTGATAAAATGCCGGTCAATAATGAAGATACCAACACTATCGTTGGGGATGACGGTTCAACTGCTGTAAACGACCAAGAGGCAGCCGAGACTTTGGCCAAGCATTATGCTAAGGCGAGCAGAGTGACATTCAGTAGATCGGACAAAAGGCTGTCCAGAATTACAAGAAACCTAGTGAAATCCTGCCGAGATTTGAGGACAGAGAACCCTTTATTTGATGATGATTTCACAGCAGATGAACTATCTTACGCTCTTCAACACCAAAATCTGACCAAGTCACCAGGTCCGGATGGAATTCATGGTCAATTCCTAAGCCATCTGGGTTTTCTAGGCAAAAGTAGGCTGCTTCATCTCTTCAATTTGTCTTGGTCAACTGGGAAACTTCCAAGGCAATGGAAATCGGCCATAGTCATCCCCATTCGTAAACCCAACAAGAAAGCCAGTTCTGTTGACAGTTACCGTCCAATCTCTCTCACCTGTATTATATGTAAACTTATAGAAAGGATAATTTTGAGAAGATTGACACACCACCTTTTGTCAAATAACTTGATTCCACCAGAGCAATATGCGTTTAGAAGAGGCCATGGCACAATGGACCAGATTCTGTTCTTCAGTCAAAGTGTTAGAGATGCCCAAAATTGCAAACCCACAAAACATACTTTGGCGGTTTTTCTAGATCTATCTAAGGCATTTGACAGGGTTTGGAAGTATAAATTACTTAACAAGTGTTACAATGACTTTAACATCAAAGGTAGAGCTCTCCCATGGATCTCAAACTTTCTAAATCACAGAAATTTTTGCGTAAACTTTCAAAATAACCAATCAGGATTTTACAGGTTGTATCAGGGAATCCCTCAGGGTTCCGTACTCAGTCCTACCCTGTTTTCCATGTTTATTGCAGGAATTGAAAAAATTGTATCACCATGCCAGATTGGCATCTTTGCAGATGACATTGTGTTGTGGTCTAGTGGTTCAGACATAGGAAAACTGGAATCTAATCTAAACGGATCCTTAGAAGCTGTCCGTGATTTCTCAAACTCTCACAGGTTAAACTTCAATCCCTCAAAATCAGTTAGTAGCTTCTTCACCACTAATAGACACCTCTACAATTATTCTCCTGCAGTGTACTTTTCTAATCAGTTACTGGACTGTGACAAATATCCAATTTACTTGGGTTTTACATTGGATCCTGAGATAAACTGTAGGAAACATATAGAGAAAATAGCAGATAAAGCTAGAAAGCGTCTACAGATTTTGAAGTATATTTCAGGTAGAGACTGGGGAGCTGATGCTTCCACTCTCAGACTTACTTTTTGTTCCCTCGTGCGTCCCATTCTTGAGTATGGTTACCAGGTATTTCAAACGGCTTCTGCTTCTAACTTAAAGATCTTGGACAGAGTACAATTGAGTGCAGCAAGAATAATCACTGGGTTAAGGAATAGCTGCCCTAGTGAAGTGGTCCTATACGAAGCTGACATTTTACCTCTGACTACGAGATATAGGATTGGTTCTTTTAAATATTTTAATAAATTGTCAAGTCTTGGTGATTTTAACAGGACTGCTGAATTCACTTTGAAGTGGAGGAGTAATCAGCGTTTAAAGAGAGACACCCCGATGGAATTTGTGAGGAAGGAGGGTTTTATTGATTTTGAGGTTATTCCTTCGACCACTTTTAACTGCTTGCCTCCGACGGTGTCCCTTGAGAATGTCAGTTTTAATGATGAACTGAAGACTCATGCCAATAAACAGACGGATCACCCAGACCTTTTGAAACAGTTGGCCCTGGAGGTTGTCAATAGCATCCCTTCTGATGCATTGGTCATCTATACGGACGGTAGCAAACTTGAAGACGGTAGAACCGGGAGTGGTGTTTTCATCAACAGCGCTGAGGACAAGGTCAAATGCAGCATCCGAAACCCTGACCATTGTTCAGTCTTTAGATCGGAGATCATAGCAATTGGTGCAGCCCTTAATTATGCACAGTCCACTGATAAAAATTGTATTTGGATTTTGACTGATAGTAGGAGTGCTATACAGTATTTCAAAAATTGGCCACAAATTTTTGACATCCCAGACCAGGATATTCTGAAGCTTCTCTGCGAGATTGGCCTGAAAACACCAATAAGCCTCCAATGGATTCCATTGCATATCGGGGTGGTGTATGGCAACGAGACAGCCGATGTACTCGCCAAGAATGGCTGTGATCTCCCTATGGACTGTTTGAATCGCCTCACTCCCACTGAGGTCCACTCCCTGGGAAAACAACGTTTGCTTTCCTTGTGGCGCCGTACGCCATCCCACCATTGGTATGCTGGCAATCACCCTGGACTCTCAATCACATGCTGTGGCCCTCGGCCTTTTCAATCGGCCATGGCCAGATTTCGAAGTGGCCATCTTAAAAGTATCAAATTTCAGAACGGGGAGAGAATTTTCCCTCCTTGTTCCTGTTCCCTACCTGCCAGTCCTGATCACCTTCTTCTCTGTCTTGGCGCTTCGTATAAGCAGCTGTTGGTTGATCAGGACTTTTTGCAGGTATATGGGGATCTGGCACGACGGGGCCTTCTGGACCTGGTGTAGGCTTTCCTACACCAGGGGGATGTGCAACAACAACAACAACCTCTCACACATTCTAAGCGCTCGAAACTCCCCATCGAGAACCCCGACGTTCCTGTCTATGGAACGGAGGCTATTCACATGCTGCTCTCTTTGTGGCACAGAAATGAGGGCATGGAAATCTTAATGGACTTCTTCAGGAGCTTGAGATCTGAAAGATTCCAAACCCCTCCGTAACCAGAGATTGCAAAAATTTCGTCCGTCTCTGTATCCAGAGGGTTAAATATTAAAAGAGCGTTGCAAACGTATTGAAAATCATTCTCTGTTATCATCGGAAGTTAATTATTACAAATTATTGAGTTTTTTTAGTGAAAGTCAGAAACTATTAATGACTCATTACTTTCTACCTGAAAAAAAGAACTAATTATCATTGGGACATGTAATATTCACACAATACATAAGGCTTTTCTTAAAGGTTTAAAAGAGTTTTGGGAAGATGTGTCTGAACTAGTTTTAACTATTCACAGATTTTTGAATCAGTGGCCTAAGCGTTGGTCAACATACAAACAAATTCAAGAAGACTTGAAACTTCCCACTCACCATTTCATAAAGTATTGTTCAAGCAGGTGGCTAAGCCTAAAGCCAGCTGCTGAAAGGTTACTTGAACAGTGGATTGCAGTGCGAAAGTATTTCCTTGACTATATTCCAATAAAGAAGCCAAACATGATACAAAGATCAGGCAATAAAAATATTGTTCATTTACTTAGAAGAGAAACTATGAAGGCTGAAGTGATATTTGTCGTATCAAGTACAAGTATATTTAATGGTGTGACCAAATTTCTTCAGAAAAAGGAACCTCTAAAACTTAAACCCTGCATTCTCAACTTGAATTGTTGACAAGAACAATTTTGGGTAGGATTTACAAAGAGGAATTTATTCGATGTTTGAAAATGGCTAAATTGGAAGATAATGTCCTCAGAAACTGTTGCCTCTGGCAGATATTGAGATTGGAGATCAAATTTCTAGAGCGCTACAGAATGTGTGTGAAAGAGAAGGAAATGAATTTATTTTTTCTAAGGGCTCAGAATCATTACAGTGCCAGTGTTAAATATCTTTTGAAGAAGTCCTCCTTCAGTTCATCTCTCCTTAAAAGTTTATCCTGTCTTGGTCCTCTTGAGAGACTCAGTAGCGAGATTGTTCGACAAGTATTAGAATTTGCAAGAGCAATGCTATGGGATGTCCCAACAGACATACTACTGGATGAGTGGAAATTACTCAAGAGAATTTGAGGAAGAAGGATTTAGAATGAAGCATATTGATGTTTACTGGAACCATTTCTTCAGACTGCGAGACATTAGCAGAGTTGCCAAGTGCTCCGAAACTTCCAGAGTTTCTGACGCTAAAGAATCGAAAATCCACAACTCCGCGTAATCATTGGTTCACTCCGGAAATCGCTTTGATGCAGGGAAAAGAAATAATTCGTATAATCCTGTAATTAATAATTCGTATAATTAATAATCCTCAGTTGACTTTCCGGTCCGTGACGTCACAGCGAGGGCTTCGCCCCCTCATCGGTTTTGCTTGACCACCCTCGGAGATTGCTACGTAGTCCCGTTTGGTTTGCTTCGCAAACCAATACTCCTTTCGCAAGTGATTTCACTTTTTTTTTACTTTACACTTATTGCACCCAAAACTAATAGCCGCATCAGTAAAAAACCTTCGACATCTTTTTTCCTGTACAATTTTAAGTAAACCATGTTAATCTCCTAACTTTACAATCTGTACTTTGTCCGTAAACCGTCTGAGAGCAGAGTGAAAAAAGCGAGCCATTTTCCTCGCCAAATGAAAATAAATCGTTTTATGGCAATTGTTGCTACGATAAATTTGATATTTGGCAAACCCGATAGTCAAAAATACAACCCACACCTGACTGCGAAACCTTCTCCGCAAACAAAAAATATGAAATTTGTGACTAACTTTTGATTGCATCGAATTTATTTATGAACCAATTTTAGAAATAATTGTACCGTAAGAAAGAGTACATTCTGAGGTATACTGCGATATTTTAAAATTAAAAACTAATAGTAATAAGATATAGATATGACAGTTAAAAAAAAAGTTACGAAAATGTCCCGATTTTTCCCGAATTTCAAAAAAAAATATTAGTAAGAACCAAACTGGAATTTTTAAAAATACTCAACGAGCTACAAAAATTTACGTTGAGATGTACTTTAAAAAAAAACTCAAGGCTTAAGACTGAAAATTTGTATGTGTTTTGCTCACTCGCGGAAGAAATTTCGCTTCTTCAATTTTGACACTTAATAAACCCTAAACTAATAGCCGCATCTGAAAAAAACCTTATTATTGTCCAGTGAATACAATAAAGAACAAACAATGTTAATTTCATATTTTTCTGATCCGAACTTTCTTGGGAAACCGTCTAAGAATCGAGGTAAACAGCACATTTTCAATCCTGCGGCGGCGGAAACTTTTTTTTAATAAAGAGAGATATAAAACGTAAGGCACAAGAAAATTTAGAGATGGACTGGGAAGAAAAATATAAACTGGAAGCAGAGAAAAAAATTTAAAGCAGCTGGCAAAGAAAAGAATGGTGATAGAAGAACAATAATTTAAAATTATGCGTAAGGAAGAGGATGAGCCGTTGGATAGTGCTTCAAAATTATTAAAGGAAGCAGCACTTGTTCAGTCAATAATTGAAGGAACGGCTAAAGTCTCAGATGATGCTGGTCAGCAAAGACAGACTTTAAAAAAATGCACATTCTTCTATTGAGAAGAAAAAGACAAAATTAATTTTAGTCTTTTTCAACAACAAAAATTAAGACATAATTTTTCAAAGAAAAGGAAGAAATTCTTCAAGCTGTGTCAAAAATAAACAAATTAAAAAATCATAATTACAATTTTTTTTAAAATTTATGTTAATATTTAAAAATTATGTAATTTTTAAATGAAGAAAATAAAGAAAGAAAAAGAAAAGATAGGGGTAGCTTGGGAGGATCTTTTTATTTTTTATCTTTATACTAGAATATGTTTAGCATTATTGTTATTTGTTACTTTTTTTTTTGCTGGATTAGTCACTTTTTGTCACCTTTTTCTACTTGATTAGTCACTTTTTGTCACCTTTTTCTACTCGATTAGTCACTTTTTGTCACCTTTTTGGTTTAAATTGTCACTTTTGTCACCTTTTTGGACCTTGAAACCTGTTAGGAGCCCTGGAGGTGTTAATCAAAATTTAGTCCAATTTTTTCACTAATAGAAGAACATTTTTTCTTCTTGGAGAAACTTCCAAGGTGTGCCCATTTTGAAGTTTTGGTGCTACATACGAGGGTCGTTTAAAAAGTAATGCAAGTTTGAACATGCGCACCACTATGAACAGGTGAACCATTCAAGGTCTACCAGTTTCAGGAACCCATTTGCTAGCTGTCTACTGAATTACATCGTATCATAACGGTTATTGTTGTTTTGGTAAGCGAACAAAATGTCCAAGAAAATCGAGATTGCCGCATCACCTTCACACGATTCGCTTCTTATTACTTTTTTTTTTTTTTTGTCACAGAATGATTTAAAAGGAAATTTTATTCTTTGTCATTTTATATTTTTCCTTTCTCACAGAATTTGAATTATTTAAAAATGAATTTGAATTCATTTTGATTTTCACATGCTAATTTGAATTAGCTATCAAAATGAATGTTTGTAAATAGCAAAATGAGATTCTTGTAAAGTTTCGGAAGTTTTTGAAATGCTGAAAAAATATTTGCTTTAGATAACCGATGGAAACCTGATTGACCACAAAGGTATACGATATATAGCGTTCATATCACCCAATCTAGCACTTGATCGGTTGAGAAACAGCGAGATGAATTTGTGTGATATTAAATGTTAAGAAAACTGAATTCAGCAATGTGCGGTACTTTGAAGAGAAGTTAGACAGTAATCCTTCCCTTATAATGATATTGTTTATTTCTTTCAAATATAGATGGCAGCACCAATAAAAATAGTGTATTTCAATGCAATTTGAGAATTATATATTCTTATTATATTCAATAAATATATTCTTGATAGAATACAAAACACATCGTTGATGTCAAAATCTTTTGCTCAAAGAAACAATTTTTCACTAAAATATATGAAATATATAAATGCTGAAAAGAAAAACGCTTAGAACCGGAGCCAAAACCTCCAAATTATGCAAGGAAACTTAATAAAATTAGTTGTGTTTTCTAATCAGACATTTTATTTCTGCTTGATGGTTTTATCTCTCGTTAAGGCTTTTTTGTTTGATATTTTCAAAATTTTGGTTCAAAAGTGGAAATCAAGATTTCCAACTATTTGTAGAAAAAGTAAAAGAAATAAAATATGGTGCTGCCATCTATTATTGTAATTTGAATATATACAAAAATGTAATGCTTTTCATTGAATTCATATCGATTTTCAGTTTCACAAAGACGTAATACTTCTCTCTGCTTAGTGTAATTTTAATACTAAAAATATAAAGCCTTTCTGGAGGTGTATTTGTTTGGATGCATCAATATATCAATATTTTTATAAATAGTGTTTTGGTGAAATTTTATAGTTTTTAAATATAATACTCATTAAAAACTGCAGATTGGTTTGCAACATTTTCAGAACAATTTTTAGGCATTAAACTAGGATCAAAGTTTTGGCAAATTTTCTTGGAGATGAAATTTTTTTATCTGTTTAATCAGCATTGTAAAAATTCGAAGTAAATATCTCTAACTCCAATGCGGCGATAAATATTTTCAAGATAACATTTACGTGAGAAATTTTTTCAATTTAGATTATTAAAAGAGGAAATATTTAAAAAAATTATTTAGTGGCTTAAACATTGTTGATTAGTTTGTTAACAACTAAAACTATTCATTAACTTTTAGAATTCTTTAAAAATATAAGCTTGAAAAAAATTGATACGTCTATGAAAACTTAAAATTACTGCCACGAAATAATTTTGATTTACAATTTAAAAGTAGGAATTTGATTATTTCAATATACAATCTCAAAATGTAGACAAAATAGTCGTCTTTTTCTTTACGAATTCTTCACATTTTGATTGGTTGTAGAAAATTGTTGGGAAATTGATTGAATTACCCTATCCATCCAATTGAATGATATAGCTGCAGATAGGAAAAAAACAGACGGGCTTGTGTCGGGACAAGGCCGCTATATTTAAGGCGTAGAATATGTCAGTAAGGCCATATGGTGAATGAGAGTGAAATAAATTAGTTCTAGACTGTTTTAATTTCACACATGAAAAGTTCATCGCTCCGCACATACTATATCACAATTGGTGCACTCGTTGTTGATGATGAAGGTTGGTGGCTCATTGCCGACCTATATGTGTTGAGCTTCATCATTCGATTATAAACGTTTGTATCATCAGATATGCTACTTGAGTTAAACAGCGCAGTGGAGGTACTTGGCGCACTTGTATCAGGCATTTGTTGACCTTGAAGGTGCGACGCCTATACTTTCAAGAACTTCCTCCTAGCCCGTTCACACTCAGCATTGAATGTTCGGATCTTCTTGGATTCCCCATCGCTCGATCTTTCTTCCTGTTGACGTTTTTTATAATTCTTGCTAATGTTTATTATGCGTATATTTTGACCTTGAAAATTTTGCGATTTTCCACTTTTCATTTCGAAGTCCAATACCTAAAAAGTATTAAATATTTTTTTCTAGTATTATTTATAAATCATAAAGAGACGAAACAAATGTCGCCTTAAACGTGCACTAGCCCCCTCGAATCTCCCTTCTCAATCGATTCCAGTTATGATGCTTTTGAACCATGGATCCGATGACGAGGTGAACACCTGAGCTGTCACTCTACTCTCCAATCTTCCACATCACTCCAACCTTCCACATCATTCCAACCTTCCACTTCACTCCAACCTTCCACATCACTCCATTCATCCACATCACTCAACCTTCCACATCACTCCAACCTTCCACCATCACTCCAACCTTCCACTTCACTCCAACCTTCCACATCACTCCATTCATCCACATCACTCAACCTTCCACATCACTCCAACCTTCCACCATCACTCCAACCTTCCACTTCACTCCAACCTTCCACATCACTACAACCTTCCACCATCACTCCAACCTTCCACTTCACTCCTACCTTCCACATCACTACAACCTTCCACATCACTACAACCTTCCACATCACTCCATTCTTCCACATCACCTCAACCTTCCACATCACTCCAACCGTCCACATCACTCCAACCTTCCATATCACTCCAACCTTCCACATCACTCCATTCATCCACATCACTCAACCTTCCACATCACTCAACCTTCCACATCACTCCAACCTTCCACCATCACTCCAACCTTCCACTTCACTCCAACCTTCCACATCACTACAACCTTTCACCATCACTCCAACCTTCCACTTCACTCCTACCTTCCACATCACTACAACCTTCCACATCACTACAACCTTCCACATCACTCCATTCTTCCACATCACCTCAACCTTCCACATCACTCCAACCGTCCACATCACTCCAACCTTCCATATCACTCAAACCTTCCACATCACTCCAACCTTCCACATCACTCCAAGCTTCCGTATCACCCCAACCTGAGAACATTTGAGCCCACGACGGATATAACATTCACGGTTCCCCTTTGCAAATCCGATACTCGTTTATTTGGCTTCCGCGGACCTCATTTTTAGCGGATTAGCAACAGGGGGGTTGCGAGTTCGAAGACAGCATTAGACCTTCATTTACAAAGCGGCTGGTGCACGGTTAATCTGCAGTGACCTCAAATGTCCTCACGTTGGCTTGTTGTGAAAGTTTGGATAGTGGGGTGCCAGCTCAGGTATGATCTTCTCATCTGAACGTCCTCAATTTTTTACTTCGGGTTTGAACCCAGACCGTCGCCAAATGTCCGCTGCGTTGCTCCAATGCAACGTTAATGAAATACCTACCTGCAACCAGACGGATCTTATTTTTGTGACAAAAAAATAATTTTGCAGAAATGCAAAGAAAAATCCCCAGGGTAATGATTTCAAAAATTTTTAATAACGAATCTGTGTACTTGCATATCCTATTAAATAAAGAGACGACAATCTCTCAGTCGGCTTCTTCTATCTTGGGACCCTCAGCTGTCCCAGGAGGTGGCTGGGCACGAAAAACACCACCACTGTGCCCATTCCCTGCAGCAGGCCTATACAATTTAGTGACAATCGGATTCCAGACACTTTCAAGTTCTTTCTGTTTACTTTCGATCTCTTCTTTACTGGCTTGTTGATTGCCGTTCAACCACATCAACACATCATTCGCTTTCTGCACCACTGCCTGCCGATCGCTTTGAGGGACACTGTTTTTGAACTTGTCGTCTTCGAGGGTCGACTTGACGCAGTATGCATACGATTCGAGATTGTTCTTAACCGAGATTCTCGATTTCTGTTTCTCGTCGTCTTCTCTGTACTTCTCCGCCTCCTGCAGCATCCTGTCGATGTCTTCCTTGGAAAGCCTTCCCTTGTCGTTGGTAATGGTGATTTTGTTCTCCCGTCCCGTGCTTTTGTCCACAGCGCTCACGTTGAGGATCCCGTTGGCGTCGACGTCGAAACCGACCTCTATCATGGGAATCCCTCTGGGGGCCGGTAGAATCCCGCTCAGTTCGAAGTTCCCCAAGAGGTTGTTGTCTTTGGTCATGGCGCGCTCGCCTTCGTAAACCTGAATGAGGACACCCGGTTGGTTGTCGGCGTAAGTGGTGAACGTCCTTGCGTGGCGCATCGGGATGGTCGAGTTCCGTTCGATCAACACCGTCATCACCCCTCCCGCAGTTTCGATGCCCAGCGACAGGGGGGTGATGTCCAGCAGCAGCAGGTCTCTGATCGGCTCCGAGTCGTTGCCACTGATGATGGCCGCTTGGACAGCAGCCCCGTAGGCGACAGCCTCGTCAGGATTGATGCTCTTGTTCAACTCCTTACCACGGAAGTAGTCTTGGAGAAGATTCTGCACCTTCGGTATCCGTGTGGATCCACCAACCAGTACGACCTCGTCTATCTGCGATTTGTCCATCTTGGCGTCGCTCAGAGCCTTCTCGACGTGGCCGAGGGTGCTTCGGAACATGCCCAGATTCAGCTCTTCGAATCGAGCTCGGGTTAGGGTGGAGTAGAAGTCGACCCCACCAAACAGGGAATCGATCTCGATGCTCGTTTGGGTGCTCGAGGACAGAATTCTCTTGCCCCTTTCGCATGCGGTGCGTAGTCTTCTCATGGCTCTTTTGTCGGCGCTCAGGTCTTTCTTGTGCTTCTGCTGGAACTCCTGGGCGAAGTGGTCCACCAGGCGGTTGTCGAAGTCTTCGCCGCCTAAGTGGGTGTCCCCGGCTGTCGATTTCACCTCGAAAACGCCGTCCTCGATGGTGAGGATGGACACATCGAAGGTGCCACCCCCTAGATCGAATATGAGCACGTTCCTCTCTCCCTTTTTGTCCAGTCCATAGGCGATCGCGGCCGCAGTGGGTTCGTTTATGATGCGCAGGACGTTGAGATTCGCGATTTTGGCAGCGTCCTTCGTGGCCTGCCTCTGAGAGTCGTTGAAGTACGCGGGCACGGTCACCACGACGTTGTGGACGCTCCCACCGATGTAAGTCTCGGCAGTCTCCTTCATTTTGCTCAGAACCATCGAGGAGATCTCCTCGGGGAAGAAGTTCTTCCTCTCCCCCTTGTAATCGACTTGGATCTTGGGCTTACCGTTGTCGTTGACAACCGAGAATGGCCAGTGCTTCATGTCGGACTGAACCGATGAGTCGTCGAAGCGTCGGCCGATAAGACGTTTCGCGTCGAAGACCGTGTTGCTTGGGTTCATGGCGATTTGGTTCAGCGCGGCATCCCCGATCAGACGCTCGCTTTCGGTGAATGCCACGCAGCTGGGCGTAACTCTGTTCCCTTGGTCGTTTGCGATGATTTCGACTTTACCGTTGTGAAAAACAGCCACGCAAGAATAAGTAGTGCCCAAATCTATACCAACCGCGGGAGCTGAACTCATTTTTTTAAAAAGAAAGAAATTTTGTTCACAGCTAGATGATTTGAATTTTGTTTGTTCCAGACGATGTTTTTTGTTTGGCAGCTGTATCATTATTTTTGCTCTACCTTTGTAACTTTGCCCTTGTCACACTATAGTGAAAACCATTTTAGTTCACATACTTATTGCTACAGCTGCAAGTACAGCTACAGTCTACGTTTAGGATGTTTATGAGCGGAGGCAACGGCTTTGGCAATTTTTTTGGCGCACTTCTAAAGTCGCCAAAGAAAGAATTATTTAAAACTCTTTTTCTTTCAACCGTAAAGACAGATGGGTTGCCTTAATCTACCAGTAACTCTTTTCTAGAAGTGCGCCCAAAAAAAATCGCCATGGTCGTT
The DNA here is from genome assembly GCA_947359465.1 of Metellina segmentata. NCBI lineage: Eukaryota > Metazoa > Arthropoda > Arachnida > Araneae > Tetragnathidae > Metellina > Metellina segmentata. The sequence continues at coordinate 90,607,026 of OX375877.1, read as the reverse complement.
GCCACCGCTCATAATAGTAGAGTGTAGCTGTACCCAGCTGCATTTTCAGCCCCGTTTGATAGCAACGATCTTGTCGCGTTTTGAGCAAAATTTTAGTAAGGAATGTTTTTTTTTTTTTTTTCCTAATGGCGGGCACATTTGACCTAAGTCATTGGCCACTACAAGGCCGGAAGTGATGGCCACTTGTGAAGGTGCACCATCATTGCCCCTAACAATTTATACTTCGTAATTTTGAACCATGTTCAGATGACGAAGCAACACCTGAGCTGATGTACGCTTACAAACATCCATGCCCGAACACGGATTCGAACCGGGAACCTTCCGATCTAGAGGCTAACACCTTAACCACTATACCGGTTGGTCGGCAGTAAGGAATGGTGAAAGGCAACAAATCTTTCCTACGGTTATTCCGGTTTTTATGGCAACCTCGGCAACGGTAAGTTTAAATGTTCATTTTGAATACTCTAGAAAGTTTTTAGTACAACTATAGTCTACGTTAATAGCGGTGGCAACGGCTTTGGCGATTTGTTTTGGAGCACTTCGAAAGCTGCCAAGGTAAGAATTATTTAAAAAATCTTTTTCTTTCAAGAATATTTTTCTTTTTACAACTGAAAATGAAAGCTTGAAAACACATTTGAGAACGTTTTAAGAAGTATCGATACATATAATCCTCTCACGTGGCACACAAAAAAGACGATACTTTTTATCGCGTTTTGGCAACACTGTACGATTGTTTGTTTACCACGAAGCCTCGCGCCTCAATTGAATTTCAAGTTATCGGATGAAACTTTATTGAAAAAAAAAGGACTATTAGTCCCGAGCTGTTACAGCTTACAAACATGATGGGTATTCGATTTCCAAAGCAGTGCTCACATTTCGAGTCAAAATTTGCTCAAAATTTTCATTTGAATTCCAAATTGTTCGAGTTTTGATTCCAGATGTACTGTATAACTTTTCTGTAGTACAACAAATTTATATTTGAAAAATAATTATTTTGGAATGCCATATTTTATAAGCAATCCCTTCTTCCTGGACACGTGTCTTGATTGATGCGAGCGAAGCGAGTAAGGTTCGCTCCGGGGGTTGGCGAGCTTGAGCGAGTAGGGGGACGGCCTAAAAAAACTTCGCAAAATGTAGTAAGCTTAAACACATTTGTGAATCAGCAGAAAAACTAAGCTTCGAATGTTGGGTAAGAACATATATATATATACCCTGAAATTTATCAATTAGAATACAGTAGGCCTGTTTGAAAATTAAAATATTTTTAAACGGAAAAAAAGCAAGAAATAATACAACCTGATACGTGAGAACTGTTCCGGAAAAAATTATAAAAACGAAAATTCCACAAATGGCTAAAAAACAAAACTCAGAAGACCAATATGATCAAAGGATATTTTAAAATTAAAATAACCAGTGGAAGCAAATAAAAAATAACAAACGAACCAATAAAATCAAACGTCTTTAGCAGTTTTTGGATGAACTTTCCAGAATATTCAAAATGAAAAATAAAAATTACCGTTTACCGCGGTTGCCATGAAAACCACAACAACCGTAAAGACAGATGGGTTGCCTTAATCTACCTACTCGAAGTGCGCCAAAAAATCCGCCAAGGCCGTTGCCACCGCTATAAACGTAGAGTGTAGCTGTACCAGTTTTTTATTATATCCATTAAACTGTCCTTAGGTTTTATTGGTTCTTTTAAACAAATATTTTTTTTTTCCCAAATTCCTTTCCGTTTCATATAAATTTTAAGAATTCAAACGTTCAGCAACAGGTAGTATAGTTTCTTGACCGTTTCTTTTGAAAATCTTATCCTTTATGAGTAAAAAAACATATTTTTTCAAACTTTTCCATTTTTTCACGTTAATAAATTTCCGCTAAAATTTATTATTTTCCGTAGTAAAAAAATATATCTTTTTTTTTAATTATTTCCTTGGCGACATAAAAGGTGCACCAAGAACGTTGCTACCAAATGGGGCATAGAGTGCAGCTGTACCTAATTATACACAGATATTTACACTATCGACCTTTCAGGGGCCATGGTAGCCCAGTCGGAAGACCAACGGATTAGCAATCAGAGGGTTGCTAATTCAAATATAACCAAAGACCGTCATGTACAAAAGGGGCTAGTGCACGTTAAATCTGTCGGGGCCTCAAATGTCCTCTCGTTGTTGTGGTATGGAAGTTTGGAGAGTGTGATGCTTGCTCAGGTGTTGTCCTCGTCATCTGATCGTGGCTCAAAATGACGATTCGTTGTCATCAGATCTTTCACTTCGTGTTTGATTCCGGACCGTCGCCAATAGCCCGTTGGATTGCTCCAGGATGTCGTTTATTAACTGCCTACCTTCTGAAGAGATAGACGGAGTCTGTTGGTGGATTCTATGTCCTAAGATCTCTGAAGGGTAAATCACATGGTCTTACTAATCGACATAACCGAATGGCTATCGAAACGCAGACTAGTTTTTTCGTTCACGGAGGATAGCCAATCAATGATTTAGGATTTGTGCATTCTCCACAATCACGTGACACATCTTCAAACCGAGAGACCAGAACAAATAACATGAAGCTGCTTACAGATGCTTCGTCTATTTCTTTACAAGGTCTTTTTACACGAGAAATTAAAATGCGAAAAAGGCCCAAGACTTTTCCAAAAGAACTAGGGGGCCTGCCCCCTGCTCGCTGACGCTCGCCAACCCCCGGAGGATTGCTTCGCTATCCTCATTGGTTCGCTGCGCGAACCTATGCTCGCTTCGCTCGCCTCAATGAAGACACGTGTCCTAGCAGAAGGGATTGATTACAAAATATATTCAAAAAAAAATATTTTTCAAATCTAAATTTGTTGTATTACATAAAAGATATATACAGTACCTCTGGAATCAGAATTTAGATGAAAACTTTGAGCAAATTTTTACTCGCAATGTGAGCGCTGCTTTGGAAATTGAATACCCAGCATGTTGTTTGTGTGTACATTTCCCCAGTACTCGAGCCACCCATACACTTTTTGACTGAGTTTGTTGTCGAAAGTTGTAGTGCACGCGTCTCGTTGTACTATAATTGTTAGCCTTGAAAAGGACCGTTTTTTAAATAGCCCTGAAAAGATCCTCCGCTTTCTTAGATTTCTATTACAAACCGCACCAGCTCGTCTAAAATTCATTTTTTTTTCAATAAAATTTCATCCGATAACGCTATAGAATCAAATGACTCGCGAGGCTCCTAGTAAACAAACAATCGCACAATGTTGCCAAAACGCGGTAACAAATAACGTCTTTTTTGCGTGCCACGTAAGAGAAATATATATATAGATTTTAGGAGTGGTTATGTTCTGCCTCCATGTATGTTACGCGTAAATCCGCCAGATTGCGATACTTTTGAATTTACTTCCCCTTGGCGCTTCATGCGCATTACAATTCCTGCTCATGTATCGTCAACAAGCAGGACGCAAGCGCGTCTGCATACTAGGGATGCGACATCGATAGCAAAACATCGATGTTTCGAAACATCGATGTTCAAAATTAAAACATCGATGTTGAAAATACATCGACCCAAAAACATCGATGTTTTTTAACATCGATGTTTTTAAAATTCAGTGTATTTAAACTTTTCCCCCCATTTCTTAAAATTGGTTTAGCAACTTGTGATGCTGCATCGGAAGAAAAACATCGATGTGGAAAATTAAAACATCGATGTTGATAATACATCGTCCCCAAACCATCGATGTTTTTAAAATTAGTGTATTTAAACTTGTTTCCCCATTTCTTAAAACTGGTTTAGTAACGAGTGATGCGACATCGGCTCCAATACATCGATGTTTTTTTTTTCTAAAACATCAATGTTTAGAAAACATCGACATCGATGTCGCATCCCTACTTTTCAGACCCTTCATCCTTGGCCACTTTGGTCTAAAAGTATATTCAATTTGCTGATTATGAAAATTATGCTACTTGGTTATTTTTTAAATTTTATAACGGTACTTTTTTCATTTAAAAATAAAACATCGACAACGTAAAAACATCGACAAGTATAAACATCGATGTTACTAAAACATCGACACCAATACATCGATGTTAAATACATCGATGTTTTTTAAAAAACATCGATGTTTTGAAAACATCGACATCGATGTCGCATCCCTACTGCATATCCCATGTCACGACTAATTCCTTTGTTCATTAAATCTTGTATTTGTTGTACATCGCATAAGTTCATTTCACGACGAGAGAAACAAATTGGTTTACATTTTTTATTGCAATAAATGAAAATAATAGAAAGTATCAGAGCAAAAACAAGAAGTATGGATTCTTTCGTTTAGTCGTCAAGTTTTTTATTTGTAAATGTTAGTATTTTTACGAATATATATTTTCCTACGTACAGGTAACACTCGTATAGCACGGTGGATTGATGCCGTGCTGTAGAGAATCCGTTTTATCCGTTCCACAAATTTTGATATTGCGTACTGTGCTGTAGGGGGAATCGTGTTATAGGATACTCGTGCAATGGAAACCGTGTTAACCAAACCTCGGAGCGCATATATATTTGATAATGAAACCAAAGGACTGTTATATATGTTATATGGAAACCACAATTTAGAAATGCGAAATTAATTCAGAGCAAAAGAAACAGAAAATATCACTGCTCGCGATCAACCAACACTGACAGACAGACAGACACCAAACGCGAACGAGGCGGATTTGGCATCAGAAGGGTCCAAAACGGATAGAAAACTTTTATATTCAATGCATAAACAAACACTCCTTTTTTATCTGTATAGATTATCATTTTTATAGTAAAACGTATAATATGGAGGACCTAGGCGTGTTATATGAGGAATGCCGCAATTTTGGTACCGTGTTATAGAAGCACCATATATGGTGCAAAACTGACCTCGAGTAAATTCTGACGTGAATACATTGTGAAAATCGAAATGTTAGGTTGGTTTTTAATTAACATCGTTCTGGAGCTACACAACGGACTATTAGCATCAGTTCGGGACAAAACCCGGATGGGGAAAGGTCCTATTATAACGCCCCGTCATTTTGAACCACGGTCAGATGACGAGGTCACACCTGAGCTGGTACCCTTACTCTCCAAACTTCCACACCACGCCAATTTGAGGACATTTGACGCCACGACATATTAAGGCCCGGTGCACACATCCGGTATTTCAACGTGCAGCGCCGCTGACGCAACGTAAGTGCGTTCTGAGATACATTAGATCCAATGGAGCAGAGCACACATGCCTCCAGCGCCGCTAGGGCAACGCACGTCCAACTTGCGTGCAACTTGTACCGCAGTTCCCCACGGCGCCGCACGGTCGCCGCACATGAGTCTCCGTTCTGAAGTACCTTGTTTTCATAAACAAATGTGATATAAATAATAATTAATAAATGGTTGTATATATCCAATAACGTCTATTTTGTTTCAAAATATAATTTTTTTACACCAAGTAAGGGAAATAAACTCGTCTTCGATTGAATATTTATCGCAAATGGCGCGAAATGAGTTCGTGCGTCATTTCACGGTTATGTATGCATAGTTGGGCTTCGGTGCCGCACGTTGAAAAACCGGATGTGTGCACCGGGCCTTAACGTGCATCAGAACCCTTTGTACACGATGGGTTGGATCCGAACTCGCAACTCTCTGGTTGATAATCCGTTACTCTTTCAACCGGGATACCGTGGCTTCGAAACAGTATTGGTAATGGTAATGGTAATTTTAGTTAACGTCGTACTAGAGCTACACAACGGGCTATTGACGACGGTCCGGAATCAGTCCCTTAAGGGAAAGATTCGAGGACAACACCTCGTAATTTTGAACCACGGTCAGATGACGAAGCAACACCTGAGCTGGCACCCCACTCTCCAAACTTCCACGCCAACCCAACGTGAGGACTTTCGGCCACGACAGATTTAAGGTGCACCAACCGCCTCTACACCATACGTTTACAAACATCCATGCCCGGACCCGGATTCGAACCAGGAACCTTGCGATCTAGAGGCTAACACCTTAACCACTATACCGGTTGCGAAACAGTATTGGAGACATGCATGAAAGGTTGAGTTTCATAAAAAGATATCACACCTGCTTTGTCTTATGATTTGAGAGCTAGAAGAAATACCCAGAAAATAAATATTGCGTCTCGTAGACAAAGAACTTCCGTAGCTGCCATGACCTTCGGACCGAGTGCGCAGGCGTACTGAAGGCGTGGAAAGGATTCGCAATAGGTCGAAATTCTACGGTGCTGGGCAATCTTTGGGCTAGTGTTAATCTGGATTTCGTAGAGTGAAGACTACTTAATTGGTGTCATTCGAAAGCTAACAAGAATAAAACTTAATCAATAAAATCACCCTTCAATATTAGTACCAAACTGTACTTTAATCGTTCAACCTGTAAATTTATTGTTGAATCTATATCTATAAAATTAAATTACCACTCACTCACTCACTCACTGACTCACTGACTCACTGACTGACTCATCACTGTATCTCAAGAACTACAAGTCCTAGGAAGCTGAAATTTTACAGGGGGATTCTTCTTATACCGTAGGGGTGCACTAAGAAAGGATTTAGAAAAATTCGAATCCTAAGACGCCTAAAATTGACCTAAGGCCTAAGCCAAAATCAATTTGAAATCGCCATAGAAATAACATCGAGTATAAAACGATTGCTGCACGCATCTCAGATTGCTTTACCAGTGTTGATAGAAAAACAATTTTCTTAAAATAAATTAAATTATAATGTTCATGTTTGAACTGAATTTTTACTTCTTTCCCTTATGAAAATAATATTTATAAATATTTGATTGATGAATAAAGAATATTTAGAACATTTAATTTCATATTTACTTAAATTTTATAATGGAGCACGAAAAGCCCAAACGATAAACTCATTGATCATAAAAGCGTAATTTTAATATCTAGCCTATCATATCCGCAGGGTTCTAAAATATAAGTGTACCAAATGTGTGGATTGGTCAAAAGGTGGATTAGTGTAGAGAACAAACAACTCTGCTTTATATATCTAACAGAAGTTCCGTTATTCCACCTGGCGCTGAATGGAATTTTCAAGAAAAATTGCGTTTGCTTCAAACTAAATTTGTAACGAATGTTGTAACCACAGAGAAATAGTATACAGAGGGTTCACTGTGCCATAGGAAGCAATGGACTTATAAATAACATGGGAAATCGCATAGACGCTGGCGACTAGGACTAGGACCCTACTATAGGTTTGATAATCTAGACCTCGTTTCCATAACAACCAAACTAGGTTTCCACAACAGCTATCTCAGGCTATTTTATTTTTTCGAAACCCAATTTGCATTTTTGATTAAAAGCTAAATATTCTTTAAATAATTTTTAGCATAAATGCTTCAAAATAGCACTTTTTTAATGTCTTATGAACTTTAAAAAAAAAAAAAACTTTATTTATGAAATCTTACCAATGTATGAACTTTTTTCTTTCATTTTTGTTTATTCTTTTATGTGAATGCTTCTTTAAAAATATATTCCAAAACATGTTTGATTTGGAAAATTGTTGATCGCTGTTGATAGTCTGAAATATTATTTGAACGAAAAAGCACATAATAAATTTTTTTTATTAACTTCATCAGGTACATTATTCATTTTTGGACATATTATACAATTTCAAAAAGGAATAGAAAAATAAGTACTGTTTATGTAGAAGTCTCGTCGAAGCTTATTTAGTAGTAAGTCAATCACACACACGACCAAGTGATAGTGGACTGTATGAATTTTATTGTTGAATCATGAATTCAATCACCAATACACAATTCTTCCCTGTGAAGAAAATAACACAGAAGGGTGTTGAACCCCAAGGCAAAATCTCTCACGCTGCTGTCTCCCCACACACTCAGAATACGAATACAAAAAAAAAAGTTGGCGCCTAAACTCGCCTGTTACTCGCTTATACATATTTCTGTGTGATCCATCTAGAACAATTTTAGCATAGGAAACGAACAATAAAATACACAACAGGATATAAAGGAATGAAATACCTTGGTAAATAAGCAACTTAAGTATCTTCATTTGCTTTCCAAAGAGTAAAATTCATTGTTTAGCATTAATAAACAAGCTAACTCAACGTAATTCACCATTTAGAGTAGCAAATTAATGGATAATATTACTTATTTTATTCATTATTGGAGTTAAATCACACAATTTTTCACCATTTAGTGTAGCAAATAAGCAATAAAATACACAACAGGATACGACAACTTTTGTATCTGGAAAATATTCACAGGGAAAGTGTTAGTTTCAGGATATGTTGATTTAAATCAAGTTATTTTTGTATAAAAAATACCATTATTAAAATCAAACTTTTAAATTTAATTTTCTTTTCTGTATTAAGTTCACAGTCAGTATCACACAAAAGCATTCCAATTTTTCAAAAATATCTTTATAGATGTTGACATAAAACCGGTTATAGTTCAGAAAAAGGTAAATTTTAATTACACAAAAACAGAATATAAATTTAAAAAAATCAACAAATATACAAAATGCATAATGAATAGAGCACAATTGTACAGAATTCTGAATACCACATGTTTCTTAAATTTAAGAACGATTGATTTTGATTAAATAAAAAATGCACAAATTAACACAAAGATTTTTAAAAATTAGTTTTCTTGGGCGAATAGTCTTAAAATTAAATAGAACGATTTCATTTTTTCTTCCTTCATTTTTGTTTTAAAATAAGTGTTAGTAATTTTACCTGATTGTAAAACGATTTTAAAAATGGCACATAATTCACATTAGTAGTTTCCAAGTTTGATATTTTATGAAAAACAAAAGCAATTTACCTTTCAACGGTTTTTACAGGCGGTAAACTTGAACAACGGCTTTTCTATTGATGATGGTACATTATTTTAATTAACATCGCACTCACTCTGCGCATTAGAGCAGTACAACTAGATATATGGTTGTAACAATTTAATTTACCATCTTCTCATATTGAAGATGAAATTCAAAAATATCGCATACTAGGTGAAAGAATGGCACAATGAAAACATATTCATAGGAAAACTAAGTGCAACACTATCCACTGAAAATTCGCCAGTTTTACTGCAATTGAATGCACGGGTATATTCGTAGTCACTCGAAAACTTAAAATCAACTTCAGCAGAAGTGTGACGAATATGAAACGGATTATATGGTTGGATACAACATATATGCATATTTGCGTCCCAAGTAAATTGTAGAAGCAATGGAGAAGTTAAATTGGTATTAATTTTTTTCCAGTACACTTAAATGATGCTAAGATTCTTTTATGAAAAAGAATTGATGATGACTTTTCAATCAACATATTATAAATTCAACCCGAGCAAAACCGGGTCTTTCTACTAGTAGTCATCATAATCAACAAACCAATATTTTTTTACTTGCGTCACTCTTGCATCAGACATGCGACATTGTCGAATTTCGCTTATTATGCTTTCAATAACGGTATTTTTCTTTCAATAATGGCATAATTACACTTAAAATTTGCTTTATTCTGACTTATCTGCCATTTTATGTCGAATACTTTGTGGTGATGAGAAGGAAAATACATTTATTAAAATAATAAATATTTAAAACAGAAAACAGCGTAATAAAAAATGTCGGGAAAAAGTTATTCTTAAGATATTAATTCGTGATTCTTTTGATCTCGTGATCTCGCAGATGCCACAACTTACAACTAAAGAGTGCACAAAATTTAGAAATGCGAAATTAATTCAGAGCGAAATAAATAGAAAATATCACTGCACGCGATAAACTAACACGAGTTTCCGTTTCATTCCCGTTCGTTAAAAAATATCGTCTGTCCAAAATATTCGGAAATCGTTTACATTGCGCAAAGAACAAAAATAAGTTTGTAGTAAATGAAGTATCAGAGCTGAAACTCCATAAAAAGCAAATAACTTTTGGAAAAATAATTGCTTTATCAGCAGTATTGGTAAATCAATCTAAGTAATCGTACTTCTCAATCTACATTCCAAATTTTCCAAAACTACCAAATTTTATGGTTGATTTAAGTATACTTACTCAGGTGTTTTAGCATGAAACTTATCTAAATAAAATAATTAAGAAATGTTTAATATTGGATTCACTAAACTAATATCGAATGAATAAATTAAATCATATTACAATAAATATCTGGAATACAATACAACGGCCTGTACAAACACACAAACACATAATCGAACATAGAATAGAAAGACGTACCGACAGACTTACACAACCAAGTTAAGCTACTAGCAGATTTTCAGATTCAGTTACAGCAGATTTGGGACGTTATGAGAAGGTGATTGCAACCATCCCAGAATGTTGACCATTTATTCCGACAGTTGGAGACATTTTGGCAATAAATTCCGCAGGACACCATCCGAGAACTTTTCATCCAGGCCAGAGGTGGATCAACGTCTTATTGACTTGCTCCCTTTGTAATGGTCAAGCTCTGAAATAAATCATTCAATTGTAACTGAAATATTAATCGTTTGTTTTTCTATGTATGTTCTTCACATCCACTAATTTTTACCGCAATAGGACAACTCCTTCTTGGTGAGTCGATATTTTGCTATAGAATGTATTTTTCTTTAAAACCTCGTTTTCCCCTTGTTTCAATTTTATTTGAGATAAGAATGAATGCAAAAAGTTCCAGTTTTTCTAAATCACCATATAAACCCCAACTTCATTAGCGACGTTTATAGTCAACATGCGTTTCCTAGTTTTCTGAAGTTTCAATGCTCTGTTGCTTTGAAGATATAAATAAAATCGTTTCCACATTCACTTATACTACATAATCGCGCTCAGCAAATGAGCTCGAAGACATCGCTTCGCCTTCAATTCTGAAGGATAATACTTTTTTTCCTGTTCGGGTTCCGACACACTTTTTTTTCTTCAAAACATCCGCAATCAAAAAAAATACCCAGCGTTAACTTTGAGGTACATTTGTGGTACTTAGTTTAAGATAAAAGCCAACTCTTCCCCCACAAAAAAAAAGCACATGACAAGCTAAAGGAAGACAGGCCACCACTAAAAGTTTCTCAAGCACCCTCCAGCGCAAACTTACAATTTAAGTAGCAATCCCCATCGAAGCTAGCGAGCAACAAAACCCGCAAATAATCCATTAATTGCACGCACAATCCTTTCTCGATGTTCCAATGAATTAAAAGGAGACGAAATCCTTTTAAAAATCTTTTTACACCTAGACCCCCAGTAAATTGCTGTCCTATATTGGCGCCTTTTTTTTTTTTTCTAAAATCTTTTCTTCCAAAACCTTGTTTTCCCCCAAAGGCTGGATCTTTATTCCATGGTATTAGAGATAATAATGAATGGGGAAAAAAGATCTAGTCTCTCCAAATCACCATAGAATCCCCGTTTTCATTAGCGACGTTTATATAGTCAACAAGCGCCATGGTACGTTGCTGAAGTTTCAATGCCCTCTTACGCGGCAGCCTGTTAAAAAGTCTCTTTTTTTTTGTGTGCGTGGTTTCTCCCTTAAAGGGTAACGCTAAGTGATTTTTTTTGTCCGCTTACCAGAGAATGATCAAAGGAGACTTTCTTTCACGAGAAAGCTCTCATTACCATAAGCCAGGGAACGAAAAAGAACAGAAAAAATAAAAGGAGGGGTCAATTTGTTTAAAAGGATAGTTACAAAAAGCCATGGAGAAAGATTTAGAGGGGCCTTTCCTCCTTTATTCTAATTCTGAAATTTAAAGTTTTTTTTATTTTTATTCTTCCACGCGCGTTCCTTTGTTCTATTCGAACCTTCGCCGATGTAAAGTGCTTTGTTTAATGAAGCGTCGATTCCTTAAAATGCTTGTCCGTTCGAAGCTATACGCTTTGTTTTATTTTGCAGTTTTCCCCCCGTCTTCGGCTCAGCTCAGTTCAGTTTCCAGAGTCGTTTGCACTTAGATTATCGTCTGTGAAGCTGCGCGGAATGAGGGGAGGAGGAGTTTGGTATTGAATCAAAGGCACAAAGAATAATTCGAAATGAGAGAATGGACTTTTTTTTTCTGTTAAATTCTTATATTATTCGTTCTTCTCCCCCAAATAAAAGCGTTTCGCATTAAAAACTTTTTAAACCCGCACTACAAGAATTGTTATTATCCTTTATTGGAGATAAGGGAAGAAAGTTCTACTTTCCCTAGAGAGGGCAGGGTGTACGGCAAACAGTATTAAGTCGAAAGAAATTTGCAATTACAGAAAAAGCATTTCCAATACACAACGGGAATCTACGATTCATTATTTTCCCTTATCGCATTAGAGAGAGATTGGGCCCCCTTCGAGTTGCTTGAGTTTTTTAAAATTCATCAAAGCGTGCTAACTTTCGAAAACCGCTTGCGTTTTTATTTTTTTTAAAGAAAGGTAGTATTATTTAGATCGTTTTTGGAAAAGAGGGTTCAGGTTCCATTTTTGTCACATTACCCACGTTATCGAACAAACGAAAAGTTAAAATTAGAAAATAAAATATCCTCTGATCATGGGATCAGTGACTCACGAAAATAAGTGTTCACCATGTGAAAACAAGTGTTTAAAACCCAAAAACTCTGAAATAAACTATAATTCGAACAAAGTTTTGCCCCGGAATGGTTAATTATAATTTTAAAGCTAATACCACATTAGTTAGTTAATTACATATTTACGGTTAAGTACACATTAGTAGTCTAATCATCAGAATGATTAATTAAACGGTAGCGGTTAATTATCGGAATGGTTAATTACACATGTGTTACTATTTATCGGAATGGTTAATTACACATGTGTTATTATTTATCGGAATGATTAATTACACATGTGTTATTATTTATCGGAATGGTTAATTACACATTTAAGAACATAGTTGGTTATAAGGAAATCAATATTAGCTATAATATTTTTAATAATAAGTTTTAAATATTAAAACAAAATTATATTTAACAAACTATTTACAAATTTTTAAATCACAAAATTGAGTATATATACACCCCGCCAATTTCGTTCAAAACAACAGTAAAAATGTAAAATAAAAGTTTTGTGCCCATATTTTTGCATGCATAAAAACATCTGTTCAAAGAGGCCCTAGAATTAGTAAGAATTTGTGAGTTTTTTTGGATATATTTGTCCATTTATCTCAGAAGAGTTCCATGTTTTGTTCTCTTGACCCTCAAATTCGATACCTCGTCCACCAAGATCCAAACAAATTTGCTAATGGCGGAATATCTCGTCATCAAAATATTGCCAATTTTTTAATGACAAAATCAAGATCCATGCGGTTTTCTTCCAATGAGGAGATATCTTGTAAATCAATATATGATCAGTTTTGACCTGATCCAGTGACAAACGAGGTGCTAATGACTAGATGAGGATTAAAATCAAGATTTTAACCCCACATTTTCGAGTTCAACGAGGTCTTTAGGTTAAGGTGGTGTGTACAGTTACACTTAAAATTGTTAAAAGAGAGAAACATTAACTTAACAATTTTGAAATTAGAGTATGTAAGAATCGCCTGAATGGCTCCTTACATCAGTGATTCCCAAACTATTTTGGTCGAGGAACCCCCAAATTTGTTGCCAATGATCGCGGAACCCTGAATATATTTTATATAACGACTTTTCATAATTTAATATCTGATATTAAATGAAACAAGAATTATTTTGGTATTTCGGATTTTATTGAATTAAACGAAACTAAAATAATATATTATAGAAATAATTAATAAAAATACAAAACATCAACTAAATAAATGAAAAAACTTTAATGTGAAGAATGCACCTGCTTCTTTGATTCCATGATTCTCTTAAAATTGGGCGTTATGTTTGATAACTGAACTCGCATATCTGGTGCAGCATCAAGTTTGTTACGATATTTGGTTTTTGTCGCAGCATATTTTTAAAACCCAGCTTCACACAAATAAAAACGTAGTAAACGGCAATAGAATTCGAATACCATGTTTTGATAAATTTGAATATTCATCGAATACATCTGACCAGAATATTGTTAACGAAACTGTTCTAAATTTGGTTTCTAATTGTGTATCCGAACTCAATTCAATCAATTTTTCATAATCCATGGAAAGAAATCCTTTTGGTTTTTCTTTTATTTTGAAAGGATTTTGTACCCAGTAATTATCTTGATTCTCTAGGTTTGGAAAGTAATCACTGAGTGATTGCTGTAAACTGGACAGATATGTTTTTATACCATCGCGGATTTCCATATCTAAATTCACTTCAGATTCTTAGAGAAAATCATTAAACGTCTGGAAACACTTGAAGTTGTTTTGCTCCACAGCTGAAATCCAATATTGTATTTTCCTTGAAAAGGCAACCAATTTATCTTTTGTTTGGAATATGTTGACTTGTTTTCCTTGCAGAGCCAAACATAATTCGTTCAATTTTCCAAATATGTCAGCAAGGTATGCAAGTGTAGATAGCAAGTGATATTATTTAATCCTGTCTGATAATTCAAATTTATGACCAATATAATAAGCCATCAGTTCCATTCGCAATTCAAATATTTTTTTTCTTCTAATGGCGGGCACATTTGACCTAAGTCATTGGCCACTACAAGGCCGGTAGTGATGGCCACTTGTGAAGGAGCACCCAGTGGGAGGACCATCATTGCCCCTAACAACTTATACTTCATAATTTTGAACTATGTTCAGATGACGAAGCAACACCTGAGTTGGTATACGCTTACAAACATCCATGCCCGAACCCGGATTCGAACCGGGGACCTTCCGATCTAGAGGCTAACACTTTAACCACTATACCGGTTGGTCGGCGCAATTCAAATATTCGCACAAGCATTTTACCTCGCGATAACCATCTAACATCCGTATGAAGAAGTAAAGTGGTATGAAGACTACCCATATCTTCGCAAATGTCTTTGAAAATACGTGATTGCAATGGTTTACTTTTGATAAAATTAATAATCTTCACTGCTTCGTCTAGAACAGATTTGAATGTCACCGAAATCCTTTTTGTTACTAATTCATATCTGTGAAGAATGCAATGAGTACTGTTACAGTTTTTTGCAACATTTTTAATCCGTGCTACAGCACCACTCACTTTTCCTGTCATTGCTTTTGCTGCATCGCTGCATACTTCAATACATTTTTCACAGTTAATTTCATGCGTTGTCATAAAATTATCAATGCAGTTAAATATATTTCCCCCCGTGGTGTTAATGTTCACACTATCAAATAAAAGCAAATCTTTTTCAATTTTTTTATTAAAATCATACCGAATGAAAACAAGCAAAATTGCTAATCTAGCAACGTCTGTGAGCTCATCTAGTTTTAATACATAAGCGTCACACGCCTGTAACCATGAAATGAGTTCTATTTAAATGTCACCGACAATATCGTTAATACGCCTTTTAACAGTATTGTTAGAAAGAGACAAACTTTCAATTTGTTTGCTATACCCTTCGTCGAATACACACGAAACGATGTCTTGAACGCAAGGTTTAATAAGTGATTCACCAATAACATGCGCCTCGCCTGCAAGAGCAATACGGCAAGATACTTTATACGACGCTTCCGTTATCTTTTGATTATTGTTTTGAAATTTTTTATCATAAAACTCTTGCTTTTATTATGGTTTTCAAGTTTTCTTCTTAAAAAAAGAAATATCTTTGCCTTTATTTGTTGGGTGATTTTTTTTTCAGTCGCCTTATTTAAAATTTTAAATTTAATGCGTTGGTCGATTGTATACTTTCCAAGAAAAATGTGAATATATTAGACGCCATTCTTATTTTTTAATGAAATAAAATTTGTCACGCGGAACCCCTAATTTTTTTCGTGGAACCCCAGGGTTCCGCGGAACCCACTTTGGGAACCACTGCTTGCATGGACTAGTTATATTTGCCAAATTATCCTCAAGGTCTTTCCTACATATATAGTAACTTCAGTTAGTCGGAACGGATTTCGCCATTACTAAGTAGAAAATGTGCCTGTTAATTCTCTGTGGACACGTTATCTGTAAACACAAACATTTGACTTGAAATCCAAATTTTGACGACATTTAAAAAATAGTTCGTCACTAGTTAAATATTTCACTTTTTCATTATTTTTTATTAATAAAAACTAAGCTTCCGACCTCTCTTACTAGCGTAGTGTAAAAGAGCTGAAGAAGAGATTCACCTTTAGGATTTATATAAACATATCGTTTGACAATCAATCTAGAAAAAGATTGAATTTGCTTTTTTTGTTTAAAAAATAATAAATATATGTTTTCGTGGTAATGACAGGTTATAAATGCCTTCGAGAACCTCAAAAGTGAACTGCTCCCACAGCATACTGTGCCCATCTCTTGAGTGAAGAAACATGGTGTTTTTGTTCTGTACCTCTTCTTTTTCCGAGGAGACGTTATCTACAGAGACTTAAAAACTTGACTCTTTCTCTCCCTCTAAAACCAAATACTAAGACTTCATAGAAGAGCAACTTTAAAAAATTGCTCTTCTATGAAGTAAAATAATTCACTATTTCATCAATAAAAACTAAATTTCCAACCACTCCCATCAGTATGCAACCCCACACAGGCATCGAAATATTGACATGCTAAGATATGGGTTTAGTATGCTATGGAAGCAGTTCACCCCGCCCCCCTTATTTTTTTGTAACTAAGAAATCCACTAAGGATCAGCTTCAATGTTTCTCTAGATCAGTGGTTCCCAAAGTGGGTTCCGCGGAACCCTGGGGTTCCACGAAAAAAATTAGGGGTTCCGCGTGACAAATTTTATTTCATTAAAAAAATAAGAATGGCGTCTAATATATTCACATTTTTCTTGGAAAGTATACAATCGACCAACGCATTAAATTTAGAATTTTAAATAAGGCGACTGAAAAAAAATCACCCAACAAATAAAGGCAAAGATATTTCTTTTTTTAAGAAGAAAACTTGAAAACCATAATAAAAGCAAGAGTTTTATGATAAAAAATTTCAAAACAATAATCAAAAGATAACGGAAGCGTCGTATAAAGTATCTTGCCGTATTGCTCTTGCAGGCGAGGCGCATGTTATTGGTGAATCACTTATTAAACCTTGCGTTCAAGACATCGTTTCGTGTGTATTCGACGAAGGGTATAGCAAACAAATTGAAAGTTTGTCTCTTTCTAACAATACTGTAAAAAGGCGTATTAACGATATTGTCGGTGACATTTAAATAGAACTCATTTCATGGTTACAGGCGTGTGACGCTTATGTATTAAAACTAGATGAGCTCACAGACGTTGCTAGATTAGCAATTTTGCTTGTTTTCATTCGGTATGATTTTAATAAAAAAATTGAAAAAGATTTGCTTTTATTTGATAGTGTGAACATTAACACCACGGGGGAAAATATATTTAACTGCATTGATAATTTTATGACAACGCATGAAATTAACTGTGAAAAATGTATTGAAGTATGCAGCGATACAGCAAAAGCAATGACAGGAAAAGTGAGTGGTGCTGTAGCACGGATTAAAAATGTTGCAAAAAACTGTAACAGTACTCATTGCATTCTTCACAGATATGAATTAGTAACAAAAAGGATTTCGGTGACATTCAAATCTGTTCTAGACGAAGCAGTGAAGATTATTAATTTTATCAAAAGTAAACCATTGCAATCACGTATTTTCAAAGACATTTGCGAAGATATGGGTAGTCTTCATACCACTTTACTTCTTCATACGGATGTTAGATGGTTATCGCGAGGTAAAATGCTTGTGCGAATATTTGAATTGCGCCGACCAACCGGTATAGTGGTTAAAGTGTTAGCCTCTAGATCGGAAGGTCCCCGGTTCGAATCCGGGTTCGGGCATGGATGTTTGTAAGCGTATACCAACTCAGGTGTTGCTTCGTCATCTGAACATAGTTCAAAATTATGAAGTATAAGTTGTTAGGGGCAATGATGGTCCTCCCACTGGGTGCTCCTTCACAAGTGGCCATCACTACCGGCCTTGTAGTGGCCAATGACTTAGGTCAAATGTGCCCGCCATTAGAAGAAAAAAAATATTTGAATTGCGAATGGAACTGATGGCTTATTATATTGGTCATAAATTTGAATTATCAGACAGGATTAAATAATATCACTTGCTATCTACACTTGCATACCTTGCTGACATATTTGGAAAATTGAACGAATTATGTTTGGCTCTGCAAGGAAAACAAGTCAACATATTCCAAACAAAAGATAAATTGGTTGCCTTTTCAAGGAAAATACAATATTGGATTTCAGCTGTGGAGCAAAACAACTTCAAGTGTTTCCAGACGCTTAATGATTTTCTCTAAGAATCTGAAGTGAATTTAGATATGGAAATCCGCGATGGTATAAAAACATATCTGTCCAGTTTACAGCAATCACTCAGTGATTACTTTCCAAACCTAGAGAATCAAGATAATTACTGGGTACAAAATCCTTTCAAAATAAAAGAAAAACCAAAAGGATTTCATTCCATGGATTATGAAAAATTGATTGAATTGAGTTCGGATACACAATTAGAAACCAAATTTAGAACAGTTTCGTTAACAATATTCTGGTCAGATGTATTCGATGAATATCCAAATTTATCAAAACATGGTATTCGAATTCTATTGCCGTTTACTACGTTTTTATTTGTGTGAAGCTGGGTTTTAAAAATATGTTGCGACAAAAACCAAATATCGTAACAAACTTGATGCTGCACCAGATATGCGAGTTCAGTTATCAAACATAACGCCCAATTTTAAGAGAATCATGGAATCAAAGAAGCAGGTGCATTCTTCACATTAAAGTTTTTTCATTTATTTTAGTTGATGTTTTGTATTTTTATTAATTATTTCTATAATATATTTTTTTAGTTTCGTTTAATTCAATAAAATCCGAAACACCAAAATAATTCTTGTTTCATTTAATATCAGATATTAAATTTTGAAAAGTCGTTATATAAAAAATATTCAGTGTTCCGCGATCATTGGCAACAAATTTGGGGGTTCCTCGACCAAAATAGTTTGGGAAACACTGCTCTAGATGATGGCAAATGATATGTTTGTAAGAATCCTAAAAGTGAATTTCCAACCACTCCCGTCAGTATGCAACTCCACACAGGCATCGAAATATTGACATGCTAAGGTATGGGTTTAGTATGCTATGGAAGCAGTTCACCCCGCCCCCCTTTTTTTTTGTAACTAAGAAATCCACTAAGGATTAGCTTCAATGTTTCTCTAGATGATGGCAAATGATATGTTTGTAAGAATCCTAAAAGTGAATCTCTTCCTTGACTCCATACACTACGCTGGCGAAAAAGAGGTTGGAAATTTTGTTTTTATCAGTGAAATTACGAATAAAGTGAATTATTTAACTCAACTGTAGAACAATATTTTTAATGTGCTCAAAACGTAGATTTCAAATAAAATGTTTGTGCCTATAGATAGCGTCTCCACAGAGAAATAGAGGTACATCTTCTCCTGAGTTGGAGCTGTAACGCCCCTGGCAACAAGCTCGGGATCAGAGGTCAACACCACTAACCCCGAAACATCTATCGGGGTGGTCCTCCATGGTGGTCTAATTGCCGTTCCAGATTGCTTTTAGGGGTGCACGACACCCCAATGGGATTGAACTGTCTCGTAGTGAAATCTGGCGGAACAGAGAGCTGTTGGAGATCTCGAGCTGAATTATTTTCAATTTAGGCTGTGTCGTTGTGTTCATAGGTGCACCACTCGGCCCAATAGGTTACATTTCGCAGCAAGTTCCGACTAGCTGATGTCACTACAGATATAGGGAAGACCTCGAGAGGAAAACTTGGCAAATGTCTCGAAAAAAAGTAAACTCACAGGGTACAAACAAAAATTAAGTAACTCACAGGGTTGATGTGTAAACGAAAGTCAGACTTCGCTTGCCGACCGTAGGCTGGCAATTGTCTCGGAGTGTTCTTATGTGGCAGGTAGGTGTCCTTCAGGTCAACATTACGTCGGTTCTAATTTCAAAATTGTTAAGTTAAAATTTCTCTTTTGACTACTTTACACGGTAACTATATATTCTACCATAACCTAGTGACTTCAAGAGATTCGAAAATTTATGGAATTAGTGGCGAAAGGTGGTTAAAAGTCACGATATTCAAAGGGCGCAGAACAAAAGAACGATTCTGAGAGAAAATCAGAAAAATAACACGAATCCTCGTTAATTCAATACGCCTAGGCTCAAAATGCAAACATGCAAAAAAATTTACGAACAAATACATTTTACGTTTTTATTATGATTCTGGAGAAAATTGGATCGTTGCTGGGAGTAAACTCAGTTTTGCGACAAAGAATTTTGTAAATTTGGAATTTAAAACTTATTTTTAGAAGCATTGTAGCGAATATTGTAATGTTTTGTTTAGTTCAATTTTTTTTCTTTCTAATGCGCACTTTACCCCACTTCCGATTTTATTCAAAATTATGTTCAAATTATTATTTATCACAGAAATCAATCTGCTGAATTCTATTAAAGAAAAGAAAATGATATAGATATATATTAAAAAATAAAAATTTAGATAAATTATAATTAATGTAAAATATAGATTTATTAATAAATATAAAATATAAATTAAATATTTTATGATTAATATAAAATATAGATTCATTAATAAAAACAAAATATAGATTCATTAATAATATAAAATATAAATTTAATAAATTATTATTAATATAAATTTAATAAATTATTATTAATATAAAATATAAATTTAATAAATTAGTATTAATATAAAATATAAATTTAATAAATTATTATTAATATAAAATATAAATTAAATAAATTATTATTAATATAAATATAAATTTAATAAATTATTATTAAGATAAAATATAAATTTAATAAATTATTATTAATATAAGATATAAATATAAAACATAAATTTAATAAATTAAACATTTTTTGTGGGTTTTATATTTGATCGTTGGTGTTAGATTAAAAAGAGAACTTTTTAATGACGAACACATTTATTTTTACAGTTGACGAGGACACTACAAATCTAGAATAATTAATATTTACAAAAACGTAAGAATAACATAACCAAACTGGGGACAGTACATCCACCTGCATCAAGCACAAACAGGAATTCTCCTACCCACAGTAGCCTTTCGATTGCAGTTAGGAGCTGTTATCTCACAATAGGTTTAACTCCAGCTGCGCTTTAGTTGTTTACAAATACTTAATTCATATCAACTTTATTACGTGTTTTTATACATTAACTAATAAAAACAACAATGCCTAAATACTTTAAGTCAGTGGTCCCCAACCCCCGGGCCGCGGACCGGTACCGATCCGTGGACCAAATGGTACCGGGCCGTCCAAGAAATATTAAATTATTTCCATTTTATTTACTTTGGTGTATTTATCTCGGGTTTGTGCGGTTCTAATCTATGAAATGTCCACTCAAATTAGGAGGCGGTAAATCAGAACTTGAAATTTGTTCTGTTACTAGAGCTTCAATTATGATTTCTGAATTCTGTATGTCTATTTTCTAATTTTGACAAATGTGACAACTGTTTTCAAGTTGGCAGACAAAGTAGCTGCATTTAAATCCAAACTCAAGTTGTGGGGACGGCGCGTGAACAGAGGCATTTTGGACATGTTTCAGACATTAGCGGGGATTTTAGGCGAGTCTGAGCCTAAACATTCATTCTCCTAGTTGGTGCACGATCACATGTCTTTGCTTTTAAAAGAGTTCGTGGGTTTTTTGTGGTTGGGAAACTATTTTATTGATTTAGCGTTCTAGTGAGTTAAAATGTTAAATCACATTATATTCATTTCTTGGTGCAACTGTATTTTATTTTGAAGGCATGTTTAAATCCAATTAAATTAAAACAATCCAAAATATAAACAATCAACGTATCTCCAAACCCCCCCCCATACCCCTCCCCCACAGCGGGTGCGTTAAAATTATCGAACGTTGATCCGGTCCGCGGCGATAAAAAGGTTGGGGAGCACTGCTTTAAGTGATAAGAATGCAGAATTTGAAATTTTCGGATTTATTAACTGCATTATATTTTATTTCGTGTTCCGCTTCAATAATTGCAAGGTTCCCATGCATAGTTATGTAATAAAATGCGCAAAGGATACGAGATGCATTCGATTTCGAATCCGAAACTTGATTCTTAAAGCTACTGATTTATTTTAATCAATAATTATTTTTTCTTTGCTAAGTGAAGACCCAAAGTGTAAACCTTTCTTATTTTTATCAGTGGAGAACCGTAGTGGAGTTTCGAATTGATTTATTGTTGAGCATAAATCCACCCAATCTTAAATAATCAAAGCATGTTACAAATATAAGCACGTAATGTAAACAGTAAAATTGTAAAAACTATTCACTATTAAGCTATTGTCTGATAATAATTTTCAAAATCCACTTTAATTTAATTATATATCCTGGAAATTTGCACATAATTAATTTTAAATGAAAATGTTTAGTCAATATTTTCAATTAAAGTTTTGAAAGTGTTTATGCAAAGATTCCTGATTTAGAGCGAAGCTGTTTCAATAAGCTGGTTTTAAGTCAGCAAAGAAATTAAATTTATGTCTTTTACCCACACAAAATAAGTTTTAGCCTTTTTATAACGTTCGAAATTTCTATAGCCTAGGTTTTGGATGTACTAGAACAATAATTTAGTATGCTTAAGAAGGTAAAGTAGTTTTTATTATTTGGTAGCTTAATTAGAAAGTAATAAATTAGTTAAAAGTAAGTAAAAATTAACAGATTTTTCAAAGATTAATTATAACATGGTAAAAACTTCGAGCGAAAGCTTTGGAATTCAAAAATTCATAAAATATACACATTCACAGTTGGTATTTCTTAAAAAAAAAATTCTAAAATTTAATTCGCCACAAGTTGACTATTCCAATTTGAATTAAAAATGGCGCACATTATTGCAAAGCAAATACTAAAACAAAAAACATATTTAACGGAATTTTCCAAGATTAATTATAACGTAGTAAGAAGTTCAAATTAAACCGCTCCAATCCAGAAATTCGAAAAAATTTAGACCCTCGAAATTTTCATTTGAACAAAACCACTAAAGTTTAATTCGCCACAAGTAAGTTTTATTTCCCAAATGGAACTGGAAAGGAGATGGCACCACTAATCCCATTACAGCGACAACTCCGTCCTTTGTTCCTTCATCGGAACTAACCATGCAACAATTCACCCGAATTGCGTTCGAGAGCTAATTGGAACAGAGCGAAATGACGAACGAGCTTAATATTCCGAGCATTTAAGTTCTCGAAAAGTGCAACAAATTATCAATAGCTTTCGGAAGGGAGAATTAGGGGAAAAGAGAAAACACACAAGTGTATAATCAACAGCAAAGAATTCGTTGGCGAGTGCTCCGCCATTTTTAAAATTAGTTCGCCGCTTCGAAATTATATCGTAAATCAGCCCAACTAAAAGATTCAATTTGTCAAAGCGTAATTTTATGGACCGGAATATAAAAAGTCCGTCGCCCCATTTCCCTTCACCTAACGTTATTACTAGTGTCGGTGCGGGCAAAGCGTTATTAGAGCTTGTCAGTCCAAATAGTCCGTAACAATATTAGAGCCTGGGGCCTGGAGGCAGTGCTAATAGGGCCTGACGTTGCTGCGTTTCAGAAACATGGTAGAGGGATTTTTAATTAAAACCTTTTGCGCGGCTTTTTACTTGTTATTTGTATTTTTCCCTTCTGCTGGAAATTTCAACATCCGACGCAAGAATTTGTAATTAAGTTTTGAAGCGGAGGGCAAACGAAATGTTATTTTTCTGGAACAAAAATCGTCAACGGGTGATTACTCCTCCGTAGAATTTCCGGGGACGTTCTCAAGTGTTGGAATAAGGACTTTTTCCCGCGAGAACGTTCTTTTTTTCGTATAAATAATACTCCTACAACTTTTGGAACGATTAACCCCGGGATCGTATATTGGAAGTTGAAGTAGTCGGTGACTCTCGTTATCTTCCTCCAAGCTCTCAGAGCTAGCAATTAGGCACTCTTCATGATAGTTGCGCTTCACTGGGATAGTTGCGCTTTACTCGCTATCTTGGTTTAGAAGGGGATATTCTCGCTTGGAGGATGCAATGGGGTAGAGGTACGCGGAACTGGCTACGACGAAACTTGATTAGTGCGACGAAAGCTCAAAAGAGATTAGGATTACTGTCTTAATCCTCCTGGTGTTGGCTCGACAAAGTACAATGTGATTTTTTTAATCTGACACTATTCAGAGCCACCTGTAGCTCGATCTAACAACCGAAATGGCACCAATTTCGGAATGGAGACTAATGAAAATATAGAAAGTAGGATTCCGTGAAAAAAATTAGTTCCAAAAATCGCCGATAGTGCTATTTATGGAGCTGTTGTAGCTTATTCAACCGATAATTAGCATTAAACACAGGTATCAAAGCAAAATGCAAATTTATGCTTTCGTATGCGACAACAGGACCAGTAATTTGGGCTATAAAAACATGTAGACAGCTCCGAAAAATATTCTCAGCTGAAGTGAGTCATCTCTAGTGAATATGCGACTCACATTACCATAACGCGCATTACTCGCGAAGCTGTATTATCTTTATCAGTGCAATGCATCCACAGCTTTTCGTGAGTTTATAACATTAATTTGTACAGCGCCATAAATACCAATATCGCGATTTTTGGAACTATTTTTTTTCACGGAATCCTTCTTATGTCATTATTAGTCTTCATACCGAGTTTGGTGCCATTTCGATTGTTAGATCGAGCTACAGGTGACTCTGAATAGTGTCAGTTTAAAAAAAAAATCACCATGTATCTCGTCATTTGCAAATTCGGTCAGATTTTGATGGACTTCTTGTCAATATTGGAGAAGGAACCTATATTTTTTGGGAACACCAATCTTTTCCCCAGGGAACCCTTTTCTAACTGGTACAGCTTTCTTCTTATATGTATAGTAATATATTTTATGGCGATGTTTGACAGCCAAACAAAATATTCTATACTACTTGAGGTTTGAAAAGAATTCATTAAGATGGGTTTTACCAAAGAGATTCGAATTAAATATTCTGTGTTTATCCTTTTAAATGTTTTGGAATAAGAAATTCCCCCTAGAATGTTCGGTTTTTTTCTTATAAATAATACTTTTATAACTTTTGAAACGATTAACCCCGGGATTGTATATTGGAAACTGAAGTGGTCGGTGAAACACGTTATCTTCCTCTACTTCTTTTGGAGATGGGTTTCGAGCTCTCAGGGCTAGTAATTAGGCATTCTTGATGATAGTTGCTTTTTACTCACCTCCATGGTTTGGAAGGGGTGTGGATCTTGTTTAGAACCTTAAAACAAAACTTATTTAAAAAGATGAAAACTCGACCATCCTGGTGGTTTATCTTCGCGTTGAAAACTGTCCTATGGTGGTCAGTCTGATACAAAAATCTGTTCGAAACTGACACCAGTTCTATGTTACAGTTAGGCAAAGAACAATTTGACTTTCCTACATGAATCCTTATTTCCCTTGGAGTATTAGGATAGTTTTACTTCGACGAAGTATCTCGTCATAAGCAAAATTTGTCAAATCTTGATGGACGAGATATCTCGTTGCAACCATTTGGAGGGTTAAAAGGATTAGAATTGCTGTTATAACACTTGATTTTGGCTATTTCTTTTGGGAAACGCCCATCTTATTCCATGGGAATCCTTTCTAACTGGTAGAGATTTCTTTCTCTGTGCATATCCATTTATACTTTAGAACAAAAAAAAATCGATGACCCAAGAAGGAGTTGTTCCGGGCTCGATCAGCTTCGAACAGCCCTGACTGGGGACGTATAGTCTTTAGTGACGAGTCCGGTTTCCAACTGTGTCCTGACGACATCCGCACACGCTTCTGGAGACGTCCAGGGCAGCGTGTGGATCTTGCCCTTACTATCACATGCCACACATGCCCACAACAGGGCGTTATGGTTTGGGGTTCCATCTCCATTGATAGACGGGCCCCTTTGGTAATCATTTCTGGCACACTTACAGCACAGCGGTGCGTAGACGACATTCTACGACCGGTTGTGTTACTGTTCCTTTTGCGACACCCCGGACATACTTTTCAACAAGATAATGCCCGGCCGCACCCGGCGCTTTTTGCTATGAATAGTCTTCAAGCTTGCCCAACACTTCCTTATCCAGCTAGGTCTCCTGGTCTCTCTCCCATAGAGGACATTTGGTACGTTATGGGAAGGCGATTGCAACCATCCCGGAATGTTGACCATTTATGCCGACAGTTGGAGACAATTTTTGCAAGAAATTCCGCAGGATACCATCCGGGAACTTTTTCAGTCTATACCGAGTGACAGCTTGCATCCAGGCCAGAGGTGGACCAACGCCTTATTGACTTCCTCCCTTTGTCCCTTTGTAACGGTGAAACTCTGAAACAAATCATTCAATTGTTCTAAAATTTTAATTGTTCTTCACCATCCACCAATTCTTTTCGCAATCGGATAACTCCTTCTGAAAGCATCAATTTTTTTATAGTGTATTTGGCAATTTTTTGCGCATCTTGGCCATATATGGTCCTCATGCGCTATAAAATCACAACCATCCAACCCTTTTCCAACTGACAGTTGTATTCTAAAGACTATCAGAGGCCGAAAAAGGATTCCTTGAGAGTTTGGTGTTTGTAATGGAGATTCGAGTTTCAATTTCTGAGCTCATCTTTTTTACAAATTTTTATAAATGTTGAGATGGACTTTTCCCCGATGATAATGCTTGTTTTCGCATAAATAATACTCCCACAACATTTGGAACGATTAACCACGTATATTGGAAGTTGTGAAGTTGTCGGTGACACTCGTTATCTTTCGCTACTTCTCATGGGGATGTGTTCGGAGCTTTCCAACGTAAACAATTAGGCACTCTTTATGGTTGGTTGGTTTTTCGAGTTTTATTGCGCATTGGTGGCGTGCGGGGTGGCGTATTTGGCCAAATTGCGCCAGCAGACACAATACAATATCAAATAATTCATACATATATATTATAATTCATAAGACACAATACAATTTTAAGTAATTGACACGCACACATTGAAAGTTTTACTGACACATAAGCTAGAAATATACCCTGGGAGGAATGCATTTGGCAGGAATCCTACCTGCGCTACCTAGCAATCTTCATGATTGTTCAGTGCGGTCCCAAGCACCCTTAAGACATTGAAAGCTGTCAACTTGTGTACGACCCCTTGGAGGGGTGTCGCGAAGAACCCAACGGGGTGTTTTTGGAGGAGAAGGAATCAGAGTGGACAGGATAGGGAGAGGCCTTGCGTAGGCGTTTTGCTCATAAACAATATCTCTTCTGTAAACTAATAATTTAAGTTTAAACTATCGTTATCTTGAAACTTATCTGTAAATTTATAACAAACTTGTAAATAAACCTTAATTTTAACTTAATCTCCGTTCTTGTTTTAATTGAGCTTGAATTTAATGATTCCTTCAAAACACTTCGAAATGGCCACGACATGCTCATTCGAACACATTTGAAGGAGGTACGGAAGGAGAATTTGACTATGATAATTGTACTTTACTCGACGGATTGGTTTAGAAAGGCTTTGAGGATGCAATGGAGTTGGGGTCGAGGTACATGGATGTAGTTTAAAACCTTACGACGAAAACTTAAAAGGAAGTTAGAATTGCTGTCATATAATATTTGAGAGGGTGGTTGTTTTGTGGGGATCACCTATCTTATTAATAAGTAACCCTTTTCCAACGAGTAAAGCCTTCATTGTGTGTGTATGTGCATTTATTTGGAGGTCTAGCCAAATAAATAGATGTCAGACTGACCGAGCGATGTCTATTTTGATTGACAGTGTGGGTAGAAGTTGGCAAGAACAGAGGGACACTGCACACCTAAATTGGACATTGTAGCGTACTCGCTTAACCGTGGGTAGCGGTCATATAAAATATGCAGAGAACAGCACTACTGATTCAGCCCGGAATAAGGTTAGATTTATCCAGGGTTGCTTGATTAAAATAGATGTACAAAACGGATTTTATACAGCATGTCACAGGAGATGACCCCCGAGAAAATTAAAACAAGAGTTTACGATGAACATACTGGAGATGGCCTCCTACAATGAAAACACTAGTGTTCACGACGAACGGATAGGAGATCTTTTTAATCCTCGCAGCAGGTAAGAATAAATACCTCTTCAGCAGACCACGGGGTCTTTCAGGAGGGGTTACCTAGACGTGGGTTCCAATATGATAACCGTTCCACAGATCTAGTACGAACTTGTGTCGACACGTTTTAGGACCCTAAAGGCCTGTGTCCACGAGCGAGAAAACTTGCGCGAGTTTCCTGCGAGATCCAATCTCGCACGTGTACACAGCCTTGCAAGTCCCCTGGCGAGAAATTCTCGGATCTCGCAGCAACGCTCGCGCGAGACATAAAATTTCCCGTGTACACAAGCTGTGCGATTTTTCTCGCCGAGTTCCAGTCAGTTGGAAATATTTCCTCTTGTTGCTGCGAGTTTTCGGCCGCTAAAATGACTTCCATATCCGTTTTCAATGAATTGTTCGTGTGGGGATCTTGTTGGAAACGAGGGCCAACCTGAATTATGTAATCCGAATCCAAGAAAAACTGTGTTGGTGCGGATTCCGACCACGATGTGCCTATTATGCAGCAATGATGTTTCTTGTGTCATTCATGATGCCCAAAGAAGCGATAAATACAGATGACAGAGTGGTAAGTTTTGTGTTTTATTTTTTGTAAACTAGGTTATAATTGTTTTGTCAAATGTTTTGGTCATTGTTCTCTTTTCAAAGTTATTTTCGTCACCCCATCAGTCTTATCAAATTTTATAGAAAAAAGTTTTTTTAAGTAAAGAAATTTATGACAAAAATTTTTAAATGATCCATTGAAATAAGTTTGTTCAATTTTTTTTCATTCACTAATATATTTATCACAGCTCGTGTTTGCTATCTTTTTAATGGAATCAATTTGTTGTGCTATTTACAACATTTTTCATGTCAATACCTGAATTGTTACACTAAATAATTACTTAAGTAAATAAACTGAAAATCACAAAGGAGGACTTATGTCAAATAATAGAATACCAGAAGAATCGTATACAAAAATTGATGTAGGTAATACTTTCAGGGCTGTCTCAATTTCACTTATTCATAAAAGCAAAATTTGACGAGACGAAGAAATGAAAGATAAAAAATAATAATTTAACAGAAAGAATCTTTAAACGTTTTGGTACATCTGTCTTGGCAGCAAAACCAATTATTCTTTTGATCAAATTCATGCCTCAAAAGTAATAATTTGTCTATAAAATTAAATTAGCTAGAATAGCTGTTTTGAGATATAGTTTAAAATGGTCGAAATATGAACAATGACTGTATGCTTAATCGTGTTCATTAAAATTTCTGAAAGTACATTATTCTTTTCTCCAGAAACCACAAGAGAAAATGCCTTCCCCCCAGAAAGAAGACGAGGACCGCCTTACAAACGTTGATAGACAAGGTGCACCGCAAAGCTGCTACTGCAGATAACTGGGAAATTCTCAGACATTTTGTTGCTTCAGAGTTGCGACAGATACAATCTCCAATGCTGTGGAGTGCAACAAGCGCTCCATTTAGAGACTGCTGCTGGAAGCCAGTGAAAATGATGAAAATTGTACTATAATAGAACATATAGAATAAATTCTGTATAAGGATATTGGTGTTTCTCTACTAATGTTCTGTTACCTACTTTTATTTTGCATGTAGTAGGTATAATAGTATATAGATATCCCTTAGCAAGTTTCTGGCCAAAATGAAGTCAAAAAAATTATACGTTATTCTTAAAAATTTCATTCAGACTATCAATTACATCATGCATATTCCTCAACTATTGATGGTTAAATTAATTGTAATTTCAGTGTTATAATTCAAGTTTTCGGTATAAATATGTTGTGCAATCAGAGTAATTGTTACTTTTAAAGGAGACTAATATTTGTAAGCAAGAGCTATGGTTGTGTGTACTTTATTTATCTTGGATAACGGTAGATGAAAAATAAAAGTAAGTGTTATTCGACAAGTTTAATTTTTTCAAGTATTAATTTGAATTTTTTGAACAAAGGTTTTTTAAATTTTTTTATGTAAATCAATCTTGCAAAAATTCTGTTTTGACACAACTTGAATTTTTGCTAATAAAGTTTGCTTTTTCATAAAATTTTACATGCATATTTCCAATGACTGAATATTTATAAATTAATCATAATTTGACACCTCAAATGAGTACTGAGCTTTATGGAGTTAGCTAAGTTTGGTACTCTGTATATTTATAAGAAATGTGATAATTGTATTTACAAGTTAGTTATAATTATATTACAAGGAAAATTAACATAAATTTGTATAAAATTTATCTAGTCTCTTATACAAAGTTGCAAGTTCTAGAAAAATGCTGAGTAAACATCAATCATGCATTTTTTTTTCAATTAGTGCTGTTATACTGCCAAGTTTGGTTGTTCTTAAGAAGGCGCATAACCATTTACTTCAGCACAAAATACATGAAAACAATAATAACCGTATTTGTTAAGTATAACAGTTTAATTCATTATTTAGTATTTGGTTTTCCTAAAGAGAACTTTAAAAAATGAATAACTAATTAATTGGATGCATAGTGAGTGTATGGGTTCAAGGATTAATATTTGGCAAAAAAAGAACATTTTATCTACAGATTAATTAAAAGTTATCTAATTCATAGAATCCACCAGAATGTTATCAAGAAAATCAACATAAATCAGAAAACACGCAGCAACTCAAAGTATAATTTTTATATTGTCACGAATAACTGCAGAACTCAAAATGTGTCAATAAGAATCGCGCGCGCGATTCAATTTCCTGAAATCTATAAAAAATAAGCTTAAAAAACAACATATGTATTTAAAGTCGTGTCAATTTTTATAACAATAGGGGAGAAAGGGCTACTGTGGACAACTTGAATAATTCTGCTACGAGTCCAAATTTCTGCAAGTTTTTGCAAAATAGCAACATTGATATAAACTCCCATATGCAGTTGCATGACAACTCACTTGATAGTCGAGTAACAATATATAAAACAAGGTTTTCGTGGTGAAAAAGTAAGTTCCTGATTCATTTTTTAATTACTAGTTTAGACTTTTAATTCAAATTTTTTTAAAAAGGTGATAGTATGTTTAAATGTATATATATTACATCCCAAAAGAGTTGTGAGACCGATGGGGTGTTCCTCCAATTAAGAAAGAAATGAATACTTATTCAATAGCTCTATTTTGATATTCGCTTTTGTTCAACATGATTATTAAAAGGAGTAGGCCTAAATAAACAAATAGCTCCATGGGGCTACTGTGGACATGTCCACACTAGCTCCATTTAGCTTTCAGTGGTAAAACCATGGGTTAAATATTACATTTTAGGCTACTTAATTATTAAATAAGATTGTTTGTGTGAAAAAAATTTGGTCACAAATAATTCTATTTTTTACTCTGAGGCTTTTGTGTATAAAATTAAACTAATTTTCGTGAAAATGTTAAATTAATTTACAAGGAAATTTATTGTTTTTACACACATAGCAACTCTTCGAGGCAGAGTGAATCTTTCTTTTCCCATATGTAAAGGACATATCACAAATCTCAAGAAATGAAATTGTAATTATTACCATTACCAGATGTTGCTGGTAGCATAATTCGCACTGCATCTCAGTTGACATTTAATTTGGATTTATCTAACTACATTGCAAAATACGACAATTCCATTTCTATATTAAAATTATTTTCCCACTAAATAAAACTTAAAAATAGCTAATGTTGATTTGTCTTCGAAGTATATTCTATAATGTAATGCAGTTCCTAATTAAGAATATACTGGGCTTAACATTCATTAAATATGATTTAAGATAAACACTTATAAGGAACTATACTGTTTGGTTAAAATTAATTTCATTATGGTTTTGCACATACTTTCATGAGTTGTATTTACATTGTATAATCAGAATTCTAACTTGTCTAAAAACACTATTTTTTAAATAAAAAAAGATTATTAAACAACTATTCTGCTAAATGCTTTCAATATGAACCAAAATAAAAGCACATTATTGTAAAAAAAAAATAGTTCATCTATGTCAAAAACGTTATTTAGTAAACTTTTTGCCAAATTCATAAAAATTATCTACACTATCCCCATTCTTCCCTACTGTAAATAAATACGAAAGATAGCAGAAATTGGCCGTAGCCTTTTGTTTGCGAGAATCCATGTTTGATAGTGATTTCCTAGTTTGGGCGCGCAAGTAACAAATTTCTCGCGCGGTTGCCGTTGGCTTCCGTGGACACAGCTAAGCGAGATTTCCGCGCGAGAAAACTCGCGCCTCCTTTTGGCGAGAAAAGTTGCAGCATTATCGGCGCGTCGTGGACACAGTCAAGCAAGTATCTCGCGCGAGACTCGCGCAATTTTTCTCGCTCGTGGACACAGGGCTTAAGTCCGAGGTGATTCTTTCCGTTCCACGGATGGAAG
Organism: Metellina segmentata; assembly: GCA_947359465.1. Taxonomy (NCBI): domain Eukaryota; kingdom Metazoa; phylum Arthropoda; class Arachnida; order Araneae; family Tetragnathidae; genus Metellina; species Metellina segmentata. The sequence continues at coordinate 90,574,595 of OX375877.1, read as the reverse complement.
CGTCGCCCTATTTCCAAGGCACGAACGCTGTCTGCCGAAAAACTTATCTCTCGTTGCCGGTCCGAAATTTGGGGGTCCCGACGTAATGTTGCGTTGATTCTCCCTGATTGACCGTGACGGCAGGCGAGTGCTAATTCCGATAACTCCATTTGCTTTTTCGCTCCAGCCAACAAGTCTATGTACCGCCCTTTCTGGTCTGGAAACGTTCTCAGGCTTCGAGACACCCGTTGGTCAGAGGCGTGCCGTAACGAATCGTCTATAGAAACTTAATGTCAAAGTCCAGACATCTTATCTTCTTGTCGCAAGGAATTTTCGGCAGTACTTGGGGGTTTTTCCAAGGAGTGTTATAGAAACGTGGGAATATTTGATTCCTTACAACACGGACACGCCACACCGTCCGGAGCAAAACACGTCTCACTCCTCCAAATTGTAAAACAATTCTATTCTTATTCAAGTTCTAGGTAAGAATCGCACCCAATATTTCGTGTTCGTAATCGTATCAGTACTCAGGCACTGTCATCCATCTATATTCGTCTACTAGAACAAGTAGCAACTAGAAAACGGGAACAATTGTTCTTGTAACTTATCTGTGTTCGTAACTAAAGTAAGTGAAAGGCAGGGAATCGTGACAATGGACATACACACAAATATGGCCTCTTTGCTATAAAAACACAAATGCCTTTTCAGACACAGTTCCATTCTAAAGACTACTAGAGGCTGGAAAATGGTTCCCTGAGAATAAGATTGGTGTTTCCAATGAGATTCGAGTTTACATTTCTGTGTTTACATCTAGGAATAATAGCGCCGCGGTAGCTTGATTGGCAGTTACAATTAATGAAAGTCGGTCCTGGACGGTCCGAAGGGGAAAATACTAGGACGGCCCACGTAATTTTGAACCACGATCAGACGACGAGGTCACACCTGAGATGGCACCCCACTCTCCAAACTTCAACACCACGCCAAGGTGACGACATTAGAGGACACAACGGATATGACGTGAATCATCTCCGTTTGTACCTGAAGGTCTTTGGTGGGATTCGAACTCACAACACTCCGGCTGCTAATTCATTATTCTCCCAACCTGGCTGCTGCGGCCCGGTAGCATGGTTGGAAGTGTCGCGAATTTGATTCCGGAGTATTGCGCGTTTGGAACTCGGTCAAACCAAAGACCGTCCTCTACTTTGGTGGCTGGGGAGTGTAAAATCTGTCGTGGACTCAAATGACACGACTCATATATGCGTTGGCATGGTCTAGAAGTGTGGAGTGCCAAATGAAGTGTTGATCTCATCATCTGACCGTGATTCAAATTTTCGAAGTGTTGTCCTCGTATGAATTCATTCGCTTTGATTCCGGACCGTCGCCAGTATCCCGTTGTGTTATCCCAGTGCGTCTAATTCACCTACCTACTTTCATATACGCATGTGCCCTTGATGAAAACGGTAGCGTCTGGCTTAAAAACAAGAGTTGTTCCGTTAATCGCTTAAATATGTGAATCTGCCTTTCTGCAATGTTATAAACCTAACGTCTCGTCCTGATATTTTATTTCATTTATAGCTAGCTCCGACAGGTGCCACAGTACTTATTATTTCTATTGCAAAACACGCCTCGGTTAATGCCTGCACAGACACAGCTTTCCAAGACAACCCTTTCCACTCAATCTAACACATGCCAATCCACGGATTTGCAAAACTAAAACTCAAACGACTCTCTTGGGACACAAGGCAGCGGCAATTCCCTTTCAGAAAACCCCTGTCGACTCCAAAACAAAACAGCCAACAAGATAAAAGCCTTCCAAAGCGGGATTAACAGAATAGTCAACAATGGTTTATTATGAACTAATTAAACAGGGGGAGGATATCGCTACTTTATGGGTCCGTCCCCCGACCACGAACTTATGAAAAGCCTATTACAGGCTTTTCGGCCGCATTATTTTCGAAAAGTGGGAAAACTTTCGATGCGTCTCAACTCAACTCATTTGTCTAATCCGCACCGGGGGTGGGGGGGGGGATGGCTGCTAAGCCCTAGCGCTAGACAATGGACGGGCGTTCGGGCTAAAAGGAAATTGGTCGTAACTCGAACCCTTTTCATATCGGATAAAAGGGTCGAGCGTTGGGTCTTAATAGATTAGGGTCGCGCGTGGATGCTGTTGATATATAAGCGTCTTAAGAGACTGGAAGTTTAAATTGAAAAGAATGGTGGGGTGGGGGGGAGATCTGGAAGAGTTTGGAGAATCTGGAACTCGAGTCTGCATGGTCTAATCCCTGCGTGTTTTGGGGTATTTTTAGAAGGTGTGTTTTGTTGGAGAGGGTTTTACTTTCGACCGTGATGCGCTTACGGTGATTGGCACGATGGTTTTCGTTTCCTGTGGATTATTTCTACTCACCACTTGAAAATTTTTGAGTAGGTTTTAACTTAAAATCTTAGATGGTACCAGACCAGTCGACCGGAGTTTCCGCCTAGTTTATGTTTGTAACGGTATTTAGTACCAAATTTCCTATATTATCGAAGAACCGCGGAAGCCCAGTTGGAACAGCAACGAATTAGCAACCGGAGGGTTGCGATTTTGAAACTAGGTCCAGTCAAAGACCAAGGTATGCACACGGGACTACCTCACGTTAAATATGTCGTTACCTCAAACGTCCTGACGTTGAAGTGGTGTGAAAGTTTGGAGAGTGGAGTGCAACTCCAGGGGTTTTTCTCGTCATCTGACCATGGTTTAAAATTACAAGGCGCTGTCCTTGGAAATTTCCCTACTGATCCCGGACCATCGCCAATAGCCCGTATAGCCCGTTGTGTTGTTACCTTATGACGATAATTAACTACCTACCAGGCTAATTTAAATTTATTCTCGTGTATAAAAAGTGAAGTAGAGCGACAAACAAAACCAATACAATAGGAGTTTAGATCGTTATGTATAACTGGTATATGGCAATGAACTGGCGAACCAATTGGCTGAGGCTGGAATGCAATTGGCTCAACCTAATCCCCCTTTACCTCTACGTAACATCAATAGAGTTTTATATGTCCACATAAAGACTAATAAACAGTCAAATGTTAGATGGCATAAAACAATTAATCGATGTTCACGCCTAGTTTATATTTGTAACGAAATCTAGTAACGAATTTCCAATACCCAATCGTATTCTCGAGTATCAAAAGTCTTCGTAGAACAATAAACAAAGCCAATACAATTGGGCAGCTTAGACTGTTATGTAAATTTACGTGGTACATGGCAATGAACTGGCGAACCTATTGGCTAGAGCACAATTAACCCAACCTAAATTAATTTAACCTATATATAACGTTAAGAGACTTGATTGATCATATATAGAGATTAATAAACTGTCAAATGTTAGCTGGCACAAAACAATTAATCGGTGTTCACGCTTAGTTTATATTTATAACGAAATCTAGTACCAAATTTTCAGTGCAATAGTATTCTCGAGTATCAAAAGTCATCGTAGAACAACAAAGCCAATGCAATAGGGAAGCTTAGACTGTTGTGTTAGTTTCCGTGGTATATGGCAATGAACAGGCGAACCAATGGGCTAAGTCTGGAGCACAGTTGCCCCAAGTTAAAACCCCTCTAACATCAAGAGGCGTGTATAAAGACTAAAAGATTTTCAATCTACAAAGAGATATCTACATGAAAGAATTGTAATGCTTTGTTGAAGAATAAAGGTCGTATCACAGGTTCCTTGCACAGATCAGTCGATGACGTATGCTTTCGACTTCTTATAAAACATGTCTAACTACACCGTAACAAAATTCATGAGAATTATAAATACTGTATTTAGTACTTATAAATCGTACTGATTTACTTCATATCTGTATTGGGCTGTTCGTCGATTGCGACCTATAGGCTGGAGGCATAGTATACTGCTGTTTGTAAAAAAATGCAACAACATGAAGGAATCATCCGAAGGAACTGAAATTTGCAGCAAACGTCAATTATAGGATGTTATGCAAAGTAGTAAAGTTTCAGAGCCACCACGCATGCGTGGTGTGAGCAGAACCCTCTGAACTGATGCTAAAAGCGTATAAATAGAGGGCTGTAGCGGGACGTTGAAAATAGTGCATGGTTATTTTTTAGTGGCGAACGTTTAGTGAGACCTAAGCATGCCTCCACGACGAAATAAGGTAAAATTTCAACAACTTACGGAGTTTGAACAGGGGTGAATAATTGGCCTTCCAGAAGAAGGATTTTCCTATCGCGCAATAGCAGCTCGCGTGCAGTGGAACTGTTCCACAGTGATGCGAGTTTCGATTCAGTGGACCGATGAGCACCGGACAACTCGAAAACTGGGAGTGGACGACGGAAGGTGACGTCAACGCGCGATGATACACACCGGGTCCACATGGCGGTGAATGACCGTACAGCCTCCTCCAGGCAGTTGGCAGCACTTTGGTCTTCTGGTACATGTGCACTAATATCGGCTTCTTCAATTCGCCGACGTCTGCTGCACCGTGGACTGCGTGCAAGGATTCCTTTATACAGGACCCCCCTCAAGCTTAACCATCGATGGCTGCGTCTGCAATAGGCTCATGAGCACAGAGCCTGGCGGGCTGATTGGAAACAAATTGTCTTTTCTGACGAATCCCGCTTTAATTTGTGGAACCATGATGGCCGCATTCGTGTTAGACGTTATGACGGTGAACGCTGCCTTCCAGAGTGCGTTATCGAACGTCATAGTGGCCGAACACTCAGAGTCTGGAGTGCGATTTCGTATCATGGACGATCTCAGCTGTTACGAATTGAGGGTAATCTGAATAGCAACAGGTACGTCCGTGATGTGCTAGAGCCCGAAGTCGTTCCCTTCCTTCAAGGCATCCCTGTAGCTATCTTTCAACAGGATAATGCACGCCCACATGTTGCAATGAATGTTCGAAACTTCTTTCCAGCCCAACACATGCAAATTCTTCCTTGGCTTGCTTATTCGCCGGATATGTCGCCTATTGGTCGGCGTCTCGCCCGTGATCCGTGTCCTACAGCTTCAAAAGACGAACTTTGGGTCCGCATACAAACAATATGGAATTATCTTCCACAAGCAGACATTCACCATCTGTTTCATTCCATGCCACGTCGTATAGCAGCACTTATTGCAGCGCGTGGTGGCTACAACAAATACGGATTTCGGACACTTAATATTGTTTTTTTTTTCTGCTTTGAAAATTTATTCATTTATTTGTACTAATACAAGTCGTTTGAGTATTAAATTTCATTAATTTCTGATGACTCCTTCATGGTGTTGTATTTCTTACAAACAGTATTATATATTAAAAAAGATGGTTGTGTCTAGAATGTAGCACATTCGGATTTAAAAACATAATTAGGTTTACTCTGGTAGAGTTTAAAGATGTTACAATTGACACAAACCGCAGCGCACAAAACATTCGTAATTTTAGCCAATCTGACATTAAAAATAAATATAACTCTGACGTTATTTGCAAAAAAGTTAAAACCTACCCTTTTTGCTCCAAGGTTGCATTTAAAAAATATCTTCGAAGCAATTTATTTGTGACACTTCGTAATTTCTACTATTATAAAAGGGAGTGTTTATTTGTTTGTCTTCTTCCCGCAAAGTCCTGATGAATCTATGGCACTTGTAGTAATGGGATTTGGCACACAGGTAGACCGAATTTTTTGCAATTTTTGGGTGGCGGTGAATTTTAAAATTCAATCTAGAACATTTTTAAATAATAGTATTTTCACCGCTCTTTCTTCGTTTGGAAATGAAAACGCATCAAAATTTAGACTTTTCTCCTTCACGTTACTATTGACGTCGGCCTTTGGAACCAATTCAAATTTTTTTAACCTTTCTTCTCGAATGGGAGCGAACAGATTCGAATGACATTAGTTTGATTCGAGATTGATACATTTCGATTGATTTTCTGAGAAACGGATTCGAGTGATACAAAAGAAATTATTAAAGTTATCACTGGCGTTCTTCAGTGCTTTTTTTACTATGTCAGCGATCGTTAAAGATAGAATGACAATTTTAGCGGATTCGAAATTTGTAGAAAATTTTCACCAGATAGATACGTTATACGTTTGATTTTCTTTTAATAAATAATTTATCAATAAAATATTTATATTTTTTGGTTTGCGAAGCAAACCAACACCACGTCCTATGTGACCTCAAACGAAAAGAACTGTCACGGGTAACTCCGTTATGGCTGTTATCCAATAGGCTACAAATTTCCAAACCAAATTGGGATCCGTGATGGCTGTTATCCAATAGGCTAAGATTTCCCATTTGGTTTGTTTCGCAAACCAATAACCCCACAAAAGCAACTGGCACGGGCAACCCCGGGCTAACCACGCAGTGGCTAGTAAAAAATAATACTCAAAATTATTTGTACGTGGATTACTTGAAATTATTTGTGAACACGCTTGGAAAAAGTTCAAAACTAAACCGTTGAAATGAAATAAGTCTTACACAATCTAAACAGTTTCACCATTTGTAAGGCATCATTGTCGTTCCTGTGGTACTTACCGGTTGAAAATCGCTATTCTTTACAATTAAAAGGTATTCGAATGCCTTATTTAATTAGATTGGTAATTTTAATGAACAGTAGATAGATATTAATGGAAAAACACTAAACAGCATTACATTAGTATTAGGCAAGAGGCCACTTCTATTCTAATGCTGCCAATTAAATGTAACTAAATTTATTTCATTTTTATAGAATTGTTGACCGGTTGAAAATCGCTATTCATTACAATTAAAAGGTATTCGAATGCCTTATTTGATTAGATTGGTAATTTTAATGAATAGTAGATAGATATTAATGGTAAAACACTAAACAGCATTGCATTAGTATTAGACAAGAGGCCACTTCTATTCTAATGCTGCCAATTAAATGTAACTAAATTTATTTCATTTTTATAGAATTGTTGACCGGTTGAAAATCGCTATTCATTACAATTAAAAGGTATTCGAATGCCTTATTTGATTAGATTGGTAATTTTAATGAATAGTAGATAGATATTAATGGTAAAACACTAAACAGCATTGCATTAGTATTAGACAAGAGGCCACTTCTATTCTAATGCTGCCAATTAAATGTAACTAAATTTATTTCATTTTTATAGAATTGTTGACCGGTTGAAAATCGCTATTCATTACAATTAAAAGGTATTCGAATGCCTTATTTGATTAGATTGGTAATTTTAATGAATAGTAGATAGATATTAATGGTAAAACACTAAACAGCATTGCATTAGTATTAGACAAGAGGCCACTTCTATTCTAATGCTGCCAATTAAATGTAACTAAATTTATTTCATTTTTATAGAATTGTTGACCGGTTGAAAATCGCTATTCATTACAATTAAAAGGTATTCGAATGCCTTATTTGATTAGATTGGTAATTTTAATGAATAGTAGATAGATATTAATGGAAAAACACTAAACAGCATTGCATTAGTATTAGACTAGAGGCCACTTCTATTCTAATGCTGCCAATTAAATGTAACTAAATTTATTTCATTTTTATAGAATTGTTGACCGGTTGAAAATCGCTATTCATTACAATTAAAAGGTATTCGAATGCCTTATTTGATTAGATTGGTAATTTTAATGAATAGTAGATAGATATTAATGGTAAAACACTAAACAGCATTGCATTAGTATTAGACAAGAGGCCACTTCTATTCTAATGCTGTCAATTAAATGTAACTAAATTTATTTCATTTTTATAGAATTGTTGACCGGTTGAAAATCGCTATTCATTACAATTAAAAGGTATTCGAATGCCTTATTTGATTAGATTGGTAATTTTAATGAATAGTAGATAGATATTAATGGTAAAACACTAAACAGCATTGCATTAGTATTAGACAAGAGGCCACTTCTATTCTAATGCTGCCAATTAAATGTAACTAAATTTATTTCATTTTTATAGAATTGTTGACCGGTTGAAAATCGCTATTCATTACAATTAAAAGGTATTCGAATGCCTTATTTGATTAGATTGGTAATTTTAATGAATAGTAGATAGATATTAATGGAAAAACACTAAACAGCATTGCATTAGTATTAGACAAGAGGCCACTTCTATTCTAATGCTGTCAATTAAATGTAACTAAATTTATTTCATTTTTATAGAATTGTTGATATTAACTCGTGAGCAAAGAACATATATACCTGAAATAAATAGCAGTAAATAAGTAAATATAAATTTCATTAGTTGCAACAGGAGATATTTTTGGGTAGATTGCACCGATGACGTTGGACTCCTCAGCATTGTTAGCCACATTTCTCAATGGGCTCCATTACATTTTTGAGGGAATTTTCGAGGTAATGTAAGTTTTAAAATGTTCCCAATTTGAACTGCAAAACACAAATTACATTTAATGATGAAGGTTTTACTTATGCCCTTGAGAATGGGATGTTACTGAATTGAGATCTGAACTATCAAAAATTTCGCTCTGCAGAAATAACATCTTGCGGAACTTTTATTTATATACTCAGGTCTTTCAAGTGGTGCCTTCATTAACGAAATTGCGTCGTTAAAAACATCCGTTCTTTAATCGTTTTTTATCAGCGGTCTGTCTTTTTATAGAATACTCCAAAGAATAAATTCTGGAATGACATTTGAGTAGAGAGAAAAATGAGAGTTCACCGAAAAAAGTCCTGTTTAGAAAAAAGATTTAAGTACTAAAAATCATAATATAACGTAAATTATACCAAATATTTTCTTAAGGGTCTGTCATAAAAAAAGGTTTGGAATGGAGAAGAAAATAATTGGAACTACTTAGAAAGAAGATGTGGAGGTTAGAAAGCAAGTAATAAAGATTGCAGAAAATATTTTTATTTTTTCCTTACTTTTTAAAATTTAAAAAACTTTCACTTTGTTGTGATTACGCAGACAAGCGTGTTTGATTCTCTTTAAAAAAGTTGTAAGTCATCTGTACATTTCCAAGTACTTTTAAAAATGAAGAGATGTTAACCATTTTTTGGAAGAGTGTATATCTAAAGAGAACACGAACATTTTAGCTTTTTGAATATGCATTTCTTATCTAACTCTGCTTCGTTTTCAAAATTGTTGAAAGACGAAACAGATGAAAGTATTCTGTAATTATTTTTATCTAAAAGTCATGCATTGTTTATTTTGTTAGTAACTTTCAAACACAGAAAAATTATGATACGCTTTAATTTAGCTGAATGTTTAAAAACTTCAATACTTGATTTAAAAAACAGAAAAGTTCAACTAATTTTAAAAATTTGTTTTATGAAACATGAAAACTAGTGTTTTAAAGTTATAAAAACAATACGCACTATATCGCAATGTTTCAAAAAATATCTCATATCCTTATACATTAAAAGATAATGTATTAGTGCTTTCTAAATAATGTATACATTATTTTTTGTATTGAATGTTTACATTATTTGAAAACAAATGGATGTGTTACAAAATATGTCAAATTTTAGTAGGTATAAAATAATTAAGATTCTTTTCTAATGGAAAGTCGAAAATACTTTAGTATTTTCTGAAATATTTCTTCCAACAAAAGAGAAATAAAATTTTTCTTTAATTCATACTAGAAGTGTCTGAGAATCTTCTTGCGTCACTTGAAATGTATTTTTTTAAACTCTAGTTTCTATTGAAAATATGAAACCATTTCCCAAATTTGTTCTAGAAGATTCTAAAGATAGTTTGAAAAGGGATAAAATCTAACACGAGTACCTATTTTAAAATGTAGATGGCGCCAAAAGTCAATTTCTGTAAATGCTTCTTTATTGCATGTATACTCTATATTCAGAGAAAACAACTTGTATACATGTGTGTTGTGTAATAAAATGTATTGCGTATAAGTTTGAATTCTTACCTATCGAAAAAAGGAAGGGGTGGGGGGTGGGGGGTCAGTGTAGTCCCAATTTCAGAATTATATATCTTGTGCTCACTTAGATTTAATAAACTATTTAAAAATGCGGACAGAGTAAAAAATTTGTATAAAAATCAAGTGCATCTTTTTTACTGGTTAAAGATTTTAAATCAATATTTTTTAAACATTAAAAAATATTATTCCATTTTTTAACTATATTATCAGTTTTATTATCTTACCATTTTATCAGCAGATGAATGAATGAATATATTCATATAGAAATTTTAAAATTTAGTTACCAATTAGTATGATGTACGATAGTTGAAAATTATTACCCTTTTATTGTAACAGCACGTAAATAAAATTTATTAAGTGGTAAAATTAGTGTAAATATATAAACACATAAGTATAAAAATATCGTTTTGTGTGCTACTTATAAGAATAAACTAATTTGAAACATTTTTCTTCTGATAATTAGGTAGATGTTCGTTCTGTTTCTGAAGTAAAAATATAGTTTGATAGTTCAAACTTTAACAGTATCAACTTTTAATGAAATCAGGAGAGCATAACGGAACCATTATGAAATGGGCCTTAAAATTATCCGTCATGTAAAACTTTTGTAAAAACAATAGCCGACCAACCGGTTTGGTGGTTAAGTTGCTAGCCTCTAAATCGGAAGGTTCTTGGTTCGAATCCGGGTCAGTGCATGGATATTTGTAAGCGTATGGTGTAGAGGCGGTTGGTGCACCTTAAATCTGTCGTGGCTGAATCTCCTGACGTTGGATTGGTGTGGAAGTTTGGAGAGGTGCCACATCAGGTATTTCCTCGTCATCTGACCGTGGTTCAAAAATACGTGGTGTTGTCTTCGGATCTTTCCCTTAGGGGATTGATGCCGGACCGTAGTCAATAGCCCGTTGTGTTGCTCTAGTACGACGTTATTTAAAAATTATCTCTGAAAAGCTGTATTTGTGTTTTATTCTAGTCCACCGTAAGTCATATGATTGGTAGAATCAGATCTATGCGCCTTTCCTGGCCTTCTTGGGGGGGGGGAGTTGTGGGTTCTCCCCTTGCGTAGTCAACCTGAAAGCTATAGATGGCGCGTGTTCGATTCCTGTATCATAACCCTGGGAGCATTCCTCTCTTTTGAGTCGATAAAGCTTTAATTGTGTGCGTCTCCATCACTCAACGTTGTATGTCATTTTTCGGGACAGCCTGGATAAATATGTGTGCCCCCCCCTCTCTTTCACCATAAAATCTATACAATCTAACCTTCTTCTCTACCTCTTGCTGGGGCATTCGTTTCTCGATGGGTATGTCCACTGCGCCTAGCAACCTGCGTGTTGTAAGCTTCGCAGATTCGATTCGTCCTTGGGCGTATTTCTGTCTGCCATGGCAATAAAACTGTCAATGTGTGTATATATACATTTCTTGAAACTGTATCTTGTGTTTGGCGTATCATGATGAAATACAGCCCTTGAGCTATAAACCCACCCCCAAAAAAACCAATCAAACCAAACTAATTCTTACTCTGACCAGGCTTGAGAATAAATATGACATTGTTTGGCACATCTAGGTTAAATATGGCTTCTTGCGCAATAAATCTCAACAAACCTACTCTTCTTTCCTTAACCTTTGCTCTGTCTAGACTTGTGACTGAACTTGAAATTGTTTGGCACCCCTAGGCCAAATATAATCTCTTGTGTCACAGAAACCACAACCAACCTAGATTTCTTTCTTTAACTTGCTCTGTCAAGGCTTGTGACAGAACCTCATACTTTTTGGCACCACTAGGTCAAATATGACCCTTGCGTCGTAAACCCCACAGCAAACATAGCCTTCTTTCCTTAACTCTTGCTCTGTCCAAACTTGTGACTTTATTTAATATTTTTTGGTACAGCTTTAAAATTTTATCAAGATCCTAATCCTGCCAGCTCGCTCGCAAGCTTAGGCCCGGTGCACACATCCGATTTTTCTACGAGCGGCGCCGCTGCCGCAACGCAAGTGCGGTCTGAGATATATTAGATCCAATGGAGTAGTGCACACATGCCTCCGTCTCCGCTGCGGCGACACACGTCCAACTTGCGTGCAATTTGTACCGTAGTTCCCCACGGCGCCGCAGCTCGTAGCACATGCGCCTCTGTTCTAAAGTACCTTGTTTTCATAAATTTATGGAAGATAAATAATAATTAATAAATGGTTGAATCCAGTAGCGTCTATTTTGTTTCAAAATACACTTTTTTGTACACCAAGTAAGCGAAATAAACACGTTTTCTTCGATAGAATATTTATCGCAAATGTTGCGAAATGAGTACTTGCGTCATTTCACTGTTATGTGTGCATAGTTGGACCTCGGTGCCGCACGTTGAAAAACCAGATGTGTGCACCGGGTCTTAGAGCATTATCATGGCAGGGCGGGAAAAGAGACAATAAGGAGCCACACCACACAATTTATAAATTTTTTTGACATTTTGCACCTATAACGTGCTACTTGATTAAAACAACACAACAGAACAAGTGAAAGAAGGCTGGATGAAGCAGTCAGTCTGGCAGCCTGGAAGAAACATACCATCTCTGGTAGAGGCAGAGCCCGCATGCATGAACAGAAACTGGTTAATAATGGGATTCCGCGCAGGAAACGCTATGCAACAGGTATTTACCAAATATAGTCATTGCGCCATAAAATCCAACCATCTCTACTTGTTTTAAGTTAATCCGACTGCTTTTATTCAGATAATAAGAGCCATTCTATAGATGATTGCATGGCGATCCTTGAAATGGCACAATTTGTGGTAGTATGTAGTATACGATGCAACGACGATTTGTCGCCAAACATGGTAACCTTGATACTACATATAGATTTATGGCAACCCTATGTAAAGGTAGGAAACTAATCGAATTGTTAAGATGACTGCAATACTGAGCCGACCAACCGGTATATTGGTTAAGGTGTTAGCCTTTAGATCGGAAGATTCCTGGTTCGCTTCCGGTCCGGGCATGGATGTTCGTAAGCGTATGGTGTAGAGGCGGCTTGTGCACCTTACAAAGTCCTCACGTTGGGTTGGTGTGGAAGTGTGGAGAGTGGGGTGCCAGCTCAGGTGTTACTTCGTCATCTGACCGTGGTTCAAAATTATGAGTTGTTTTCCTCGTATCTTTTCCTTAAGGGATTGATCCCGTACCGTCGTCAATAGCCCGTTGTGTTGCTCTAGTACGACGTTAATTAAAAATTACCAAAAAATTTACCAAATTAGCTACAATACTGATCTTGGCGGCCATCTTCTTTTGGCGAGAAAAATTGCTTGACGATAAACATGCACCGCATACCACATTTTTACCACAAGTTGTCCATTTGGGTACATCGCGCTTGAATTCTAAAATCCAATTACGACTGTCGGTTCAACAGGTCCTGGTATGCTTAGTATCCCCATCTTAGCGTGTATGTTCGTAGTGATTCGGAATCTACTTCAAGGTGAAGGTGTACTTGAAAGACGAGGCTATCTTGTACTTGGCACAATATGTCCTACAGCAGCGGTCGCCAACCTTTCGGACCTCACGGACCACTAAATTCACGAGTCTCATTCATTAGTCTCATTTAAATTCATCATTTTAAATCTCGTGGATCACAAATATGAATTTTTTGGCAAATATGTAGTACTAGAGGGCTCGCCCCCTGCTCGCAAACGCTCGCCAACCCCCGGAGGATTTCTTCGCAATCCTCATTGGTTCGCTGCGCGAACCTATTCTCGCTTCGCTCGCATCAATGAAGACATGTGTCCTAGCAGAAGGGATTGTTTACAAAATATGATATTCCAAAAAAACATTTTTCAAACCTAAATTTTTTTGCTATTTTGCAGAAAAGATATATACAGTACCGATAGAATCTGAATTCAAGTGAAAACTTTAAGAAAATTTTGACTCGAAATGTGAGGGCTGATTTGGAAATTGAATACCTAGCATGCTGTTTGAGTGTATATTTACCCCTGCACTCGAGCCACCCACGCATTTTCATTGAGTTTGCTGTCGAAAGTTGTAGTGCAAGAGTCTTGTTGAACTATAATTGTTGGCCCTGAAAAAATCCTCCGCTTTCTTTGATTTCTATTATTAACTGCAACAGCTCGATTAAAATTAATTTTTTTTTCAATAAAATTTTATCCGATAACGCTATAAATTCAATTCAAGCGCGAGGCTTCGTGAAAAACAAATAATCGTACAATGTTACCAAAACGCGATAGCTAATAACGTCTTTTTTGTGTGCCACGTAAGAGAATTATATATATAGATACTTGGCATGTTTATCGCCAAGCAATTTTTCCCGCCAAAACAAGATGGCCGCCTAAGTCAGTAGCGTAGCTATCTTGGCGATTCGATTAATTACATATGAAGTGAAAATGTTGCCATGAATCATCACGTGGTATCAAGGTTACCATGTTTGGCGAAAAATAGCCGTTGCATCGCGTATACTACATACACCCGAATTTTTTTAATAAATACATTTGTAAAAAAAATTATCAGAGAGCTTCCATTTTATTGAAACACGCCTATTTAATATCACAAAATTATAAATTCTTATTTAATATCACAAAATTATAAATTCTTATTTAATATCACAAAATTATAAATTCTTATTTAATATCATAAAATTATAAATTCTTATTTAATATCACAAAATTATGAATTCTTATTTAATTTGTGACGAAATTATACATGCTTATTTAATCGTAACAAAATCTTTAAGAACGAGGACTGTGGACGCTCTGAATCACATTCACGTTTAAGTAAAGTGCACCTATTACTATTGATACTATTATCATTAATTCTATAATCTTTAGTATTACTAAAGAAATGCAACACATTCCATTGCGTTTTCTGCATTCTAATCTGAAAACAAACAAGAAACGATAGTTACTAATGTCAAACAATTAGATGTCTTTGATACAGTATAACAGTTGAAGAAAATACACACACACAGAGAGAGAGAGAGTTACATAAAATGCACAAGTAAAATAAAACAATAGGATGAGAATCGTCATTCAAGGAGAGGGGTGACTGTTGTAATGGTTAAAACAATACTAAAGCCCAGTGTTGTTTCAAGCAAATGTTAAAAATGTAATTTTCTTAACGAACGCGATTGGGTAATTTTGTAAATTTCAAGTGAAACATGTTTCAAAAACTAACAAAATTGTCATTCAGAATAAAAGTTTTTTTCTTAGAATAGTATGATTTTTTTTTTACATAATAAAACATAAAAAGTGCAAATAATGTCCTGATTTTTCGGCGAACCACCAAAATTTTCCCGCGGACCACCATTTGGCGTCCGCCAAATAACCAAGGTCCGAAATAAATAGCCTTCGTATAGCAAGTAAATGGCTGTAGAATGGCAAATCTACCGGTTGATATGGTTTCATGGTTCAAGAAATTCGGGAAAGCTGAGCCGAACTAGGTAAAGTAAATGGGCATACACACAAGGAAAGTTTTATAGACTCAGAAGATAAACCCACCCAGGGATGAATTAAACCTGTGTCTCCTACAGGTTGCTAGAGCAGAGGACAAACTCACTGATCCACGGTGACCCTGATAATCCAGTAGGATAACAATGATACATGACTTCAAATAAGATTTACTCGTTCCTATTCGTTTGGATGTTACATAAACCGAAAGAGAAACTGCATCGTGAAAGAAAAGTACCTTTTTCCAGCTACAGATATACACTGCAACGAAACGTATGTGCATTGCAAAGGGACTTAGGATAGGTACAGGTAGTTGAATTACAAAGTAGAGCTCCATCCCTCCCAGCATTGTGTGAGTTTAGGTAATTAATTTGGTAATTTTTGTGTTAACGTAGTACTAGAGCAACACAACGGGCTATTGACGACGGTCCGGGATCAGTCCCTTAAGGGAAAGATCCGAGGACAACACCTGGTAATTTTGAACCACGGTCAGATGACGAAGCAACACCTGAGCTGGTACCCCACTCGTGATTTTAGGTAGATAGTTGAATTTACGTCGCAATGGAGCAAAACGGTGGGTTATAGGAGACAACCTGGGATCAATCCCTAAGGGATAGATCATAGGGCAGCACATCGTCATCTCCCCAGGTGCAGAATTATATTCAGTGTTCTGCGACACAACTCCAAGCAATTACTATTATTTTGTATGCATTTTGTCCGAATTTTGAAAACTGCAGTCAAATCAAATACAGACGTAAAACACAATTATCGGCTAAATATGTATTTCATATTTGTAATAAAACATCAAAATTAATTAACTTACTTTATTTAAAATCAAGGCATACTTTCAGAATTTGCAATTCTGTCGATAACTTTTGAAGTTAAATATTGTGTCATTGCTATAGAAGGTGTGTATTTTTTATAAAGTGTTTGTGGTAATTAGGGCGGTGTAAGGAAGTTGTTCCGTAGCTAGAGAAGAAAAATAAGGTGTGGCAAGGATCGCGCTTTGCACTGCATAACATCGTAACTTATGATTGAAAACAAATCGACCCAAATTTTGATAAAATTAAGGAAAAATTGTTATGCAAAGACTGTTCTGCCACAAACTTCGCAGTTTTAAGTACTTTCTGCTCCCGGTGTCATCTCTAACTACTGTCAGATGGTTGGGTAACACATGAGCTGGCACCCCACTCTGCAAGCTTTCACCTCACACCAACGTGAGGACATTTGAGGCCACCATTCGGTTACTAATCTGCTACGCTTCCAACACCACTACCACTGCCCCACTTTAGATTTACCCTTCACGCTGCTGCATATAGAGAATTTTGACCACTAAAATTTCGTTTACATCATACATAGATCTGTGTACGGTGGATGTTATCCCATTTAAGATACCGCTGGCATCTATCACCATTTACGAGCTGCCAACGATTAAACTTCTAGAGCAGGTATGGCAACCTTTGTAAAGTTGCGGGCTAAACTTTAGGGTATTAATGAAGTTGCGGGCTAAACTTTAGGGTATTAATGAAGTTGCGGGCTAAACTTTAGGGTATTAATGACGTCGCGGGCCGTATATAATAATAAGGTAGTTGTAAAAACGTAAAAATGATAAGGTTTATTTTATATATTTATAAAGTAGAATGGTAAAGTTACATGAACAGAATAATATCGTATTGATTAAGTATTTACTTACAATCACCAGAAATTAATGAGATTTTCTCAAATTCTTTTTTCTTTTCGGGACATAAAATACCTGAAATTTCTAACAGTCACTCTTTGACAAATTATCCTTCAGCGAATGGCTAGCTTTCACAACATTGTCCAGTTGTGTCCTTTGTTTATTAAAAATTTGTTGCTGTTTGTCCAAATTGGTGATTAGCTTTAAACCGAGAATATTTACTTCTTTTTCGAGCGTGATTTTAAAATGTTCCGCGGGCCGGATCAAAAGCCGGGGAGGGCCACATCCGGCCCGCGGGCCGGGTTAGCCCATATATGCTCTGGAGGATCCCTCCTTTTGTTCGGAGTCGAACTCTACATCGTCGACCGTGTGGTGTGAACGCTTTGGGGGAAAAGCAGAAGGTCGCTCCGGTGATATCTGTCTTGCACCAAACGATACGGTGTACAATACTATGAAAGGAAAGCGTCAGTTGTAAATGCCACTCAAGGCTCTTTTCCTCAAGTTAGGTAATGAGGTAAGAGTGGTCGGACATGTAGGCGAAAGAGCCGTTCCTGGAGACGATTTAAAAAATCTAAGCACTGCAGCGTATAGGTTAAGTTGTGAAAAGACGTTTTTTCAATCAATAATGAGTCTTCACTTATAAAAACTACCGTTATTGATAGCGATAAGTAGCTTTCCAAACACTTCTACGTATGTAAGTGATATCAAAACGACCAACATCGCCATTCCGGTCTGAAACACACCACTCGCCTACTCTCCTGCGTGTCAAATCGCAATAACAACCCCGCACATTTAATAGATCTTCAAAAATCGATACAAAAAAACGTTTTAATTTGCAAACTTTTCCCGACACTTCGACACCTCACATGTTAATTAGGCGGAACTTTCCAAGTGGGCGTTCCCACGCCGGGGTATATTGAAGTTAAATTTCACTTCCAGAGTGCGTACAGTTAGGTGGGACTCACGTGATCACTCGATATATCTCAAAGCTCTTCGCGTGCCCGACTCATTGGCTCGATCACGAAGCGATACGGGAGAAAATAATAACAATAAATGACCAAACAAGTGAATAGAAGGAGACCTTTTAGAGTATTAGGGAACTGCGAGCATTGTCTGGGACAACCAGTTTCATTGAGGCTACCGGAATAATACCCATTGTCAAGGCAACAGATTGCCCTTCGGGGTCCCGAGTTGCTAAGAGTGGCGCGTTTGCTCTCTTTTTGCTGTTCTCGGTTGGATGGGATCAACCGTTTCCTCGCCGCGATCGCGGTTCGGTTACAAGTAAAACTCGCCACGAGTCACCAATTTACACAAAATTGTTACTAGTTAATGTTACAAGTAAAACTCGCCACGAGTCGCCAGTTTACACAAAATTGTTACTAGTTACTGTTTTACAAGTGAACCTCGCCACGAGTCGCCAATTTACATAAAATTGTAACTAGTAACGTTTTACAAGTGAACCTCGCCACGAGTCGAAAATTTACACAATATTGTTACTAGTTACTGTTTTACAAGTGAACCTCGCCACGAGTCGCCACTTTGCATAAAATTGTAACTACTAACTGTTTTACAAGTAAAACTCGCCACGAGTCGCCAATTTACACAAAATTGTTACTAGTTAATATTACAAGTAAAACTCGTCACGAGTCGCCAATTTACATAAAATTAATACTAGTTAATGTTACAAGTAAAACTCGCTACGAGTCGACAATATACACAAAATTGTTACTAGTTACTGTTTTACAAGTAAACCTCGCCACGAGTCGCCAATTTATACATAATTGTTACTAGTTACTGTTTTACAAGTGAACCTTGCCACGAGTCGAAAATTTACACAATATTGTTACTAGTTACTGTTTTACAAGTGAACCTCGCCACGAGTCGCCACTTTGCATAAAATTGTAACTACTAACTGTTTTACAAGTAAACCTCGCCATGAGTCGCCAACTTATACAAAATTGTTACTAGTTAATGTTTTACAAGTAAACCTGACACTAGTCACCAATTTACACAAAATTGTTACTAGTTACTGTTTTACAAGGGAACCTCGCCACGAGTGGCCAATTTACACAATATTGTTACTAGTTATGTTTTTAAGTGAAACTCGCAAAACCTCATTCACCCCGTAGGTGAAACGAATGAGAGCGGCATTAGCACTATGTGTTCAATCAGTTAACTAATTATTCATATGTGTGAGCCTCAATGAACCAAATTATATCTTCTATTTAAGCGTGAAGTATTACTAGCTATATATAATTGTATTACTAGTTACAGCTGTTAGTAAAACTCGGTTACCCTCATTAAGTAGTGAAATGAATGAGATCAAAATTAGCACTTACACATTTTCCATTAATTAATTGGTAGAAGGTAATTTCTTAACGTCGTATTAGAGCAACACAACAGGGTTTTGACAATCGTCCGGGATCAATCTCCTACGGGAAAGATCCCAGAACAACACCACGTAATTTTGAACCACGGTCAGATGACGAGGCAACATCTGAGCTGGCACGTTACTCTCCAAACTTCCACACCAACCCAACGTGAGGACATTAGGTCACAATAGATTCAATGTGCACCAGCCGCTTCTACACCATACTCTTACAAACATCCATGCACTAACCCGGATTCTTTCGATCAAGAGGCTAACACCTTAACCACCAGACAGCTTGATCGGCAATTAATTAATTAGTTGTATTAACCTCAACGAATCCCAAAAATAATATATACACTGTTTATGCATTTAGTATTATTAGCAACACTCATAATGGTATTTCTAGTGTCAGTTGCTAGTTGAAACTCGCAAAGCTCCATTTCTAAGTAAAATGATGAAAGTGGATTTTGCACTAATTGGCGAGAACTCTGCAGTCTCTATACTACCCATATCAAACTCATTATCAAGTGGGAGGACATGACTCCTTATAGGACTTTGGAGAAGACGACATTTACGTTTCGTCATGAAGACTCAGGACACTTCAAACAGTCACCCCAACTTTGGGACCTACTAGAATCCAACTAGTAACCAAGCGCTTCAGACCAACAGTTTCTTAAGAACGACGGCTGAGCTTTGTGATCACTGGTGGAAATTGCCACTTTTAACTAAACATTACCCTACAAATGAACCGGACGCCAGTGGATTTGCATAAAATCCCACTACTTGTTTGGGGGTGTTTTTCGTCGTATAGCCTGGGACCTTTGCATGTTGTTCCTGGTCAATTTGACGCCTATATGAACATTTTTGGACAATCAGGGGATTCCCACGCTCTGGCAATTGTATGGAAAGGACGAATGTTACTTCCAGGTCGACGACGCTAAATGTCATGTTGCAGCCTCTGTCATGCAGTGGTATCAAGATATGAATGTAAAACGTCTTCCCTGGTCTGCTCAGAGCCTCGACCTAAACCCCATAGATTATTTGTGGGATGAGTTAGAGCTACACTTACGGACCAGGTAATACGAAATCTACATCTGAGCTGGCGACATTCTTGCAGCAGGAATGGACACAAATACCCATAGATCTGTGTCAAAACCTTGTTGAAAGCATGCCCAAATGGGTTGCTAGTGTAATTGCAGAACGTGGTGGACCTACCCATAATTAAAGCATGTATTCTTTCCATTATACCATCACACCTTGCTGTCCGGTACATTATTGTAGCCATTATTGTTGCATAAAATCCCATTAGGGTAGTGTAGTGCCATGGTAGTGTATGTCTAAAATGTGATCTATAAAAATCACAAATAAATTTTACTTAGATTATGGATGAAAGCGTTTTAAATAGAAAAGGTAGGCACAAATAGTTGAATTAACCTTCCACAGGAGAAACGCAATGGTCCAGGATCAATTCCAAAAGGAAAGATGTTAGGACCACACCACGTGGTTTTGAACCAAGGTCAGATGACGTGGTCGCACCTGCGCTGGCAACCCCTCTCCAAGCTTCCATGCAACGCAAACGTTTGAGGACTTGACAGATTTAACGTGCACCAGCCCCTTTGTACACGACGGTCTTGGGCTGGACATAGTTTCGAGCTCCTAAGCCTCCGGTTGCTGATCAGCTACTCTTCCATCCGGGATACCACGACCCTAAATATCAAATGTAGTTAGGTAGGTGTTTCATTAACGTCGCATTAGAGCAACAAATGGACTATCGGGTCCATTTGTTGGATGGTCCGGGATCAATTACCAAAAGGAAAGATTCAAAGACAACACCACGTCATTTTGAACCGCGTTCAGATTACGAGGTCCTACCTGAGCAGTCACCCTACACTCCAAGCCGATCAATCGGTCTGGTGGTTAAGGTGTTAGCCTCTAGATCGGAAGGTTCCTTGTTTGAATCCGGGCCAGTGCACACATATTTGTAAGCGTATGATGTAGAGGCTACTGGTGCACCTTAAATCTGTTGTGGCCGAATGTCCTCAAGTTGGGGGTTGGTGTCAAAGTTTGAAGAGTGACCAGCTCAGGTGTTGCCTTGTCATCTGATCGTGGTTCAAAATTTCGTGGTGTTGTCCTCCTATCTTTCGACGATCAACCGGTATAGTGGTTAAGGTGTTAGCCTCTAGATCGGAAGATTCCTAGTTCGACTCCGGGTCATTGCATGGATGTTTTTAAGTGTATGGTGTAGAGGCGTCTGGTGCACCTTAAATCTGTCGAGGCCGAATGTTCTCTTGTCGGGTTGGTGTGGAAGTTTGTTGAGTGGGATGCCAGCTCAGGTGTTGCCTCGTCATCTGACCGTGGTTTAAAATGACGTGGTGTTGTCCTCGGATCTTTCCCTTAGGGAATTAATCCCGGACCGTTGTAAATAGCCCGTCGTGTTGCTCCAGTGCGACGTTAATTAAAAATTACCACGGCATCCTACGTCATACATCTGTCTGTGGTATATTATTTACTTAGCAAAATGTATATTACGACTTTTGCTTAGCAAAAAATTCGATTAGAGATAGTGGGCGCTTCACGGCACCCGTCATCTCTCTACGTGGCACACCAGGGTGCCACGACGCACTCTTTGGGAGCCCCTGCCTTAGGGGATTGTTCCCGGATCCCTTCAATGGCATATTGTGTAGCTCTAGTGCGACGTTAATTAAAATTACCACTTTCCATACTCTCCAAATCTAAATATTAAAGGAAACAGTGCGTGTGTTTTGGTTTTGTCTTTAAGAACACATACATGAAACTACAGATTACTGAATTTTGATTTTTGCGTCCTTGAGTTAGAGATTTACCTAATAACCATCTTCAGAAAGGAGCGACTGTTAGAAGTAAATTACATATATTATAATATAGATGCAAATTTCCAAATGCGAAGCCGAATCGTGTTAGAAGAAAGACTAATTAATTATATTGTAGCTTCATTGAATTTATGCGATTCTGTCATACAGATGAACAATTCGTGACTATTATGTAGTAGATTTCAACCAGTCGTTACATTAAAGCTTTTCTACTTGGCGATCAAAAACAGGTTATCACTCTGAATATAACAGCACACGTTAGCTCGTTAATCTACAGATGGGTAACCATGAAATTGCGTTTACTGTTCTATTAAGCAAAATCAATGCTACAAAAAAGTTACCAAAAATGTAAACTGCACGAGGAAATGAGACATACTTGCATTATTCTTCCATTATTAGGTCGTGTTTTAGATCTAAGGACACAAGTATAAATTTAAAGAGCTTTTTAGGAGATAAAACATAATGACTCGTAATTGTACGGAATATTTGCAAGGATATCAATTGTCTCCTACCTGTAAACTTCATAAGTTGTAATGTTTTGTAACGTGAAGTTCTTAAGTTGTATGTAAACACTAGAAATCACAAAAATTGACTAGAATATCGATAGGGGAATATCGTTGGACAAAACCGGGTTCCAAAATGTGTTTTTTTTCCTAAGCATCTACGTGAATAAAATTGCTTCAAAAGTTCTATTTGAATGATAAATTAGTTCTTAAGTTCCAAAAAGAAATATTTTTCAATGTGAAGGAACTATATTTTGGAGGGTAAATAAATAAATATATTTTTTGAAATATGCAAGTACCCGGTTTTATCTGTCCAGGTCGGATAAAACCGGGTGTATATAGGAATAAATAAAAAACTTTGTTGTTTTGCTGCAGAAATATTTATTTATTAAATAAATTAGTTCAATGGCCTTCCTACACTGAGGAACATACGTGGGTTTAAAAATCACGGAACATAAGTAATTTTGAATTTAAAATATCTTTGGAATACATAGTAAATTAAGTTAATTGATCATATTTGTAAGACGTTTTAAGAACAAAAATCACAAATAAAATTTTGAGCATGCTCCTCTGGATTGCTACAGGATTCAAACGCCCATCCTTTACAGTTGAGACACTGTATCCAACCTTACAGAGATTTTGACCTGGCGTTCAATTCATAACAAAAGATACAGGCTTCGTCACATTCTACGTCGTCTTCATCTGATACCGAGGAGTCTGTTTAATGCGGAACTTCTTTTTATTCCGTGTTTTGAAAGTTTTTTTGCTTAGGGTCCTAAAACAGTTCTCGGATCTTTCACTTACGAGATTGATCCCGGACCGTCGTCAATAGCCTGTAGTGTTACTCTAGTACGACGTTAACTAATAATTACCATTACCTAAAACAGTTTCTGCTTTAAGTTTTTCTTTTCTGTTTTTTGGTTTTTTTTATTGTTTTCCAAGCTTCAATTCCAACCCGGTCTTATCCGACTGCCAAGGTCCCGGTTTTATCCGACAACGCCATTAATCAGAAAGGAAGGCTTAGCATATTTCAAACATGATGCAAAACGTGGTTTAATAAGTTTAAAATAATAGCTGAAAGGAGGTGTTATCAGATGTTGTACTTACCTAAAATAAATCTTCAAGCAATTAGAAACTACAGAGTAAAATCGGTGGAATGAAAATAGAACCTTTCTACTTGAATTTTTTAAAACATCGGCATCGAGAAACATATAATCTACACTGCCTTTCATTTAACTCCAAATGCTATGGCGGCTGTCTGCATTTAGTTTCATGCGTTATCCGACAGATAACAGCCGACCAACCGGTATAGTGGTTAAGGTGTTAGCCTCTAGATTGGAAGGTTCCTGGTTCGAATCCGGGTCCGGGCATGGATGTTTGTAAACGTATGGTGTAGAGGCGGCTGGTGCACCTTAAATCTGTCGTGGCCGAAAGTCCTCACGTTGGGTTGGCGTGGAAGTTTGGAGAGTGGGGTGCCAGCTCAGGTGTTGCTTCGTCATCTGACCGTGGTTCAAAATTACGAGGTGTTGTCCTCGAATCTTTCCCTTAAGGGACTGATTCCGGACCGTCGTCAATAGCCCGTTGTGTTGCTCTAGTACGACGTTAACTAAAATTACCATTACCATTACCGACAGATAATAGTAATAATCTAGACAAAACCGCCGGATCCCGGTTTTATCCGCTTACCCGGTTTTGTCCAACTTTACCCTACGTTTTTTATCAATTCAATTTTTTTTGTAACTCCCTTGCTTTCAACCGATACCAAGGTGTTAGCCTCTAGATAGGAAGGTTCCTGGTTCGTATCCGGGTCAGTGCATGGATGTTTGTAAGTGTATGGGGTAAGGCGGCTGGTGCACCTTAAATCTGTCGTGGCCGAGAGTACTCATGTTGGGTTGGTGTGGATGTTTGTAGAGTAAAGTGCCAGCTCAGATGTTGCCTCGTCATCTGACCGTGGTTCAAAATTACGTGGTGTTTTCCTGGGATCTTTCCCGTAGGGGATTAATCCCGGACCGTTGTCAATAGCCCGTTGTGTTGCTATAGTACAAGGTTAACTAAAAATTACCAAAATTCAATCGATACCAAATCTTGTAAATATTCGAAATAGTTTTCGTTAGGTGCTGTCACTACGAACAAACATGTTTCCTAAACTTTAAACTTGATTTCTGGAGAACTGTAATTTTGCAATATAATGCAATATGTATGCTCATGCAGTGACCACCTAACACTGAATTGATCGATTATAATTATTTTCGTATCATTATATTCTATATAATACAGCAGATATTTTGACCCCTCAGTCAAAGTTATTAGTTAAGAAATGAATTTTCATTTGAATTCTAACTGTCAAAATTCCTGAAGTTTATTTTGACTTTTTATAATTCCATGTCGAAGCAAATTGTATGGGAAACCTATTCTTCCGAGAAACTTGATTGAGGGTAAGGTAAGGTAATTTCAGTTAACGTCGTACTAGAGCAACACAACGGGCTATTGACGACAGTCCGGGATCAGTCCCTTAAGGGAAATATCCTAGGACAACACCTCGTAATTTTGAACCACGGTCAGATGTCGAAGCAACACCTGATCTGGCACCCCACTCTCCAAACTTCCACACAAACTTGATTGAGAGTCAAAATATAATGAGTAAAATTAGCAGTAATTTCCAAGAGGAATTGTCTTTTTGAACAAAATGGGATTTAAAATATAACAGTTAAAAAATCAATCTAATTAGCTAATTGATAATTAGATAATTAATTATTAGATTAATCTCAAATTTCAAAATGAAATTAGGTTACGTATAAACCAAAATAACCTGTTATTAACAAATTGGATTTTTAAAGTCAATATAAAAAACAAGTTTCTAGTGTATACACTATATGGACAGAAGTAATTGGACACTGCAGAAATTCGAAGGAGGATCCATCTTAGTGTGGGGTTGTTTTTCTGGTTATGACTCGGCCCATTGCTTTATGTACCAGGTACCATGAACGCTGACGTGTACCTCGACGTTATTGATAATTCAACCTTGCCTACACTATCCTACACTATGGCAATACTACGGCGAGGATGGTTGTTCCTTCCAACAGGATCGAGCTCCATGTCACACTGCGAAACGTGGTCTGGACTGGTTTCCAGAAAATGAGGTGAATTTGCTTGCCTGGTCTGTTCAGAGCCCCAATCTCAATCCAATAGAGCAATTGTGCGACAAAGTGGAGCGACGAGTACGACACCGCCTCGCACGTCCATCTTTACAACAATCTCGTCTCACAGACTTGCAAGAGACATGGCAAGCTATTTATGCCCAGACTTACAGAGAACTTGTGGAAAGTATGCCTCGACGTGTTGCAGCTGTAATGCAAGCAAAAGGAGGGCCTACCCGTTACTAAATAGAATAATAAAGCACTTTTTCTGACAAACAGGCAGTGTTCAAATACTTTTGTCTATATAGTGTACGTGCACTTTAACAGCTCTTCTGAACAGTTTATTCAGAAAATGTCTGATATATTAATATTTCAGGTAGCTTATCATCTCGAAGAAAACTGTCATGTAGTGCCTCTGATGCTAAAACCTATTTCAAACTGTCGCCAGTTCCAGGCCGAAGGACAATTTATTTTTCCTATTTCTATCTTCATTCCCTTTCGAGTAATAGAGCAGTTTTGCTTCCGTGAGACATTCCGTCAACAGCAAAATTGACCAGATCTTGCACGAGATATTTGGAGGCTTAACCATTAGTCTTTTCAAATTAGATATAAAAATTATGTTTTATTTTGATAGATAGGTCGGTATTTCATTAACGTCGCACTGGAGCAACACAACGAGCTATTGGTGATAGTCCGGGATCAATCCAGAAGGGAAAGATCCAATGACAACACCTCGTAATTTGAGCCGCGGTCAGATGACAAGGTCCTACCTGATCAGGCACTCCAATCACATTACACTTTTCCACCACGCCAAAGTGAGGACATTTGAGGCAACAACAGAGTTAACGTGTTCCAGACCTATATGCAGTACGGCATTTGATTGGATCCGAACTCTCCGGTTGCTTATTCATTAGTCTTCTAATCGGGATACTTCGGCCCCTTTATTTTTATACGTATAATTTAAGAAACTCAATGTACGGTCAGTATCTCATGGATTTTATTAAGAAAGAGCGTAAAAGGAATTCCATTATCCTTTTATGAACTGTTCTTGGTCTATTTTCCTTGTTATATTCTTCTTCTATTATTATTGTCTTGTTTTGCACGGTCCTTTGGACACAACTTATGTGCAAACAAATAAAGGGTCAATGCAGAAGTTCGTCCCGCTTTTTTGACAAAAATTGAAAAAAAAAAATTATTTTATTAACCAAAAATTACATTTAATCAATATAGTATGTGCCGTTCTGTGCGATGAACTTTCTCCATCTCCCCGGAGGCTGCATAATCCCTCGCTCATAGGAGTTCTGAGATTTGTGTCTAAAAAGCTTATTCTGTTGACAAAACTTTCAGAACCATTCACGGAACGTGGAATCGTCAATGACCATTCTCGCCACATGCAGGAATATCTTCTTTTGGGTCTGCTAAGCATTCTCGCCTTTTCTGAAACCAAAAAGCATAATATGTGGAAAACGCTTCTTATTTTCTGCCATTTTTAATGCTTAACAAAATTTAAAAATAACAATATGATGCAATTTTTTTCCCAAGTACTCGCTGAAATTCCTTCTTTTGAATAACATCAAAACTTTACATGTGTAAAGGTGCAATTCCTATTGCGCGTCTGACGCATGCGGCTGACGCAGTGCGTCTATTGCATTACGGCTATGAATGGTTGGCGCTTCCGTAGCTGACGCATTGTAGGAAACAGTTCCATAAACGTCCCGACAAACATATTACAGCACTTTCATTAC
This sequence comes from Metellina segmentata, assembly GCA_947359465.1. Taxonomy (NCBI): domain Eukaryota; kingdom Metazoa; phylum Arthropoda; class Arachnida; order Araneae; family Tetragnathidae; genus Metellina; species Metellina segmentata. Next base: position 90,547,036 of record OX375877.1, on the reverse strand, counting down.
TTAACGGATTTTCATGTTTTATAGCTCATTTTAAAGAACAGTTTGTTTTTGTTAATGTGATGTATTACCTGTAGAAATTGGTTGAGGAATGATGTAATTGACCCCAAAGTATCCGTAACATCCCGTTGTAGCAGTGCTCTGCATCAGCCGCATACGTCATACGCACTACGTCAGCCGCATACGTCATACGCACTACGTCAGCCGCATACGTCATACGCACTACGTCATACGCATACGTCATACGCACTACGTCAGCCGCATACGTCAGACGCACTACGTCAGCCGCATACGTCAGACGCGCTATAGGAATTGCACCTCAATTGAATACGCAATCTATATATTACATAGTACTAGAGGTGTTGTAAGTAGCCAAGAGGTTGAGAAGATTTAGAAATTACATAAAACGTATCTTTTTGAATCCTCATGCAAACATTTGATTGAGGAAATTTGAAGTATCACGAATGTACATTTATCTGTAAGCTCGTGGTATTGAAAGTAATTTGTCAACAACCAATAAACGTGCCTGTACAAGTCTTATCACACACAGCTATCAAAGATTTTACCTTATGTATGTTCCTTCCCTCTAAACACTCGGTTCAAACTACCTTTCAAAAAGCTCTCCGAAATCACTAAAAAAAGGAATAAATCGCTTCAAATTTCCCAGAATTCGAAAACACTCTCATCGTAACGAATCACCCCCCCCCCCCTTCAAACGACCTTCGACTCCCACCGTTGCCACCATCCTCTGCGAAACTTCGCGCCCGCAAACCCGACCGGTGAAATAAATCCCCTTCCCATAAATCGCCCGGAAAGCCAAAAGTCGGAAACTTTTCCTCAAGAAAACTTCCGAAACACACATTCATTTCCCCGGGTTTTAAAAATGCAGAGCGAAGGCCCAGAAGAAAAATACCCACTTCCCCCAACTAAAGCGCAACTTCAGACCCAGCCGAAAACTCGTGTTAGATATACACAGTAGCCTTCCTCACAGAAGCTGACGTCAAATGGGGAGATCTTAACTCGAGCTCCTTAGTCATACTTACGAAGGGGTCTGCGAGCATAGTCTGGGTCGCGAAGACACCTAGGCCACCAGACGGGCCACTAAAAAATGAAAGCCGAACCTGAATAAGAAATGCATCTTGGAAAACTCTGCGAGACCACTTAAATATAGCGCATCCATCAAGTTAATAAAAAGAAAGTTAAATAATATATCCGGAGAGCTTGGAGATTAATACTTCATTTATGTGCTTGCCTTTCCTGGGTATTTTTGCGAGGGTGTATTTTGTTTCTCTGGCTGGCATCTATGTGGAGATGTTTAATCAAGGGAATGGGGCAGCCGGTTGTATATGGAAGAGATGTAATTTTTCTCTTATGTAGAATTAGTTTCATATTTCAGCGGATTTCCAGAATGGCTTCCTGGGAGGCGAAAGTGATTGGGGAAAGGGACCTTAATGGTCGATCGGGATTAATAGCGCTTAGTTTGAATGTGGTGGTGTTTTATTATTTAGCACTTTCAAGATTAGATTGCTGTTATATTAATGTTGGTTACTTTGTGGAGAGTTGGACAACTCGGAATTTACCGGGGCTTTCATTTACAGCTTTTATTGAGCCCGTTTCTTATCAAGACTACTTAGAAAATTACTTAGAAAGCCTTAACAACATAGCGTAACATAATAGAGGGAGGGTATTACATTATTATGTTACTAGACAGTACGCAGAGGGAACTGATATAGGGTGCAAAATAGTCAGAAGGATACGACTAACAGGGTCATTCTATATCATTTCAACACACCAAATTATATTTTCAACCTGATCGTTTCCTATTTCAATGTAAATTAGTATATACAGGGTCAAAAAGGCACTCGACTATTTAAAAAATATATATTTTGCTATTTATTTTTTCCCTTTTTTTGTTCAGATTACTTATGTAATCCTTGGAAAATAGTTATAGATGAATTTATGACAGAGCAACGAGTAAAAATAATCAAATTTTATCTACAAAATCAATGTTCAATTGAGCTAACCCTAATAGCTCATAGAACGTCATTTGTGTCTGTGGTGTAAGACAACAACCATCTATACAAGACACAGTTACAGTCTACAAAGCTAATTAAAAATAATTTCCAAGAAATATATTTGTTGTTTACATAAGAATAAACGTGGATTTTTAATACATTAAAGAGTTATTCTATTTTTAAATGATGTAGAGACCTTTGGGCCGCTGTGTATGTAGTCTCATATAAGAACTGAAGTTCAGCAAAATATGAGATGCATATCTAAATTTATTTTTCGAATTACGCGGTTCATTAAAAACTTGAAAAAACTTCATAAGATCACAAAAGGTAACAAATTTCGTAAAGTTTCATGTTTCTTTTTCAATAGAAAGCTTAACATTGCTTGATTTCAAAGCTCATGGATCAAGCATTTAATAGATATGCTACAACCTTGCCTTTATAGAAAATGATTTCAAGAATAAAACACATTTCTTTTTTAATTTTAATTTTTAAAACCTACTTATTAAATTTTTTGAAAACAATTTAGTTCTATGAGAGTGATCAACAAGTGCTGTAAATTTGGAGTTCGAACTCTGCAGTATTTAGAGCTTATTAAAATTTCATTGTTCAGACTGACTTTTGCAAAGGTTGACTAAAAATAAACTAGAGAATACGTACTATCTTCTGCACGCAAAAAATAGAACATTTGTATTTTGTACATTTAATCTTATGTGTAAAAAGCTCCAGTCGAAAACAAAATAATAAGTGGCTTAAAAATATTTTAGTGTTCCAACTTGAAACTTTTATGATTACGAATTTTTTTTCAGAATTTTTAAAATGTATGTATTTGAAAAATTCAAATGAATTATTATTTAATTTTTGAGAAAAATATTCGGTCAAATTGCACAAAACATTCAATCCTGTTTGATAAGCTTTAATTTGAATCAAAACGAACCTTATAACACGGATATATAGAAAGATATCAAAAGCTGAGCTAAAAAAATATCAAGAGTTAACTGTTTAAAACATGCATATAAATCAAAATCCTCCGTTTTTATTTTTAAACCACTCGAATAATTGCTACGAAGATTTGTATTTTTGGTTTATTGCCAAAAGAGTATCTTTCCATCATTTTTCGTGTAAATTGGAGCTATAGAGGTTGAGTACTGTGAATTGACATGGAATGAACCCATAAAGAATGAAGATAAGGCAACTGTAATTTACCGTTATTACAGAAATTTTAGATTTTGGCATGAGCTGTTTTTCTGCCAGTTTATAAAAGATCACAGCAATATTTGCTGCCAGCTTCAAAATCTTATTTCGAGCCCTGATTCAAAGGGTATGAATTACAAGAGGAGGAATACCTCCAACGAAGCTCGTTGTCCTTGATGCATAATTACATTCATGATTCCACCAATTTTCCATACATATATTCCCCAATGATTAATACATATTTTTCCATTGGAGATCTAAGCATAGTTCTAGTCCCTATTTTCTCTTTGTATCAAAAGTGGATTTCGGAACACGAATTTAATGAAACAATTTGCCTGATTTACAATATATTTAGTGACATTTAAAAAAGTCTCCAATATACACCATAGAATTGCTCAGCCTTATTCCAGAGAGAGTTTTTCGTAACTTGAAACTGAGATCTGTGACAGTAACACCGATTCTAATGCCTTATGCCATTTCTTCTCATTGGCCATTTTGTCTGCCAAAGAAATTGCATATGATCTGAAAAACAATTCGAAATCTCAGTTTGTGGAAGTTACGACTGATCGCGAACTAGGAATATGCCTGCAAAGCAATGACAGAATCTTTCTCCTTCCCAAAAAGCCAACCAACCGGTATAGTGGTTAAGGTGTTAGCTTCTAGATCGGAAGGTTCCTGGTTCGAATCCGGGTCCGGACATGGATGTTTGTAAGCGTATGCTGTAGAGGCGGCTGGTGCACCTTAAATCTGTCGTGGCCGAAAGCCCTCACGTTGGGTTGGTGTGGATGTTTGGAGAGTGGAGTGCCAGCTCAGGTGTTGCTTCGTCATCTGACCGTGGTTCAAAATTACGAGGTGTTGTCCTCGGATCCTTAAGGGAATGATCCCGGGCCGTCGTCAATAGCCCGTTGTGTTGCTCTAGTACGACGTTAACCAAAATTACCATTATAATTACCCAAAAAATAAAACTCTTTGGTCTCTATTTCGCTTCAGCCCTTTATTAGCAATCAGTACGGTACTCAGCCTCAATTTTGGCAAAAACCTGTAGAATCACGGAGATTTTCTCTGTCTATTAAATAAGTTTCAGATTGTTTCATACTTGTAAGTTTAAGATAACACGACCTTTTAAATAATAAATAAACCGTTATAAGTATTTAAAAAAAAATTTCAACTTCAAAATGCTAGACTGAAAATTTTGAAAAGTGACTTATCATTACGATACCTTTAATTCATGTATTACTTTGATGCTAAAGTTCGTCCCGTTTTTTGACAAAAAGTGAAGAAAAAAAATTATTTTAACTAAAAATTACATTTAATCAATATGGTTTGTGCCCCTCTGTTCTATGACACTTCTCCATCTCTCCTGTAGCTGCATAATCTCGTGCTCAGTACTCTCTGAAAATCCTTTCTTTCAAACAACATCAAAAGTTTACATGTGTGAAAGAGGTAACACTTCAGTTTTGCGATGCAATGCCATTTCGCGTCAAAAACGGGACGAACTTTTCAATCAACCCCTATTTGCAGCTAACAAAGACAAATTCTTAGTGCAAAAAATGAAACATACAGCACAAGATCTTATTGAATGACAACTATTCTATTCACAAATCAAGTGATATTAACAATTTCAACTGTGGTAAAAATAATAAATGTGTATATTGAAAAAGAAGATTCAGGTCATTAAGAAGAAATATTATCTTCCCGTCCATCACGACAGTGATGTATTATGCTATAAACTAATAAAACACAATCCCCGGTATAGTTTGAAAGCCATTTTAATATTTTCTCTACATCTCAGAGCAGATCTTCGCTTCCCTTTCACGGAACTTCCGTGATCCATCTCCGAAAATCCGCGGAAAAAATCACATCGCCATTTTCCGTCACGTCAACCTATTTAGGACGCAGCAATCCACAGACAGAATCCAATCCCTCCCGGAGTCTCAGGGAGGGGAAGAGGCAATCTTATGTACATTAGCAACTTGTTACTGATGCATGATTCAAAGCGACAGTAAGTCACCTTGCATACAAACAAAAACTTGCAAGAGAAATGGCATGGACGATCCAGACAGATAGCAAAGCAAACACACTTTTTTATGATGCATCCGAAGACAAGTGAATTCCGAATGATTGATGGTGCACTTAGTAAATCACATCCAGATATAGATGTATCCATCTATCCACACCAGTACACTGAGACAGAAGATTTCTCGGAGTTGTGCGGCGATATTCCTGCTCCTTTTTCGCCATTTCGGCCCTCTATTCGGGACGTTTCAGTTGTTCATGAATTTCAAGCGGGACGATTTCGGAAAGTGATTTATATTTATTTAAACACTCACGGGTTGTTTAACGAGGAGGGAAAGGGGGTCTCCACGCCCAGTCCTGTGTCGGGGGAGATGTTTGAATTCGAAAAAAGGACGATCTATCTTCGAAAGTGAGGAATGATCGTTTGGTGAGTTTTACCTCCCCCTTTTACCCGGGGTTTTGGTTTCGGCTGTGAGCTGCTGTGATTCTGGAGGATGGGAATTGCGAATTCTGGAAACCTTAGCCTGTGTATTTTTCCGGATTTGGGGCGTTTTCCCGGTTAACGGATTGATTTCGTTGTCTCAAATAGGCGCAGGAGGGAAACTGGTAGTGCTTAGTTTTAGATTCCCTATTTTTTTTATGAACTTCTGAAAAAAGAAATTTTTGTTAATTTGGAATAAAAAATACGATTTCTTTCTCAGTGATTTATAAATTTTCATTAATCCGTAAACGAAATTATTTTTTATTTTCTATATTATAGAATTTTTATCTTTTTCTTTTCATAAAATAAAAAATACGATTTCTTTCTCGGTGATTTGTAAATTTTCATTAATCCATAAACGGAATTATTTTTTTATTCTCTATATTATAGAATTTTTATCTTTTTCTTTTCATAAAATAAAAAATACGATTTCTTTCTCAGTGATTTGTAAATTTCATTAATCCATAAACGGAATTATTTTTTTATTCTCTATATTATAGAATTTTTACCTTTTTCTTTTCATAAAATAAAAAAAATACGATTTCTTTCTCAGTGATTTATAAATTTTCATTAATCCGTAAACGAAATTATTTTTTATTTTCTATATTATAGAATTTTTATCTTTTTCTTTTCATAAAATAAAAAATACGATTTCTTTCTCGGTGATTTGTAAATTTTCATTAATCCATAAACGGAATTATTTTTTTATTCTCTATATTATAGAATTTTTATCTTTTTCTTTTCATAAAATAAAAAATACGATTTCTTTCTCAGTGATTTGTAAATTTCATTAATCCATAAACGGAATTATTTTTTTATTCTCTATATTATAGAATTTTTACCTTTTTCTTTTCATAAAATAAAAAAAATACGATTTCTTTCTCAGTGATTTATAAATTTTCATTAATCCGTAAACGAAATTATTTTTTATTTTCTATATTATAGAATTTTTATCTTTTTCTTTTCATAAAATAAAAAATACGATTTCTTTCTCGGTGATTTGTAAATTTTCATTAATCCATAAACGGAATTATTTTTTTATTCTCTATATTATAGAATTTTTATCTTTTTCTTTTCATAAAATAAAAAATACGATTTCTTTCTCAGTGATTTGTAAATTTCATTAATCCATAAACGGAATTATTTTTTTATTCTCTATATTATAGAATTTTTACCTTTTTCTTTTCATAAAATAAAAAAAATACGATTTCTTTCTCAGTGATTTATAAATTTTCATTAATCCGTAAACGAAATTATTTTTTATTTTCTATATTATAGAATTTTTATCTTTTTCTTTTCATAAAATAAAAAATACGATTTCTTTCTCGGTGATTTGTAAATTTTCATTAATCCATAAACGGAATTATTTTTTTATTCTCTATATTATAGAATTTTTATCTTTTTCTTTTCATAAAATAAAAAATACGATTTCTTTCTCAGTGATTTGTAAATTTCATTAATCCATAAACGGAATTATTTTTTTATTCTCTATATTATAGAATTTTTACCTTTTTCTTTTCATAAAATAAAAAAAATACGATTTCTTTCTCAGTGATTTGTAAATTTTCATTAATCCATAAACGGAATTATGTTTTTATTCTCTATATTATAGAATTTTTATCTTTTTCTTTTCATAAAATAAAAAATACGATTTCTTTCTCAGTGATTTGTAAATTTCATTAATCCATAAACGGAATTATTTTTTTATTCTCTATATTATAGAATTTTTATCTTTTTCTTTTCATAAAATAAAAAATACGATTTCTTTCTCAGTGATTTGTAAATTTTCATTAATTCATAAACGGAATTATTTTTTTTTGCTCTCTTGTGTGTGCAGTGTGTATAATCTTATGATTTCGTTTCAACTATCTTAACTTGTATGAATGAATTAAAAAGTTATATTTATAAGTTATTTATATTTATGCATCAGCATTTCTTACAGCTATCTTATCAACAATCAATAGTTTTTAAATATTTATCTTATCATTGGTTTATTTCTGTTAATGTTTTCGTTTCATCACAAAAATTTACCCAAAAATCTTGCCACGTTACGACAGAAACGAATAATTCAAGCACATGTAAAATGCGATACACATGTAAAATGCGTAAATATGTAATATGTTTTCTTTTCATATATAATTCAAATATTTTCGTTATCAATTATTTTCAAATAATTTCATATATATTTCAAATATAATTTCATTTATAATGTTTTCGTTTCATCACAAAAATTTACCCAAAAATCTTGCAATGTTACGACAGAAACGAATAATAAAGCATATGTAAAATGAAATCTGTACCTTCGAGCTAAAAAAGCCAATGTCCAAATTCTCAAATTGTGGAAAGCTTTAATTAGACCAATCAATTAACATCAATTCAGAATTAATTCCTTGAAATTTATACTGGCTACGAGCTGAAATAATATTCGAAAATCTAGTCGTGATGTCACCTTCGGAATACGTAAAGGAAGTACGTTTCGTTTCACTACCGTCACATACATATAGATTGACAGAAAATAACGGAATATTAATTAGTCTAACACAGTTAGACTAACTATTCATGCAAACAAAGCAGCATATAGATGATTACGCATTATAAATCTGCTCTGATATCATATTCCATCAATCTTATCACTCGAGATTCTACTGCTGAAAAGAAAGTTTGTTGACTGCAATAGCTTTTGGTAAAACTCAAAAACGCGGTACTGGTTTGGTAACTAAAATTTTCGTCGTCGAACCCCTATTTGTGTAGGCCGCCATATTGGACATTTAAACATGGATGCCAATTGACAACGATAACCGCCATAATATATGTTGTCACTTCCACTTTTCTGTTGAAGTGGAAGTGCGTGTAGTGAAACAATTACGGGTTTGCGAATTCCAAAAGTATCGTTAATCTGCCATGATAATTATTACCGATTGGTGATGATACCGAGTTCATGAGTCCAATCTGTATTTACACAGACAGAAAAAGTCTATCAGTTATTAAGTCTAAAGTGGGTGACTTACGACTCAGGTCTCACGCTTTGGTGGGTGAATAGATACACACTTCGCCTATCACACGGGTGTTCACACCATGAGATACCTTACGATGGTCGACCATAAGCATCGCCAACATATTGTTTTCTTTAGTGGATGCCACACGAAGCGACTTGTTCAGCGCTATCCGGGTTAGCTGTTTCTTCCTGTCTGGGAAGAAAACTTAGTCCGCTGGACGCGCAACCCGGTTACGCAGAAAACGTTCCGTGTGTTACTCGTTTTTCGAATAAAGTGCCATTTGGGTGTTTACACATTGAAAATCTGCTATTATATCCTCCATCAACCACTCGAGAAACACTCATTACTAACACTAAAGATTGTCTATAACAGCGTTTGGTGAGGCTCACGAACACAATGCCAGATCCTCACCATTTTGTCGACTAAAATTTTCCCTACCAAACGGTTATTTGGATAAGCCGCCATGTCGGATGTTATCACATGGATGCCAGACTTCAAAGCCAGTGGTAATAATTTCCGTTATATATCTTGTCACTTCCACATACGCACAAGTCACAACAAAATCTCATTACTAGCACAGTACTTTACTTTACTGCACTATTTTACATTACAGCACCAACTCATTCCATGCATTTCTATTTGCGTACAAGTCACAACAAAATCTCATTACTAGCAGTACTTAACTTTTTTTTTATTTCCAATGGCAAGGCTGGGTACAGATTGCAAAGACAAATACAATACCCAGTACAGAATTGACCGAAGTCACTGTAGCCTTATACAAGGCCAAAAGTGATGGTCACTTGTGAAGGGGCACCCAGTGGGTGGACAATCATTCTCCCTAACAAAGGACAGCACAATTTAAATCCATGCCCTGACCCGGATTCGAACCAGGAACCTTCCGATCCAGAGGCCAACACCTTGACCACTAGACCGGTTGGTCGGCTGCAGTACTTAACTGTACTGCATTATTTTACATTACTACACAAACTCATTGCATGCACTTACACATGCGTACAAGTCAGAACAAAATCTCATTACTAGCAGTACTTTACTTCACTGCACTATTTTACATTACTTGTTCATTACATTACTTTACTGCACTATTTTACATTACTACACAAACTCAATATTTTACATTGCTACAAAGCACTTCCATTTGCGTACAAGTGGGAGTGCATCTAATGAACCTACGACGGGTTACCTCATTCCAGAAATATCGTCAATTGGCCATGGTAATTATTGCCGATTGGCGATGGTAACGAGTTCTTGAGTCCAACCTGCATTGAGCAGTCTTCATCAATCATTCGAGAACCTCAATATTGACAAGATAGCGTGTCAACTAAAACGGCGTTCCATCGTTTTTTCTCTCATACATTCCCCCTGTTCGTTGCAGTAACTGAAGTGTAACTTTTATCGCAGTTTAGTATTTGTTTACCACCAACATCCTCGACGGGCAAGTCCTGTGTAAACTGGGCCACCTGCGCCGGGGAGGCTCCAGATCGTTACGAAACAATTTTTCGAACCCTTCTTTCCAGCACCGAGGCCGCGGCAAAATGGCCGAAATCCGTCATTAGCCGTTACGCCCACGTCTTTAGCAAAAGTCAATCAAATTTCGCCGCCGATGAACAATATTTTCTGCTCCGGGAGACCAGGTATTTTCATCGGCACAAAAATGCGGACCGCGGAGGGGGAGCTCCTGGGAGATTCCGATAGAGGAAATTCCGCAGGGGTGGTGTGAATGGGAAAGCCCCCCTCCCCGCCCCGTCCCCCGCAATAAAAGTTTTAAGCACTCCGTAGAAGTTTTCCGGAGAAAACCGTTTTCATTTTCGAGACTGAGTTATGACTGCCTCAGCAATCGTTAAGAATTTAACGCTTCTGAGAGCTACTGACGCAAGTCGGGCTGTCTTCGGGTTGGAATGGTTTGGAGGGGGACGATGTTGTGAGCTGTCGGGAGGAATGCCAACTCTGGGCTGCTGGAATTAAGCGCGCAATCGACCTGATTAGCCTAGGTTTCCACTTGCGATTTCTAGTCGCGCGATTTCTCTTGGTCGCATATATAAAACTCATTGTTTCAAATACAAGTGTACAAACTTGCGATTAAACAATCGCAGCGATTAAAAAGTTGCAACCGGTCCTATGTTCGCTGCGACGCGACTGTCGCTCTACCCAATGAATCACACAGACAGGCATGGACGTGCACCCACATGCGATAGTTTAGTCGCGCGTTTTCCAAGGTCAGCTTTTCTTGTTCATTAAAGCATGTTTCTTATTCCCCTAATTCAAGTTTCTATCTTTGAGGTCGTTGAAGGTAGAGTGAAAATTTCAACGGATTTGAAATCTGCGGAACTTTTTACACCAGATCGATACCTTAAATGTAATTTTCTTTAAATAAATAATTAATTATTAAAAAAATAATTAAATAATCAAATGGTAAATAGTAGTTAAATAATCAAAGGGTAAACAATGAAATAATCAAATGGTAAATAATTAAATAATCAAATGGTAAATAATTATATAATCAAATGGTAAATAATTAAACAATCAAATGGTAAATAATTAAATAATCAAATGGTAAATAATTAAATAATCAAATGTTACATAATTAAGTAATCCAATCGTAAATAATTAAATAATCAAATCGTAAATAATTAATCTGTTTTTGGTATCGATCTGGCGTAGAATTTTACGCTGATTTGAAATACGTTAAAATTTTTACTCTATCTTCAACGATCGCAAAATAAAAACTTGAATTAGGGGAATAAAAAACAATTTAAATGATTCAGCGATTTATCTATCGCAGTGTGTGTACCTAGTAGATTTTCTGCTACAGCGATTTTTTGGTCGCCGTGACTAGAAATCGCAAGTGCAGGCCTAACCTTGTGGTTTGGTGTGGTTTATCGCTAGCTTTTTTTGCTTCTGTTAAGTTCTTGTTCAGGGGCATGTATCTAATTTGATAAAAGTTATTTAAAAAATCAATTTTTTACGGTCATGGTAGCCTGGTTGGAAGAGTAACTAACTAACTAACATCAACACACACTCCCGTGCCTAGTGTCGTGAGAGATTGTACCAGCTTTAATAGATGTGGTTGGATGAGTAAAACATGCTACCGGAGGTGAAAAGTCTAATCAGAATGTTAGACCACATTACGTCATCAGTACATATATCCAGTAATTATATTAAATCATTATACTAGGTTACATTATAACTACATATAAAACATGCTGGGGGGGGGAGTTCGTTTTTCTTAGTCTCTTAGGATAATCAAGTACTGATAATTTTTAATCATTCTCCCCATGGTAATAATTTTAACCCTGGAGCCCTTGTTACATGCAATGTTCCTGAGCCATGCGATTTTATTTTGGTCGGCAGGCGTCCTCATATGCCATGAGGCTGTAAGGGGGCAAACTGTGATGTAATGTAGAGGTGTGCCACTTTCACCTCAGGAGCAGTTTTCAGACTTGATTTTCTTAAACCTCGTTATGTAGGATGGGAATGGGCCATGACCTGTGGAGAAGAGTCTCTCTTCCCTGGTCCAGTTTGTAGATTTTAGTACACATCATGCACGACACATCACACTCTTGGTAACACATCATGCATCGCCCTGCCTGTTCCCCTTTCGTCCCATTCATTCTGCCACGCACCAAGTAGCCATCAAGTGGTTTTCCTTCTGCAATGGCTCTTGGGCCATTTACAAACCGGAGGGTTGCGAGCTAGAATCCAACCAGACACTGCCGTGTACAAAGAGGGCTGGTGTTCCCTCGTCATCTCACCGTGGTTCAAGATTAAGTGGACTTGACCTCGGATCTTTCTCTTGGGGGATTCATCCCGGACCGTCGTCAATAGCCAGCTATGTTGCTCTAGTACGACGTTTATTAAAAATTCCCATTACCATTACCTCGGAACTTTCCATTCCGAATTGATCTCGGACAGTCGTCAAAGGCCCTTCGTGTTGCTCCGGTGATACGTTAATTAACAACCTACTAAATTTTATGGAGAAATGTTTTGTATATGTATTTTGTACCGAATAAAATTTGGGCTGCGGTATCCCGGTTGGAAGAGTAACGGATTATCAACCTAGAATTGCGAGTTCAATATTCGATCCAACAAAATACCGCCGTGTACGCGGTGGATGTTATACGTTAAATATTGTGAAGAATCAATTGATTCTTCCAATTAAACAGTTAACATGACACCTGGCTATCTGGACTTAGGCCTAACTGGCGCCTACGTAAGCTTGCAAACGGAGACCTGTTCCCTCCTCCCCTTTCGGAAGGGGTACAGACTACAGAGGGAACGTCGCCGATTGTCCAGCGAATGATCGTACTGATACGTCACGAAGGCTCTCAGCCCATTCGGATGAGGCGCCGACCCTTGAACTTGAATTTGGAGGAGAAAAAAGACGATTTGACTTTTGGACGTTGGACTGACGGTTGACCAGAGACGGAACAGCGGTTCCTGGTTTTTTGCGTATTTGTGGAGTCATGAAAAGAGCGAGCGCTCACTCCAACACTTTCGTGAGGATATCTATCCTATTAAGAGGATTCAGGAACATCCAGTTCCAAACTGATTGAACTTTGGGAACATCCTGTTCCAAAACTGCCGCGTAATTCAGGAACATTCGGTTCCAAACTGCTTCAAATTCGGGAACATCCTGTTCCGAACGTCCGTCGTACTCCATCCGAATCCTGTCTCTGAACTTTAAACAATTTGTAAATAACTTTATTAATCTAGAATAAAGAAAACTCTATGATGTAAGAAATCTAGTGATTGATGCGCTACCCGGTTAGATTCAGTTCCTTACAATATGTCGTCTTCAAATGTCCTCACGTTGGTGCGGTGTGGAAATTTGGGAGTGGGGTGATGGGCTGTCCTCAAATATTTCCCTTCGGGTTTGATCCCGGACCGTCGCCAATTGCTCGTTGTGTTGCTCCAGTGCGAAGTTAATTAAAACTGCCATACACTGCCAAATTTTGTGACATCTGACTATGGTTTTAAAATTCAGAGATGTTCTCGGAACCTTTCAGAATTGATATCGGACCGTTGTCGTGTTGCTTCAAAGTGGCGTTAAGAAACTGTCCAAATTTTATTTTGAGAAATGTTTTGTATTTGTGTGTGGTATTCGAATGAAATTTCGAGGTTGTCATGGCTAAATGGGTTCAGTATCTGCGAGTACCGACGGTGCATGTTCAATTTTTCCCTAGATGCACTTCGTCAATTTGAAAGGGAAAGACCCAAGGACAACACCTGGTAATTTTGAGCCACGGTCAGATGACGAGGTCACCCCACTCCACAAACTTCCACACAACGCCAAAGTGAGGACATTTGAGGCCACGTCAGATTTAACATGCAACCAGCCCCCAAACTGTCCAAATTTTGTTTTGAGAAATGTTTTGTATTTGTGTGTAGTATTCGAATGAAATTTCGAGGTTGTCATGGCTAAATGGGTTCAGTATCTGCGAGTACCGACGGTGCATGTTCAATTTTTCCCTAGATGCACTTCGTCAATTTTAAAGGGAAAGACCCAAGAACATCACCAGGTAATTTTGAGCCACGGTCAGATGACGAGGTCACCCCACTCCACAAACTTCCACACCACGCCAACGGGAGGACATTTGAGGCCACGTCAGATTTAACGTGCAATCAGCCCCTTTTGTACACAACGGTATTTATTTGGATTGGAATTTGCAACCCACATATTACAAGTTACTCTCATAACCTGGTTACCGTGGCCTGGATCTTTGTGAGTAGACTGCCAAATTTTGTGTCATCTGACTATGGTTTCAAAATTAGGAGTTGTTGTTCTTGGTAGTTCTTGAAACTGCTTTAAATCCTTAGCCATCGACCTGAACGTCGGGGATTGTCGTATGAGATACTTCTGTCAAGTTACAATATACATCCATTACTTCCTTGATGACCTGCTAGGCCCAAGATGGCATGGTAATCACGAATCTAACTGAAGCTTTTGTATGAGATTTTCAATTACCAGAGATCGAGTATGATACTTAGGTACAAATTGTTACCAAGGAACTAATATCTGACTTATTTATTGCGTACATGAGTCACTGTGGCTCAGTGGGTTTCCCACTGTCCTAGCAACCTGAGAGTTGTAGATGGTTCAGATTCTATTACTCATTGGTTGTACCTCTCTGTTCAATATGAGTACATTTTCACTAAAGATGGATAAAATATAACAGAAAAGAAATCAAGACCAATAGGATAGAACACCTGGTGGAGTATCTTTTTTTAATGGCGTAATAACCAAATTTGGTTAACTTGCACCAAGCAAAGTTTCCTCCGTCAATATTTATGTGCATCAAACTCCAAAGAAAAAGTTTAGTGACGCAGAGGAGAACGGGACTTCCAGCAAAAACATACCTAGGGTAGATATAGGAATAGAACCATTGCAAACAATAGGAGAAATTTAAAAGTAGAGTGAACTATGGCAACCTCCTAATGTACCCAAGATCATGTGACCAAAACTAGTTGTAACGTGACTCTTTTAGGAAAGGTCAGAAGATAACACTTCGTAGATTTGAATTACTGTCAGATGACGAGGAAGCTGACATTCCACTCTCCAAACTTCCACGCCAATGTGAGAATACAAATTTTACGTGCACCAGCTCCCAAGTACACGACGGTCTTTGCATGGATTGAGTTTCGAACGCACGACTCACCGGTTGTTAATCGAATCGATTTTGTTCCACTGACTTATAAATCTTCAAACCGAACGATAGAAAGAAATAACATGAATCAGCACGCACATGCACTTGAGCAATGGTAAAAATTGATGTGTCCAGGATCATTTGACGAAAAATCAGCAATGTGACCCTTTTACTACTTTCGTCATGCGCGAGGAAGCGAACATTCATCATCTGATTGGTCCATGGGACAGAGAAAAACGCCCATCCATTGATTCGCCATCTTATTGGTCCCCGCGACATAGTAGCAGACTTTGGCGATTACACCATATTTGTCTCCACTCTTTAGAAATGAACATTGTACCCCATCATCATAAGATGTTATATCGGCAAACGAGGCGATAAGATGCCAAATCGGCCAACCATGTTCACTTTTCATAGTCACGTGACTACTAGTTGACAATTTGTTCACACCTTTTGAAGCTCGTCTCAATAACAAAGCTGAATCTATTTATATTTCACATCTATGGGGTTAACCCGATGAGCCACTAAGACCTATAGATAGAGACTCTATCAGGCACTAGACCTTCATAGAAATCTGTCTGCAATATAAGAGCCTTGTTATTGAGACACTTTTAGCGTTTGTTCCACTGATAAAATCTTTTTAATATCACCTTTTCGAAATTCCAAAAAGCGATATTAAAATGGATTTCAGCAATAGAACAAATAAAGAGAGAGAGAGAGAGAGAAGTGTGTCGATCACAAGGCTTCTATAATGAAGAGTTGTTTTGTGTTTGTCGTAGTTTGACCCAACATGGCCATAAAACCTCAAAACAACCAATCATGTTTCCATGGAAGAGGACATGTTTTGCACCAAATGAGTAATTGTTGTGGTTTTGGGCCAAAGTTTGATACTTTTGACATAACCTTGGAAAATAATTCAAAGTAGTCGGAAAAATTTCTACACATTGGACTATTTTGACTTATTTTCTAATTTTTCCATCTCCTGAACTTACCCTTTTGAAATTGCCTTCTCTCTTTCATTTAAATACTAGCCCGTTGTGTTGCTCAAGTGCGACGTTGATTCAACTACCTACAACTAAATACAAATATTGATTTATTTTATTTCAAAATGCAAAGTCTCTACTTGCAAAATCTACTTTGATACTTTGCCCTTTTATACACTGGTATTAATTTTACTTTGAATAGAAAAGATAAGAAAGGTCCACAGTTTTATTTCCCAAAATAAAGAACCAGCAACATTCTACGGTTTATCGTTGCTATCTGATACATCTTTGGAGTAAGGAAAACAAAAACTAAATACTGCCTATAGTTGGGAAAGAAATGATATATATGGGCGGTGGTCACGTTCCTTCCAACCAAAGAAATAGAGGAAGAAATGCCTTTGATGAATGGCGGACCTTGTAAGTATTTGTACTTTATTTTAACATGAGACTGCAAATACATTCTTTCTTTTATAGCCATAAATCGCTCTTGGGTATCAATTCCAATTTTTACAATGCCATCGATCAAAATTACTTGTACAGGATGCTTGTACAGCTGGACCAAGGGCCGGGTAAACCTGTCCGGAGGGCCACATCTGGTCTGATAAAAATAATTGAGTGACCGTATCTGACCGGGTAAATCTTTTCGTGGGGCAGTTTAAACCTGTTCAAAGAGGGAGTATAAGGTCTGTGGGCTGGATAACTTATTAAGAGTACGGTACCTCGTATACAGACCAGGTAAACTTGTCCTGGGGGACTTATTTGAACTGCGGGCGCTTGAAACCAATCTGGAGGACGCATGAGAGCCTGATCAAATATTTGGAGTGCCATAACTGGTCTGCGGTTCTGATAAAAATATTTGAAGGGCAGTATCTTGTTTGCGGGATGAGAAACCTGTCTGGAGGGCTATATCTTGTCTCCGGGTCCTATAAATTGGTCTGGATGGCCACATCAAGTCTGCGAGATTAATACAAATATTAGGATGTCCATGTCTCGCCTGGCCAGTGCGCCGGATAAAGATTTTTGGAAGGCCGTATCTGGACGGCGAGATTGGTTAAAAGTATTCGTGGGCCGGTTATCTTCGGAGGTCCGTATCTCGTATGAGGACCTGATAAAAATATTTTGAGAGAATCTGGTCTGATTCCTACTAAAAATTTATATTTAATTATCATACACACACTGAAAGCTTTGCTGACTTCGAAGAGAAAATACACCCGGGAAGAATTGAACCTGCTAGGCCATCAAACCTACCCCATCTACTACTTCCATGTTGCTTGAGCAGTGGGCAAACCCACTGAGCAATGGCGACCCCACTCGGTACTCAAAGAACGAAATTACAAAGAAGAATTAGTATATTTTTATGGTAGGTATGGTATTTAAATTAACGTCGTACTGGAGCAACACAACGGGATTTTATCTACCGTCCGGCATCAACCCTCGAAGAGAAAGATCCGAGGACAACACCACGTAATTTTGATCCAGGGTCAGATGACGAGGTCACACCTTACTGGCACCCCACTCTCCAAACTTCCACACTACGCCAGGTAATGGTAATGGTAATTTTAGTTAACGTCGTACTAGAGCAACACAACGGGCTATTGACGACGGTCCGGGATCAGTCCCTTAAGGGAAAGATCCGAGGACAACACCTCGTAATTTTGAACCACGGTCAGATGACGAAGCAACACCTGAGCTGGCACCCCACTCTCCAAACTTCCACGCCAACCCAACGTGAGGACTTACGGCCACGACAGATTTAAGGTGCACCAGCCGCCTCTACACCATACGCTTACAAACATCCATGCCCGGACCCGGATTCGAACCAGGAACCTTCCGAGCTAGAGGCTAACACCTTAACCACTATACCGGTTGATCGGCACACACTACGCCAGAGTGAGGACATTTGCGGCCGCGACAGATTTAACGTGCCACCAGCTAATTTGTACACGACAGACTTTTGGCAGGATTCGAACTCGCGACCCTCCGGTTGCTAGTCCGTTGCTCTTCCAAACTGGGCTACAGCGGGTCTTTGATCTTTTTAAAACATGGTATGTATATCTTCTTAGGCCGACCAACCGGTATAGTGGTTAAGGTGTTAGCCTCTAGATCGGAAGGTTCCTGGTTCGAATCCGGGTCCGGGCATGGATGTTTGTAAACGTATGGTGTAGAGGCGGCTGGTGCACCTTAAATCTTTCGTGGCCGAAAGTCCTCACGTTGGGTTGGCGTGGATGTTTGTAGAGTGGGGTGCCAGCTCAGGTGTTGCTTCGTCATCTGACCGTGGTTCAAAATTACGAGGTGTTGTCCTCGGATCTTTCTCGTAAGGGACTGATCCCGGACCGTCGTCAATAGCCCGTTGTGTTGCTCTAGTACGACGTTAACTAAAAATTACCAATTACCGTATATCTTCTTAGCAATTTAGGTCCATATACGTGTACCTCGATTCTTCTCTTTCGCCTTAAAAATAATCTTTCTGGTAAAATTGAAAGTTAAGAACTCGGGTACATGTGTGTCGAAGTCAAAGTTTACGATTGATACCATTGGATGTCAATATAAATCGGTAGTTCCTGTGGCATGTTTATTATTCAAAAGCGATTTGGAAGAAATGGCTTCGACTGAACGCACTCATAATAAAAGTAATTAAATTTAATTTGTTTTTAATTATTTTTAAATCTTTTAGTTAATGTGTTTTAGTCTCTCTCTCTCTCGATAATTTCTTAAAACAATATAATGAAATAGTTTTCCTGTATTTTGGGCATTTGAGATCGATACTTATATAGGTCCACGCATGTAGACGCGTGTACTTCACGGTTATAATTGGTGTTGATATCTTGTACGTTTTTTGTCCTTTCACAAATTTAACAGTCTGTTTTGAACCTTTTACGGTAATTCATGAGATTTTTATCATTTTTAAATTCAAAGTATAACATTATTATATTATCTAAAAACTTTATTTTGATAATATAGATTCGATTTTTAGGCAAAAGTATCTGAAAATTCATGTTAATTTTTCTTAGAAATACTAAGTGTAGTTTTTCAATAGAAATTTTGACTCAAGAAGAAATTCAAGCTCTCTTGCAAGAAAGTGATTGAAAGCTAGATTCTGGTCCTGATTTATGAAACTGACTGAATAAGAATCTGTAATTAGTCCTGATGCAGAAAAGCCTTCGTCAAGGAAAGCAGGTGAACTATGGAAATTCAAGAGGCATGGTGTGTTTTATTCAAGTAAGATATTAATATTATGTTATAATAAGATAGTTTACACCCTAATTTTAAGGGCTAGAAACTTATAACTAAAGTTTTACTTATTAGGTATTTACCAAAATACTCTCTTACAAAGAAATCTAAATTCTTTTAAAATATGTTAATTGCCAAGAGATAATGAACTTGATTTTTCATCTTAATAATTTTAGAATAGTTAAAAAATGTTCTTCTGAAGACATGGTTATAGATCTACCTGAGCCACATACACCGATAAAGGCTCCCTTAAAGTATTTAGATGTGAAAGTCTAAAAACTATCATCTTAGAAGAAATTGCAGATCAAACCAATCTGTTCAAAAGAGGGATCATAAATCCTTTGCAGCATGAAAAATAATCTGTTTCATAAAATACCACACTCAATAAAAATTTTATAAAAAATTATTTTTGTCTTATTTCCCATACATATTGAGTTACTTTAAAGTGATAATGATATAGTATGTTCAAAATTTATGTTTTGTAACAATAAAATGTACCTATGTATGTGAAAAAGCATTTTCCAAAAAACAATATCTCATGAAAATATATTTAAAAAAATATATTTTATGGTTTTAACCTACTAATATTGTTATTATACTTATAAAGCGATAGTACAGCGCTGTGTACAAAAATAAGAGTTCTTAAGCAATATCTTATAATTTGAAAATTATTATGCTTTCAGCATAATTGAGACCCGAGGTACACATATGTATACTTAAAATGTATAGTCCTCCATACGATGCCATCTATAAGAGAAATTTACTTGAGAACTGTGAATTATTTCATAATATTTATCGCCGACCAACCGGTTTAGTGGTTAAGGTGTTAGCCTCTAGATCGTAAGGTTCCTGGTTCGAATCCGGGTCCGGGCATGGATGTTTGTAAACGTATGGTGTAAAGGTGGCTTGTGCACCTTAAATCTGTCGCGGCCGAAAGTCCTCACGTTGGGCTGGTGCGGAAGTTTAAAGAGTGGGGTGCCAGCTCAGGTGTTGCTTCGTCATCTGACCGTGGTTCAAAATTACGAGGTGTTGCCCTCGGATCTTTCACTTAAGGTACT
The DNA here is from genome assembly GCA_947359465.1 of Metellina segmentata. Classification (NCBI taxonomy): domain Eukaryota; kingdom Metazoa; phylum Arthropoda; class Arachnida; order Araneae; family Tetragnathidae; genus Metellina; species Metellina segmentata. Next base: position 90,526,406 of record OX375877.1, on the reverse strand, counting down.
GATCCCGGACCGTCGTCAATAGCCCATTGTGTTGCTCTAGTACGACGTTAACTAAAATTACCAATTACCATAGTATTTATCAGGAAATAAAACCTGATTTTTAAACAATTTTAATAGGATTGGAAGTGAAGAGGTTACATGTAGGCGTTTTAATCAGCGTCTCACCTGAGGAACACAACAGTATTAGCGACGGTCCAGAATACTGAAATCCCTATCTTTAATAACGTCGCACCTGAGAAACACAACGGGCTAATGACACGACGTCCGTGATCAATCCCCTATGGGAACGATCCGAGGTCAACTCCTAGCAATTTTGAACCACGGTCAGATGACTAGTAGGTCCAGAAGATAAGGACCCGGAAAGAGATACTGTCGTGAACACTCATGCATACGTTATAATAAGTAGAACTGAAATATGAGACTTATTTAGGCGACTTTACACACCATTTAAGACACCGCCTATATTTTATTGCCTACCTCCCTCAGCCAAATCCGGCTACTTTATCGCCTAGGGCTTTCCCATTGACAATTTCAAACCTAATATTCATTACACTAACTAATTCCTGCACCCAGTCGAAGTATTGACGATCCCACGTCAACCAGATCCTTACACCCCTTTACCATGGAAGCCCCGGGCGCAGCTTGAAATAACAGCCCGGCGCTAATTTTAACAACCGTTAATATCGCCCCCATAAATATCGGAGTCCTGCCAACTACCCGCAGAGATTTAGGTAAAGCCCGCAATTTATGACCCCAGCTCTGTGGAAAGGCTGCGCCGGTACATCTCAAAAGAAGATAAACTGTAATTGTAGAAAAGCTGAGGGAAAACGTCCGTGTTCATCGGGCGGGCCTATCCCTCTCTGGGAGGGGTGGGAGGACGTAATGGGCGCTGTTTGTTTATCCGATGTGCGCGCGTTTTGTATTGTAATGCGGCGTGTATGGCAGGGGGGTGCTTTTGTGCGAGAAACTTCGCCTTTCATTCTGGGGTACAATTGAGCGCAAAAGTAAATTTTCGAGTTGGGAAAAGTTTCGTTGGGAGAGCTTTTATGACGGGAATGCACGCTTGCTGGGTTCTGGGCGGGGATCGGTATAGAAACTGAATTCAGGTGCGGTAGAGACAGTGGTTGTGATGTCTGTTGGTTGGGAACAACTGGAGAGAAGTTGGAGTAATTATTTTAATGAAGTGTTGCTTTGTCCCGTGGACAATTGTCTAATTCTGTTACATAGGTAAGGGACGCGAATTGTTGTGGTTGGTTTTAAGGTATTATAGAGGTGAACAATCACCTGCAGGTTCTGTTGCTTTTAAAATTGTGTCGACCCCACTCTCGGGTGGTGAACCCAATTCATCACTACAAAAATTAACTAACTAACAATATATAATAGTAAAAATAACAGTATTGCTTGTCTTCAAAATTAAATAGAATGGTTGGAAGAGTAGTATATTATTAACCTGAGGTTTATGCGTTCGAATACAAACAAAGAACGTCGTGTTCATGTGGGCAGATGCACATTAAATCTGTAGTGGCCTCAAATGTCCAAATGTTGGCTTGGTGAGATGCTTGGGGACTCCTACTGGGTTCTGTGAGGGGATCGGTACAGAAACTGAATCCAAGTGCGGGCACGACAATGGTTGTGATCTCTGTTGGTTGGGAACAACTGGTGAGAAGTTGGAGTGGTTATTTTAATGTGGTAAAGCTTTGTTCCGTGGGCAAATATCTAACGCTGTTACATAGGTAAGAGACGTGGATTGTTGTCGTTGGTTTTCAGGTTTTTGAGGTAAACAATTCCAGGTTATATTGCCTTGAAAATTGTGGTAACTCAAGTCGCATGTGTTGAACTCAACGAAAAAAATTGACTTACAATGCAGAAGTATGTACAGAGCGTTTTGAAAATATCTGACCAAATTGCAAAGGACGGTAAATGGGCCACAAATAAAAATTTTTGTCAAAGAATGTATTCTAAAACGTCGAGTTAAGGTGGTAGAGGGTGCTGTTTAGATCGGTCGATAGCATTGTTTCTGTGGCAAGGCGTCATTCACCTTTCGGATTTTTAACAGTATGTATTCGGAGCTCGCAGATATACATCTAGATGCGAACGGAAATGGCCTTTGGTTGATTCTAAATCGCAACCTTCCAATTACTAATCGGTCACTCTTCCAACCAGATTACCGCAGCCCCACAACATTAATGATTCTAATAAAACCATGTCTAAGTGGTTCATAGTCGTTCGGGGTGCATTTTAATAGACAATTACCGGTCTAGTTTGTCTTCGAGTATCTAATAAAAAGAACGAAATGTGTCAAATAGAATAAAATGATCAATTTATCGCGTTGTTTTGGGTGGGTATGAGAATCTACCTTGATCCATGTTCTGTGTATGAAAGGCTTTTTCTATCAAGCTCTTGTTGTAGGTGGAGGTTGTGATTTTGTGGTGGAACGTGTTTCATGTATAGAATTGGGAGGTGACGTTACTTGGCTAGATTCTTAAAGATGATTTTAGCCCGTCGCTAGTAGAGATCATAAAGGAAGAATTCCGTATTGTTATATCATAATTAAATGGTTGATGACAGTTAGATCAAAAGCCAAACAGTGTCTAAACAGATGTAAATTACATTTCGTGGTAACCTCGTTGTTTCGAAACGATTCCTCGTTCTAAAAAAATGTCAATTGAATCCTGAATGTTGAAGACATTGCCGTTGTTTGATGATGACGAGATCAAGATCAGGTCAGTTTTTTCTAATGACGAGACAGCTCATCCATCAAGATCTGGTCAGCTTTGTTAGTGACGAGATACATCGTCGAGACAACCACAGTATGAATATTTTTCTTTTCAACCTCGAAGTGATCTCATCCATCCAGATATGACCAGTTTTGCTAATGACGAGATTTACAGTCATTAAGATATTGCCGAATTTTCAATGATGACGAGATCAAGATATGGTCAGTTTCATCTGCTAATGGTTTTGTTAAGGATGAAATACTAGAGATCTTGTCTCGTCACTAGCTATACCGACCAGATCTTGTCGGCAAGATATCTGATCATGAGACCAAAACATGATCGCGATCATTAGTGAAAAATTGCCTAGATCCTGATGTCGTCATCACCAAAATATTATGCAATATCTTGATGACGAGGTATCTCATCATTAGCAAAACTGCCTAGATTTTATATCGTCAGCATAAAAATTATCTGGAATATCTTGATGACGAGGTATCTCATCATTAGCAAAACTACCCAGATTTCATATCGTCAGCATAAAAATAATCTGGAATATCTTGATGACGAGGTATCTCATCATTAGCAAAACTGCCCAGATATTGATATCGTCAACATAAAAATAATCTGCAATATCTTGATGACGAGGTATCTCATCATTAGCAAAACTACCCAGATTTCATATCGTCAGCATAAAAATAATCTGGAATATCTTGATGACGAGGTATCTCATCATTAGCAAAACTGCCCAGATATTGATATCGTCAACATAAAAATAATCTGCAATATCTTGATGACGAGGTATCTCATCATTAGCAAAACTGGTCAGATCTTGGTGGACGAGACACTTCAACGAAACCACGCATAGGGTTGGGGCAAAGTTCACTGGTTTCGTTTTACAAGAACGAAAAATATAATCCCCACTGAAATATTAACACCCCGCCATTCTTTAATGCACCCATCAGATCAATAGGAAAGAGGAATGGAGGATCACTAGAAACCATCGCAGTTGAAAGCCTATTGTCCACGGGATCACAATCCATCAAAGATCGCCCTGCAATACCATAAACGCAGACCCCCTTTTACCAACGGCAGATCCCCCACAAGACACAAAACCCACAACCATCCTCGGCACTAAATCTCTGGCAGAGCTCAACCCAAACCATACGTTGCGCCACACATCCGCGAAGCTTAAAGAAGGACTGGTGGAATTGCAGCAGGATAAAGTGAGCCTAGGCCAAGAGGAACTGTGTGCATTATAGGCGTGTATCACCGTCCACCCTCCCCTATGAAATCAATGGCGTGCGTGCTTAAGGGACATAAAGAGCAAATGTATCATTCTCACGCCATATGCGTGAGCCTCGCACATTTGAGGAGCTAAAATATGCCGGCTTTGCTCCGTGTACCAACCAGCCTTTTGAATTTTCATTTCCATGAGATCCTATTTGCGAGATCTTTGTGTTTTTTTTCGTTTCGTATTCTGTTTGGGGTGGGAGGGATTATTGTTTTTTAACCTCTGTGAGTTTCGTCCGGCTTGCAGCGTGTCCGGCATTAGGGGGGGGGGAACGACTTGAATGACAAGGGCCCCAGTTACGCTACACGGAAACATGGTTGAGGTGCCCGCGGTGAATGAAAAAAAGCGGTGGCTTAAGGCAGGGGAAAATAATCGTTGAAAAAAATGGCGTATTCGCAAGCGAAGTGTAACATGTTAATGTAGCGAGTGCAGCATATGTATCGTTTACTCTGTAAGTGTTGCGTAACGATTTCTGAAACGGGTTTGAGGGTACGTTGATATACTCTTTTTGTAACATGGTAAACAGTCGAATTGACGGTAGTCGGAAAGTACCTGGTAGCATGCGAATCCACAGTATCCAGAGAGTGTTTGTGAGTAATCGAATCAACAGAACTCGGAGAGTGCAGAGTCTCGTCCATAGTACTCAGTGAGTTCACGGGAACAGTGGAATTCACAGTACTTAGCTAGAGTACGGGAACAATCGAATTCGCAGTACTCAGTGAGTGTGTACGGGAACAGTCGAATCACAGTAGTTATTGAGTGCACGGGCACAGTCGTATTCGCAGTACTCAGTGAATGCATTGGAATAGTCGAATTCAAAGTGGTTAGTGAGTGCACGGGTACTGTCGTATTTTCGGTACTCAGTGAGTGCACGGGAACAGTCGAATTCACAGTCGTTAGTGAGTGCACGGGCAAAGTCGTATTCTCAGTACTCAATGAGTGCACGGGAACAGTCGAATTCACAGTAGTTAGTGAGTGCACGGGAACAGTCGAATTCACAGTCGTTAGTGAGTGCACGGGCTAAGTCGTATTCCCAGTACTCAATGAGTGCACGGGAACAGTCGAATTCACAGTAGTTAGTGAGTGCACGGGCAAATTCGTATTCCCAGTACTCAATGAGTGCACGGGAACAGTCGAATTCACAGTCGTTAGTGAGTACACGAGCAAAGTCGTATTCCTAGTGCTCAATGAGTGCACGAGAACAGACAAATTCACAGTCGTTAGTGAGTGCACGGGCAAAGTCGTATTCTCAGTACTCAATGAGTGCACGGGAACAGTCGAATTCACAGTAGTTAGTGAGTGCACGGGCACTTTTGTATTCGCAGTACTTAGGAAGTGCACAGAAACAGTCAAATTCACAGTCGTTAATGAGTGCAGGGGCACAGTCGTATTAGCACTACTCAGTGAGTGCAGGGGAACAGTCGAATTCGCAACACTAAGAGAGCGCTCGAGAACAGTCGAATCCATTTTTCCTGGAGAATGCTGTAGAGCTGTCGAATCCACTGCCCTCATAGTTCTTAATAGTAGTTTTGTCCCCAGTATTTAGAGAGGGGTCGAAAGCATTCGAATCCACAATACTCATAGTGTTTGAGAGCGTTCGTAACCACAGAACTCAGTGAGTGTACGATAACAGTCAAATTCACATTACTCCAAAGAGTGCTCGAAAGCAATACCTATTGTACTCAGCGCTCTAGCATCTTCACTACCAACCATATTAAAATTGTTTAAAAATCAGATTTTTTTTCCTGATCAATGTTATGAAATACTTCAAAGTTCTTAAGTAAATTCCTCTTTCAGATGGTGGCATCATAGGGAGCTAAACAATTTAGGTACATATATGTATACCTCGAGTCTCAATTATGCTGAAAGTGTAATAATTTTCAAATCATAAGAAATTGGGCTTAAGGACTCATATTTTTGTATAGTGCTGTATTATTATCACTTTAAAGGACAATAACATTATTAGAAAGTTAGAACCACAAAATATGTTTCTTAAAATTATTTATTTATGTGATATTGTTTCTTGGAAACGTTATTTTACACACATAGGTACATTTTATTACTAGAAAACATAAAATTTTCACATACTCTATCATTATCACTTTAAAATAACACAATATGTGTAGGAAAGAAGACACAAAAATAATTTTTTTTTAAATTTTTTTGTGTGTGGCATTTTATGAAACAGTCATTTTTTTATGATGCAAAGGATTTATGATCCCCCTTTTGAACAGATTGGTTTGATCTGCAATTTCTTCGAAGATGAAAGTTACCAGACTTTCACATCCAAATGCTTAAAGAAAGCATTTATTGGGGTATGTTGTTCAGGTCGATCTTAAACCATAGTTTTCAGAAGAACCTTTTTGTACCATTCGAAAATTATTAAGATGAAATCGAGTTTATTATCACTTGGTAATTAAAATATTTTAAAGAATTATATTTCTTTGCAAGAGAGCATTTTGGTACATACCAAATAAGTGAAACTTTAGTTATACAGGGTGGTCCCGAATTCATGGTACAAACTTTAATGGTAGGTACAGGACATTGTAACAATGATTTATTGTATAGGAATGTATAGTCGCAAGTGACGCGGTGAGGCATAAACAGGGGAAATAAAAGGAAAGAGAAATGGAGTGATCGGTTGGTATCATTGCCGGTAGAGGGCAGTAGATGTCTAGCCGCTGTTGAACATGATGCATCGCAGTAGGGAAAAGCGCCATTCACAATTGTGCTGCCGTAGACGATGGGTGACTTTACGTATGCAGAAAAAGCAGACATGCATTACATGTACGGCCGTGCAAATGGTAACGGCAGAGCTGCGTTACCAATGTATCGCGCGGAGTATCCCAATCGCTCCACCGACGCTGTCAAGCATGTATCGATACTGGTGGACGCAATTTTGAACAATTACTGTAAACATGACACTTGTCAACAACGCTTTCAATAAAATCTTTGTTTTTCCTTTCGGCCGTTATTTCCCCTGTTTACGCCTCACCGCGTCACTTGCGACTATACATTCCTATACAATAAATCATTGTTACAATATCCTGTACCTACCATTAAAGTTTGTACCATGAATTCGGGACCACCCTGTATAAGTTTCTGGCCCTTAAAATAAGGGTTTAAATATCGGGTTGAGTAAAAAGTTTTCCGCTAAGGGGGCCTACTGCTGTCATTTCTGTGGTTGTTAGCCTTTCCACAAACGGGTTTTCGGATTCAAAAGCTGAAAATTGGAACTACACAGCTGTGTCATTTGTTCGTTAAAAATTTACTATCTTGTGTGTCTAAAAAATGTTTAAAGGGAGCTACCATGTCAACAGATCAGAACGATTATATACTATGAGTTACATAACAGACTCAGTGTGAATGAATGCCACCAAAAATGTGTGAAAGTTTAGGCATCAATACTGCAAAGTTTGATGCCTAAACTGATGAAAAGTTTGATGCTAAAGTACTGCAACTACAGTCAAAGTTTGGTTTCGGAAGTTTAAAGCTGGAAATTTTGACATTGAACATGAACCACGTTCTGGCCGCCCTATTGAAGTTGATTGTGAGCAGTTAAAGCAAATCATTGATCAAGACAGAAATGTTTCAACGCGAACTATTACGTTAGAGCTTGACGCCTTCCCAAAAGCAATAATTAACGCTATAAAACGCATGAATCTAACGTTTAAGTTCAACTGCTGGGTTCCTCACGAATTGACTACGGAAGACAAGGGCAAGAGAAAAGCGACCTGTTTGGCTCTGCTCAGAGATCAAAGGAAAGAGAAAATTTTGGACATAATTCTGATCTGTGATGAAAATGGATGTACTACAACAATACAAGCCGTAAAGGAGGGTTGTCAGCACCTGGGGAATCAGCAGGCTCGGTTGCAAGACGAGTTCTAACTAACAAGAAGGTACTTCTCTGTATCTAGTAGGATTGTCGCGGAATTATCTACAAAGAGTACCTGAAAAGCGGACAGACTATCAATAGTGCAATATACAGAAACATCCTAATTAAAGTTCGTGATGCCATTCGCGAAAAACGAAGAAACGAGTTCAGAAGATAGGTGGGAATAGGTTTCAACAAGATAACTCCCAGTCACATGTAAGTACGATAACCGGCTGGACGCTATACAAGCTAGAGTGAGATTTGATGCAACATCCACCATACAGCCCAGAAATGGCCCTTTCGGATTTCTATCTGTTTTCACATCTGCAGCTGTATCATCAGGATGCAATCTTCAATTCAAATGAGGAGGTCATAAATGAGATCGATCTCTTTCTGGACTCGCTCACGCCACAGTTCTTCGCAGAAGGGATTGAAAAGTTGGCAAAACGTTGACAGACGATTGTAGATTTGAACGAAGATTAATATCCTCACTAGCTTAGCTGTTTTCGTATGTATTTATCGTTTTAAAATAACTTTTTTGACGGAAAAACTCACCATACATCTTGAATTTCCAAAGTTCACCTGCTTTCTTTGAAGGAATAGAAGTTGACGAAGGCTTTTCTGCATCAGGACTATAATTGCAGATTCTTTTTCAGTCACTTTCATAATCAGAACCAGAATCTAGCAAGAGTTCTGGCCACCCATCATCACTTTCATCTGGTCCATCAGGCAGATAACTTTCTTGCAAGAGAGCTTGAATTTCTTCTTCAGACAAAATTTCTATTGAAAAACTACACTTAGTATTGATAAGATAGTGTATTAACATGAATTTTCAGAAACTTTTGCCTAAAAATCAAATCAATATATTCAAAATAAAATTTTTAGATAATAGAATAATGTTAGACTTTTAATTTAAAAATGATAAATATCTCATGAAATACCGTAAACGGTTCAAAACAGACTGTTAAATTTGTGAAAGGACAAAACGTACAAGATACCAACACCAATTTTAACCGCGAAGTAGCTCACGTCCACATACGAGTGCCCATATAAGTATCGCTCTCAAATGCCTAAAACACCAGAAAAATTATTTCATCACATATTCTAAGAAATTATCAACTAAAACATATTAACAATAGGATTTTAAAATCATTAAAAACAAATACAATTTTCTTACTTTTTTGAGCCCGTTCAGTCTAATCCATTTCTTTGAAATCGCTTTTAAATAATAAACATTCCACAGCAAATACCGATTTATACTGCCATCTATTGGTGTCAATCGGAAGCATAGACGTCCACTCACGTGTACCCGAGTTCTAAACTATCAAAAATTTTACCTGGGAGATTTTTTTAGGGCGAAAGAGTCTAGATCCTCGTACGTGTACCTAGGTAGCGAAAAGAGTAGAGTGATTGAATCCAAAGTACCTGGAATGTGCTTGCTAGTAATCGTCTCCAGAGTACTCAGAAAATGCTCCAGAGCAGTCACATCCGCAGTGCTAAAAGTGCTCGGTATGAAGCATTGTAACGAATGCTGGAACACGATTGTACGCAGTTCACCCATAGAGTACGCGGCTTAGCGCTACCAAATTTGGTAATGTAAGCACCTACTGCAAAAGGTCTTCAGTAGATGCCTACATTGCCGCTTTGTTTTTTTTTGTTTTTTTTTGTTTCTGGTCCTGTTTACATGATGCGCTTTCTAACGCGCGTTTGACGTTGACACGAAACGCGGGTAGCCAAAATACAGAGTTCTACTGGAGCGTTCACATGCAGAAAACGCCTCAATCTGGCGTTTTAATATCATGTAGAGTGGATCTTGTCGTTAAAGAGCTTCGACTCGATCTCGAGGTACATATAATTCTAAGGAACTGTTCACATGACATGCGTTTTGACTGGCGTTAGGGTTGTTATAATTCCCTAGCGCGTTTCTATCTTAACGATCGTTAGATAGAGAAAAAATTGAACGGATTTGAAATCTGGTGAATATATTTTACACTAGATCGGTACCTCAAATGTGATTTTCTTTAAAATAAATAATTTTCAATTGTAATTCTATATTTTGGCCGCATTTGACGAAGATATTCATTACGAACACAAAAAAGGACTATTTATCTCGTTTTATAGAAAAAATATATCTTGAATGGTGTACTTAATTGCATTAATTTACTGTTTTGTATTATTTAATGCCATTAAAAATAGGATGAAAATTTAATCATATTCGATGTTTTGAAGATAGTTTCCTACAAAGGGGAATAATAGGTAATTTTATTTTTGAGATAACGTATACCGACGACGGTCCGTTTAAGTTTTCATGTGCGGCAAACGTTTTTAAAATCGAGCGAAATTTAAACAATCAATTTGAAAGCTAAACTTTGAAGTTATTTTTTAATATCCTCAACGTGATATGGGAAAGATAAGTATCAATTTTCATTCATTTTTCTTATCCTTGTGTTAAATGGAACTCGATATGTGAATAACTGAGTTCTTGCAAGAGAGTGCTTTGTTCAAAACGTGATAACTCCTACAGTAAATTCACCTATTATAACTATTTTCGCATCATTGTGATTTATATAATACAGTGGACGTTTTGAATCTCAATCAGAGGTGTTTAGTCAAGAAATAGATTTTAAATTGATTTTTAAATGTTGAATTTTTTGAAAAAATGTTGATTTTTTTTACGTTTTTTTTTACTAAAAAATTGTAAAAAATAAATTATTTCTTGAAACAACTTGATGGAGATTCAAAACATGAATAATATTAGGAATAATTTCCAACAGGAATCGTCTTTTTGAGCAAAATCGAATTTTAGATATCATGTTTTCAAAAACATGCTAATTTGTTAATCATATCTTAGTTAGATAATTAATTATTCGCACAGTATGATTTTTCTCCATGAAATGGTTTTAAGAATACACCAATTACCTGTGATAAGAAAATGGATTTTTAAAGTCAAAATTGAAAAACTTTCTTCTAGTGTATACATACACCTTAATTCATCGTAAACACGTGCCGAACACTTTTGACAAGACTACTCCTGACATGTTATAAGGTGGTGAGCTTGTTATTGGGTTGATGACAAAATTCATCCAGTTTTGGGCGATAGATGGCATACTGCATCGCCAAACCGAATTGTTATCTACTTCCACCGTGTAAAGTTTTGACTTTATTTGAAAGAAGGAATTGCAGCGTATACTTGGGAAAAAATTGGATTGTTTAAATTTCGTTATAAACAGTCAGTACCGGTTATATAGTCAGCTCAGTGGTTCAGAAAAATCAGACCATATAAGCGGGGTGACCATATATGCGGAACAATACTACACTATTTAATTATGGCAGGATTATATTCACCTATCAGAATACAGTGCTCATAAACAAATAATTAAACTTTTAGGAACATTTTAAAAATTAATTCATAAAATAAAAACTACAGTAAGAAATATGCAATTTTTTTTGGTGAAATTTATTAGCTTACCTTACCAATCTAAGTACAGTACGCATACATACGTGCATCCATATTTAATGCATTTTTCTCTACTATTATAAAAGGAAGTGTTTGTTTTTCTGTTTTTTGTTATCACAGTCCTGACGAATCTACGGCACTTACAATAATGGGATTTGGCACACAGGTAGTCCGAATGTTTTACAATTTTTGGGTCGCGGTGAATTTTAAAATTCAATCTAGAACATTTTAAAAAGAATTTAATGGAATTTAATTATTATTGTTTTCTTTGGAATGGCAACAGCATAAAAGATCGTCGATTCTAAATTTATTTTTTTCGTTTTCGTTGTTATTTTGCGCAGAGGAACAATTTTTCAGCAGACTAAAAAAAACAAATAAAAATTTTTAACATAAATGAACGTTCTTATTCGTCACGTATGATCCGAATGAAACAAATTTTCCTTTACGCTTTTTGTATCAATTTCAACGTATTTTTCAAACAGGGAGAGATAACTTCAAACAATAAACAGACACATGTCCACCTGTCGTGATTGGAGAGGAAGATAATTGAGGAGTGTGGGTAACGCCGACGATGATTCAACGCAAAAGAGAAATTAGGGAAAGGGAGGGAAATAAAGGCGTAAATCCAGGTCCTCTCCGGTGTCGCAAAGGCTTTTTTTCTTCTGGTCATTCCCTGTGTTGCTATCCGCCTCAAGAAATGTTACAACAATTACTATTTTTTAACACAAAAAACCGATATCATCATTGAAAAGATGAAAAACCGACCCTATAACCGTTAACCAGGAAAATAAAACGACTATATAAGCGGTGCGTTTAAACACATGTTTCCTATTAAATTAGACGGGACTTTAGAAAACTGACCATATAAGCTGGGTGACCTTATAAGAGGGTGACCATATAGCTTATACTGACGGTATAAGCATTAAAAACTACAGAAAATAGGGAGCATTTACGACACATCATGCTTTTTTATTGCCATAAAGGCAAGAATGTTTTGCAGAAGTAAAAGAAGATAGGTGTTATGTAGGTTGAGGGTGGCGTTGACGATTCCACGTGCCGTAGGGGGTTCATAAAGTTCCGTTTCCTGGGTCAGTTCTTCAGCCAGAACCCTCACAACTATGAGCAATGGATTATGCAGCTACCGGGGAGAGTTGGATGATAGCCATTGAACAGAACGGTACATCTATATCGATAAAATGTAATTTTATAAGCAAATAAAATATTTTTTCTTCAATTTTTGTTGAAAAAAAACCTTGGGATGAGATTTTGAATCATCCCAATATTTTACGTATATAAATTTGCTGAGGAAATACGCAGCTTCACGTGTAACGTGTTACCAAAATTTCCAATGTGTAAACCTTACAAACTAGAGCGTAAAGGACAGAACGAACATTCTCGAACCACTCAGAGTGGTTGGACTAAAGGTTGGTTTTGCGACGAACACAGGAAATGAATGAAAGGGCTCATGGGCCTTATAAAGTGACGACACCGTTTCGTTTTGTCTTCGGTGGTTCTTACGATGTCAACCCCTGTAGTACCTATTTCCTTTCACCTTCTTTGCATTTATTTACACGTCAAATAAATTATTCTACACTCTATTTATTGAAGATTAAGCATATTTACATATGTACAGAGATGTGAGGTTTTTACAGCCACACTAAAATCTTATTCAAACATAAGAAGCCGTTTCATTATATGTACGCAGTGTCTCGGCTTGTTCCCTCTCTACAAACTGATACGGCAACGTAATGGCTGATTGGATATACCCATAGAGGAAATATAATAATAGATCAATAGTAATCTATATATGCGTGCAGGATCATCCGACTAAAACTAGTAGTAACACAACCCTTAGGCAGGGTGCACACATCCGGTTTTTCAACGTGCGGCGCCGCTGCCGCAACGCAAGTGCGGTCTGAGATACATTAGATCCAATGGAGCAGTGCACACATGACTCCAGCGCCGCTGGGGCGACGCACGTCCAACTTGAGTGCAATATGTACCGCAGTTCCGCACGGTCGCCGCACATGTCTCCGTTCTGAAGTACCTTGTTTTCATAAACAAATGGAATATAAATAATAATTAATAAATGGTTCTATCCAGTAACGTCTATTTTGTTTCAAAATATACTTTTTTTATACCAAATAAGCGAAATAAACACGTTTTCTTCGATCGAATATTTATCGCAAATGGCGCGAAATGAGTTCGTGCGTCATTTCACGGTTATGTGTGCATAGATGGGCTTCGGTGCCGCAGTGGCGCCGCACGTTGAAATACCGGATGTGTACACCGGGCCTTAGACTACCCTTAGAAATAAAATTGCTCGCAATAAAAATTGATAAAATTGTGATAATAAAATTATTAAAAATTTTATCAAGCGTTTTTTATATCAAGTCATAATGATGAATAAGCTGACCTGAGATACAGCTCATAGAAAAGAAATAAAGGCAAAGTGAGTGTAGGTAACTTTTCTATGTGAACAGGATCATGTGACCAAAACTAGTAGTAACGTGACCCTTAGACTATTTTGTTTAACGTACTTTTTTTAGAGTACCGCGAGGAAACGAATATTCATTATTTGATTGGTCCACCGGTCAGGAAGAGACGTCCATCCATTAATTCATCATCTGATTTGTCCGCGCAAAAAAGTAGTGGACATGTGTATTGAAATGTCTTTACTCATTAACACGTCATAAAATGTCATATCGCCAAAAGAGGCGATAAAATACCAAAGCGCCTCCAAATCAATTTTTCACAGAGCAGTCACATGACTACTAGTCGAAACGTTGGTTCCACTTTCTAACTCCTCTCAATAGTAATGCTCATTCAACTTATATTTCACGTTCATGGGCTCTACACGCAGAAAGACAGCAGGGGGAAAGCAGAGGGGGGATACTTGCTGAAAAAACAACGTCCGAGTCATCACAATGGGGGGGGGGAATCTGCGATAGAGATCATAATAAGGGGACATACGTGATCCTACGCACTTTACCAAGCTCACGCATGGGAAGAGGGGGAGGGAAGGGACTGCAGGGACTTTATTGTTATCAAAAGACAAAGTGAAAACCGTTAAATTGCGCGGAACCCCCTCGCAGAGGGTGGAAATTAAGGACCGAGTCGGTCATTAGCGCTGACATCGTGCCCGCCAGTGGAGAGGTGCAATGAATGGGCATTTAAATTGTCATTAGCCATGTGCTGTTCATAAAAGCTCGAGTTCATCGCCGTTTTTATGCTTCTTCATTTAATGAATGGGTGCTGCGAAATGCGGTAAGCTGGATTTGTGAAGAGGGAAACGGGGTTTTTAGTGTAGGATGCTGCGGTGCATCCTGGAAGCGTTGAATGGTTTGGTGGGGACTATAGGCTGTTTACGAGTGTGTGAAGACGAGGATCCGCTTTGGTTTGTCGATTTTGACAGTTGTCATGGCGACGTTTAATGTTAAATCGAATCGGAATTGACCAATTAGCTGTTATATACACTATACATGGATACTGCAGAAATTCGGAGAAGGATTCATCTTTCTGTGAGGCTGTTTTTCCATGTTGGTTCTCGGACCATTGCTTTACGTACCTGGTACCATGAACGCTGACGTGTACCTCAACGTTCTGGATAGTTCGACCTTGCCTACACTATAGCAATACTACGGCGATGATGGTTGTTTCTTCCAACAGGATCGAGCTTCATGACATGCTGCAAAACGTATGCTGGACTGGTTTTCTGAAAATGAGGTGATTTTGCTTGACTGGCCTGTCCAGAGCCCCAATCTCAATCCAATCGAGCGAACTGGAGCGACGAGTACTACACCTCCACGCACGCTCTTCTTCACAACAATCACTCTTCTCACAGCCTTGCAAGAGGCATGGCGAGCTGTTCTTAACTAGACTTACAAAGAACTTGTGGAAAGTATGCCTCGACGTGTCGCAGCTGTAATACAAGCAAAATGAGGTCCTACTCATTATTAAATAGAATAATAAAGCACTTTTTCTGAAAAACTTGCAGTGTCCAAATACTTTTGTCCGTATAGTGAATGTACGATTGTCCATCCTGCTCTGTGGTCTATGGTTAAGTTTTTGGTTTTCAATAGATAACGAGAACTGGAACGCTCGTTAGCGCAATAAAACATTTATTAATAACAAAAGAAATACAGCTGGCAATATCTCAATTATCATTAGAAAACAATACAATCTCACCTCAGTCTCAATGCTCTCTGAACCTCTTTTTTTTTATTAAAAAAAAAAACAGAATGTTCGCACGAAACCCGTGCTAAGCCTTAAAACACACACACACTAGCGCAGCCAGATTCAGGTAGAAAAGCGTGTTGCCAGATACTGATATATTCAGAATCAAAATCCTGCATATATCGATTTGGAATTCATTCATTGCAATTTGTTTTGGTGACATGCTTAAATTGTATTCGATAAACAAGCCAAGTCCGGAACACGTTAAGAGAAGGCCACGGCTCT
Organism: Metellina segmentata; assembly: GCA_947359465.1. Classification (NCBI taxonomy): domain Eukaryota; kingdom Metazoa; phylum Arthropoda; class Arachnida; order Araneae; family Tetragnathidae; genus Metellina; species Metellina segmentata. Next base: position 90,510,606 of record OX375877.1, on the reverse strand, counting down.
GCTACAAAAAAATCTACATTTAGCTTGACAGAAAAAAAGTCTCTCATCGGACATATGTAGTCATTGAAATTGCAGCGCCAATTAATATTTTGGATTCAGAATGGCTGTTCTGCCTTTTGCATAGCAAAAAAACATCAAATTGCAGTCAAAAAAGTCATTTAGGCGAAAACGCAAAAGTGCAGTTTCGCATCTTTTGTATGATACACGAGTCCGCGGTATCCCATTTGGTAGAGTCGCGGACTGGAAGATTGCGAGCTCGATGCTGACTCCCAAACAAAGACCGTTATATTACAAGGGGGCTGGTGCACGTTAAATTTGTCGTCCCTCACATTGGCGTGGAGGTATGGTGAGAGGGTGCCAGCTCAGGTGTTGACTTCGGCATTTGACCTTGGTTCAAAAGTATTTGCGTGATGTTCTCAGATCTTTCCCTTCGGGATTGATCCCGAATTATTGATTAAATTACTTACCCAAACTGAGGGTCGCGAATGGCCAAAAATATTATTTTCGAATAGTTTTTCCATAATCCAATTTATACCAAATAAAATCCAAATTGATACATGATGGGAAAAACGATGTTACGAAGACGGTTATATTCTACTCCGTAGCAATATTAAAATCAATGTCCCATCAGAGTAATTTTTACTAAAGCCAAACACTAAGAAACATACAGGGTAATTAGAAACTCATAGGTCAAACTTCAAGGGGTGTTATAGCACATTAAAAGAACATTTTTTTATATAGCAATGTATGAGCGAAAGTGACGCGTTTAGACGCACACATAAAAATGGCACAAGAGATGAAACAAAATGGTTGTTTACATCATCACTTCGCGATTAATTATTTATAATAACTGTTCAAAGGTGTGACCATCAACATTAAAACAAGCTTGACAGCGTAAATGCATGAAATAGCGGACATTTTTGCCGCTCTCATGCCACGCTGTTAAGCCAAGCGAGCATTACTGTTGGTGTAGGAAACGGTAAAGAGTTATTGTAAATATAAGTACTTATAAACTGATTACTTATTATTATATGTATTATTATTAACGATTAATTATTTTTATATTATTATTAATTATTATATTACACTTGTAACGATTACTTAAGAGCCGCGGTAGCTCAGTCAGTAGAGCGTCGGGCTCGCATCAGAAGGGTTGTGGGTTCTGTCCTCGGCGGAGCCTGCAATTCTGACGATTGCGAGATCGGCGTTTCGACCTGGCTAAAGACCGTCGTGTTCACTAATGGTGACTGGGGCACGTTAAGTAGGTCGTGGTCGCAAAGTCCCCCATGTTCCCATACCAAATCAATACCTCTGGGGGTACCTGATCAGGGGGTTATCGGCCTCTGATTGGCATCTAAATTACGATATGTGTGAGTGAATGGATGTATGAAAGGGACCTCCCTGTAAAACGGATTTGTCATGTATGTCGAGCTAAGTCGGACTTCCTCCCAATGGGGCTCAATAACATGGAAGGCGCACCCCCCTCGCCTCTTGCCGTCTTTGACGGGCCTGGCACTCCTCTGGTCTGCCAGTGTAGGCATAAGAAACAACAAACAACAACGATTACTTATCATTATATTATACTACCAATGATTACATATTATTATTATTAGTGACAACTTATTATTATATTATATATCACTCATTACTTGTTATTTTATTATTAATAATTACTCTTATTATTTTTATGTATATTAATAATTACTCTTATTATTGTAACATATGTTATTAATTATTACTTATTATATTACATTTTTAATGATTACTTATTATTATATTATATTATTAATGATTACTTATTATTAATAATCACACATTATTTTATTATTAATAATTACATATTATTATAATTTTATAAGTACTTATTATAATATTAGTAGTAAGTATTTTTTATGTTATTAGTAAGTACGTATTATTATATTATTAATAATTACTTATTATTACATTATTAATAAGTACCTATTATTATATTATTAGTAAGTACTTATTATTATATTATTAGTAAGTACTTATTATTACATCATTAGTAAGTATTTATTATTGTATTATATTATATTAACGATTACTTATTATTTGTTATTATGTTACTATTATATTATTATTATAATTGTATTTTTCATATTATTATATTATTACTTAGTATTATATTATTAATGATGATTATTGTTATTAGATTATTATTATTAAGGATTACTTATTATAAAATACTTATTAACCAGAACTCACGGGACAAACATCAATGGGCTCGAATACCCCTTGATGTTTGTCCCATGTGGTATGAATTACCCTATAGAGAGACTAGACTCAGGATGAGCAGATCCTGATGATGTTTAGCCCTCTGTCTAAACCGTTATAGAAAGTGATATTTAAGATATTTTATTTTCTGCGTCAGAGAGAACGTATACAGGGGACACTTAACAAGATAGTTCAATTCACAGTGTATCGTTTCTATTTTACCCAGTCCTATTTTATGACCATTATAGTTCATGTGTAAAGAGGATAACACAAAATCGGAGCTAGGAGCATGAAATAATCTGTCGCTGAATAATCGGAGCTAGCAGTATGCGAGTAATCTATGCATTGGAAATGTAAAGATCATTCCAAATTTTTGGGTAAATATTTTTTCAGTGAAAAATTCCAACACCAAGAGTGTCACGCACGGGACAGCTTTGGTCGCATTGAGATGTTCTATGCTTGACGTTTTGATATTACCTCTTTAAATGAATTAATAAATAATTATATAATAAACATTAATTTCCATGACTAAAATCTGTGTGTGATTGCCACATGCTTGACAGTGGAATGTTACATTAAAGGTACATCTTTTATATAGTGTGTCAAAGTTTATGTTTCAACCATAGATTATTATAAGAAAAGATTATAATAATGATTTGGCAGATTTGGGCACTTTGTGTGGTGCCCGTGAATCACGAAATAAACAAGCTACTGTTTAAAATATAAAATGTGGAAATAAGCTTAACCGTTGTTATTGGGTTGTTGCTAAGGCTCAACCCGTTTCTTTGACAAAAATTTGGAAAACATTATTTTATTTATTAAAAATTACATTCATTCAATATAATATGTGCCGTCCTGTTTGATGACGTATCTGCATCACTCCGGTAGCTACATTATCCTGCGATCACACAAGTTCTGAGGTTTCTGGCTGTATAAAAGATCCAGGTGACGAAACTTTCTGTACCACTCACGGCACGTGGAATCGTAAACTGCACTCATCCAACACAACCCATATCTTCTTTTGCGTCTACAAATCATTCTTGCCTTTTCAGAAATGTCGAAAGCATGTTAAAAATGCTCATTACTTTCTGCCAGTTTTAATGAGCAACAAAATTTTAAATACAATCAAATAATACTATACCCTTCTCCCAAAAGTACTGGATTGGATTGGACGCCGTAGGCGGACACTGTTTCACCTGTGCGGCTTTCAGCTGTATAGTCCGCCTTACGGAGGAGATTCTGGGATAAGGGAGAGCTAAGCAATCCACAATATATACATACACATTTAAGTACACAGAAGGGGAAAGTCAATTGAAGGGTAAAACATGAAGGCACAAAAATACAAAATGACAAAAGAAGAGGATGACAAAGTTTGAAAAATTAACGCAGAACAAAATGAGAAAAGAACAAAAAAAAAAAAAAAGATAGGCAAAAACATAAACAAACAAACAAAGAAAAAAAATCATTTCCAGAAGGGAAAAAAAAATAATAATAACAATATTTAAATATACAAAAGTCTGAACGTTAAATACAGATGTCAGACAGCCGAAATGACCTATAAAAGTTTCGAAAGGAAAGCAAAGTTATTTTGAGAACTTTCGACTTAAACTTCTCAGCTCTCACAGATATAATCAATGTTGGAGCTGAGAAATTCCATCACTTTAATGATTTTGTGGTGGCAGTGTATGTTCTTGGCAGTATTTTGGCACCAATGAGAGTAGTGTTGAAGACTCACTGAAATTCCTTCTTTCAAACCTAAAACCTTTGCACGTGTGAAGTATTTAATGCTTCGTTTTTACGATGCAATGCCGTTTAGCGCCAAAGGCCGGAAGAACTTTCGCATCAACATAGAATAATTTTTTTTAATTTACGGAAAAGTAAATATCATATCTAATGTAATAGGCATTCCCAGATATCTAATATACCCATTAGGTTCTACCCAAGATCTGGAAAAAATATAAATGCCAAAAGATAATAGACTGAAAGGGAATTGAGAGACCAAATTAAACCAATTTCACCAATTAAATGTGCTTGATAAGAGTTCATTTCCTTCTATATAATAAAGTTAAATTTATTTCCAACTTCCTGTCACAGTAATAGGCGTATTAAACCAGCTATGATTGAATATTCCTCTCCCCCACACAATAACCAATCTCATTCCAATCTCATAGTTCTTCTATCTTCTTTCGTTATATATTCAATTTCATGTCCATACGCTTACAAACATTCAAAACGGATTGACTCATACATATCAACGGACAGCTGAGGATCGACTGGCATCATAAAACGTGTTTCAAAACCTACTTCACAAAACTGCCCCAACATCACGCATAGATTAATTACAGCTATTTTCCCATCAAATGTTAATTCGAACGATAGGAAAATCACACGTTTCCGACGGCCATCTTGGCTTGCCTGAAACCAACAGCAATGCTCTCTTGATGCAGAATATTTTTTTCGATCCCGCAATTTCTAAATTAACCTCACGAAGGTTCGAGCACAAGGCGTGGCGAGAGAAGTTGGCAATTTAATAACAGGAATATCGATTAAAAGATTTCATTTGGAAATAAATTCATTCCGCCCGTAATTTACTTTCCCCGACTGGAAATCTTAATTAAATTTGCGAGCCGGAAGAAAAAAAGAAGCCGAAGTGAAATTTGGTTATCTTCCGCTCATTTCGAAAGCCAGGGACCATGCCTTGTTGGAGAGAACTGGGGAAAGCCTTCTTATAATTTATTCCCTGGGTTGATGCAGTAAGAAAAACAAAACCAGAGTGATAGCGAGAAAAAAAAGTCATTCGCATCCAGAAAAAATGAAATGAAATTCGAAAACTAAAATGAATGATAAAAAAAGTGCCGAAAACTCTCCGTGGGACCAAATCAAAAATCGCAACAAAAAAAATCGCGCTGTGAGTTGAAAATGTAATCTACCGAGATCAATTTCTGTGTGTTACTGCAATTTATACACTGTACAACTTGTGAGATAAGTAAAGTATAATGAAATAAAGAAGTAGGCAGAGGTTATATAAATATAAAAATTCATGCAGTTAACAATTCTTAATTTATTTTCCTTCAACCATCACTCATACGTTTCGATTTTCAGTTTCATTTCTTCCTCGATTGGGGTGTTTTTATTTTTTTTACTTCCATTAACATCCCTTTCTGTGTTCCTTTTTGCTTGTTCGTTATATTTCCCCCCTCTCTGTTCCCTTTGATATATCCTTCTCCTTCTAGATCCGTCACATCGTCTTTGCTTCTAACGATATCGTTAGACGGAAGATTTTTTGGACGATCCTCCGATAGATGGCGTTGTAATTGAGTCGAAGTTGCAGTTATTATTTTTTTCTCGTCAATTTATTTGAGTCGCCTTTTTTTCCCGTTCTCTTTTTCCCAGCGCTATTTTTCAATCGCGAATCGTTATCAGAAAAATCGCGATCTTAAGAAGAAGTATGTTTCGAATGGAAAATTTAAAAAATACACATACATGTGTGCCTCGTTTCTGGTCTATTAGTTTCGTTCAACATTTGCTTCATTAGGTGGTCTTATTTCAAGACATTTTTGCGCATTTGATTCTTCTGAACGTATAAATAGAAATAAAATACGCTTACCATGCCATTTTGAAATCCAAGCAGCAATACTAACAACAAGGCTATTCATGAATAATTGCATGAAGACACGATTTTAAATATTCAAGCTGTGTTCAGACTAGCTCTTCAAATCGGACCAATTATATTCCATTTTATTGTTTTCTATTTTATCTGTTCTTATTATATCCCAGACTCACTATTAGATATCTGCGATAGTATTACTTTCGATTCAGTTATTGTCATTATAATTGGACCTTTTAGTTTAGTTAAAATCTTTGAAAACTGTAACTATCTTTATTTACAACGATTCTAAAGTTTATACTATTCTAAGTACACAAAGTGCTGTTATCCTGTGTACAGAAAGTACAGAAGCTAAGTACAGTTTCCTGGAATGGAACGCTGGTTGATATCAAGTAAAAGCCCTAAGAGATCATGCACAAACTGAGATGTTGGCAATGTTCTTGGCGCTCACGAAGTACCCGAAAAGTTTCGCCAATTAAGGAGTAGCGCCAACCACTATCACGGAGATACGTATGTGCCCCCGCTTGTGGATCGAACAACATTCATTAAACTTCTTTAAACCTAACATTTAGTGTTTAATTTAAATTGTAAAAATAAAATACGCAACCAATATAGTTCTTTAAAAATATGGTGATTGAGTTCACGCATTTTCGTTCGAACAATTCAAATGCATTACACTATTTAGAAATCGTTGAGGGAAAATATTCTTTCTCACCCACGATGATGCATACTTTTAAGGGACTATTGCTAAACTAGTGCTTTGTATTTAAAAACCAGATACAAACATTCAACTACCATTATAAACAGATTATAAATAGTTTAAATCAGGCCTCGAAATAGATTTTTTAATACAGGTGCACCTTGCGCACCTACGTTTTTAAATTAGGTGCACAGATTATATTTTTAGGTGCATATTTAAAAAAACGTAATATAAGAGCATTTATGTAATGTAAACTACTTTATTAGTTGGGTATGTTTGGATATGTTACAATTAGATAATAAATAAAAAATTTTAAATTTTTTTTTTATCTGCGAAATTATTACTTACAAATATTTAGTCATCATCAGACATTGGTGAGCAACCAGAAATGTCTACGTTTTTTGCAGATCTTTACCCATAAGGTTTAGTGTCCATCCTTCTTTTTGTTTTTTTCCCTTCATTACAACATAGTATTTTCTGGATTAAAGTTTTCGCATAGTGTGTATTTAGGAATTTAAATTACATTCCTTTAGAGCGAGAGAGGTCGATACAAATATTTTGTTCAGACATCAAAATAACATAAAATACGTTTCCCCCGCTTTTTTCAACGAACTTTCAACGAGCAATTTTACAACATTCTTATCGAATCAAATCTTCCCTTTGTAGTTTTGACGTTCTTATGAAATAACATATTTCCTTTATAGTTCTGAAATTCTTATTCAATAAAAACTTTCCTATACATTTTTGACGTTCCTATCCAATAAAATATATCTTAAGTAGTCTTAGACGCTCTTGTCCAATGAAATTTTTCCTTTCTAGCTTTGACGTTCTTATCCAACAAAATTTTTCCTTTATAATTTTGGTGTTCTTATCGGAGGAATAAAATTTCTTTTTCAATAAAAACTTTCCTATACATTTTTGACGTTCCTATCCAATAAAATATATCTTAAGTAGTCTTAGACGCTCTTGTCCAATGAAATTTTTCCTTTCTAGCTTTGAGGTTCTTATCCAACAAAATTTTTCCTTTATAATTTTGGTGTTCTTATCGGAGGAATAAAATTTCTCTTTTGTAGTTTGTCTTTATTACCAAATAAATTCTTTCCTTTCTATAGTTTTAAAGTTCTTATTCACTAAAATCTTTCGCTTCTAGTTTTCACGTACTTATCTAATAAAATCTTTCTTTATAATTTTGACTTTTACGATCTAATAAAATCTCTCCTGGGTTTCTTTCAACCAATGGATGCGATTTTTTAGTCATTATGTCTCCTATGGGGAACACCGTATTGCACTACTCAGGAATTTCAACGCCTAGAGGGTTAAGCTAGAGTATATTTCGTAACTAAACTAGATTTCTCTTATAGATAGAAAACTAATATAGATTTCGCTTTATAAAAAAAATTATTATTTTATAATAGGAATTAACTTATACTAGTTGCTTCGCATACTATGGTTTCCAGAAATGTGAAGTACATAAGGGCCTCAAACTATTTACTCCGATTCGTATAGAACCTTCAGTAGCACATTTTCTTTAGGTGTGAACGAGCATCACAACCCCGAGGAACCCGGATGATCTTTCCTGTCGTCTTTTTTACCCTCACCTATCCTTCTACTTTTGCTTTTTCCCTTCCTTGTTGGCGTCTTGAGTTTGACGCAACTTGGCTAACAGAGGTTCTTGCAGCATAAAACCCAAAACCATATTTAAAACAACTTGAATAATGAACGGTTGAACTAATAAAATATGCATCGAATGGAATTTTAACTTGAATATCAATGAAACTTATGCAGAGATTAATAGTAAAAACAAATCATTTGAAATCCAGATAATTTATATCATACATGCAAAACTTCATGTATGTAGATATTATTATGCATGTAATTATGTTCCCCTAATACTTAACACTTTACTTGCTATTATGTATTTTACCCGTAACTTACTATGCATATTGATTGAAGTACTTTATTTGTATATATTTTATATGCAGATTAAATCCTTCATTAAAATTTTCACAATAAGCAATCCATATTTAAAGTTCAACATCCATTTCCTCAATCTACTGTTGCCAACATCGAAACAAAAATCATTGGTTAAGATTGATATGACAACAATGCATGTAGAAAGTAAATGTGAATTGCATACTATGTAGGTATTTAATTAACGCCACATTGGAGCAACAGAACGGTCTATTTTGTGAATTACATACCAGAATATACTATCCAGAATTTATTTCAGAATTTTATTAAAAGTCTTCTAAATAATCACTTGTTTAGAATTCTGTAAGACCACGTACAAACAATTGATAAAGGGAAACATAAACAATTAACAGAAATTTAGTCTTTAAATAGATTAATTTTCTGAGTCCCGCGAAATTTTACTATAACGACAAGGCGTTGTTAAATATTTTCGCAGAACCATCGAAGAAACAGATTTATATGACTATAAATAAATCAATAACAGCATTTGCTCTTCTAATCGTAACAATGTTGAGACTTATTTCATACTTCGTTTTCTTTTTTAAAAATTCGCCAATTCAAAGAGATTAAGAATAAAATGTCTGAGGGACATACATCAAAGTTAAAAAGTAGCGTAGTAAAAAAAATCGATAAATCTCGCAAAAATATTTTGAAAGATATACAACTGACTTCAAACAGAAAATTGTTCAGACTCGAAATGTGCGTTTGCGTTCCACTTTTAGAGGTATTTACAGATATCGGAAATTTTCTTCCTCCATTTGCTAAATTTTTGTCTTCCATTGAATAAAAGTGCATAGTTAGTATCAATAAAAATCTTTCACTACGAATATTTGGAATGGTTTGAATTTTCACTTCGAATTTTCAAAATGGCGTAGAAGAAAATCTTTTCGTCCCTCAATCACAGGAATGGAATCTTCTGACATACCCAAAGGGAAATAAAAAAGACACGATATGTTGAGATTTATAGCTTACTCGTGAATTGCTTTACTGGTGTTACACTTACTTCATTTCAGAAGTATGTGTATTTGAGTATTTTTTATTTGGCATTTTTTAATTAACGTGACACGGGAGAATCACAGCGTACTATATATGCATTTGGGAAATTTTTGAAACCGGAGGTTTATGAGTTCGAATCCAACCAAAGACCGTCGTGTACAAAGGGGGCTGGTCCGCGTTAAATCTGTAGTGATCTCAGATCTCGAGTGTCTTTTGTTACGAATATTATTTTTCCATCAACTATACAAACGAGGACATTCATGAATCATGGATCGTATAAGCCAACATAAGATTACCGGAGTGTCATTTTTAAATGACTGACCAGGACATAAATGAGCAGAACATGAATATGGAAAATTTTCACTTTTTGTGTTTATCAGCTGATTGGATCACTTATGTTGCTATCCAAAGTTTTGCCAGAAACGCGAATGTGTATCCCCTATTGAAAGACACTGTTCTTGCCATGCGCGTTCAGGAAAATATAGCAGATAAATTATGAGGGTACATTAAACATTCAAATACCATTTCCCGAATTCTTGAAATTTGCACATTCATATCATAAGGGAAAGATCTAACAGTCACGAAATGTTGTTTAACATTACGAACGTGTGTGGAAAGAACGATGGAAAGAAAAAATTATCCACACTTTAGTTTTTCAATCTATTTATACAAATATAGGGGTTGAAAAAGTTGGTCACAGTCTCCTTCCTCCTTGATGCACTTGGTCCAATGGTCCACAAGCTTGCATATATCCACCAAGAAGAAGGTTTTCATTGGTCACCCCCAACCATTCCCTCACTTCTTTGCCCATCTTATCTGCAAAGAACATGCTACATTGTCGATGAAACACTGCCACCTAGCGAAGAAAGCCTTCTATCTGGATTGTAACGTCATCACTAGTAGGCCACGAATTTCTTCACACGTAGTTGTATCTTCTAGGAGGCATTGTGGAAACTCGCCGGTTCGCCAATACCATTTCTCTCGAGCTTGATGAATCTTCTCGTTAGTGGTGGAGGTTGACGGTTGTCCCACTCCTTCTTCGCGAATCACGTTTGTCCGGCATCTTAAGTTTCTCGATCCTCTCATACACACTTCTACTTCGTAGAGCACTGTCCCCATATTGTAAGCCTCCAATGAACTTTAGCTCCCGACACGCCTTCCAACCATAGAAATCGGATCACTGCACTTTATTTCTCCTTGGTGCATACTGCTAGCGTAGTGGTCATGCTTACACTGAAGCAGAAGCAAGAAAAATGACGCTATAAAGGTCATACCTCGGTACCATGACCAGAGTAGTATCAAATCCAAGCATGCATGCGCAGAATGTAGTGTGACAAACCTAAAGATGTGTTATTAGAGAAAATGCGGATAATTTTGGACTTAGCCTCGTAGTGTACGAGATACGAGCACGATAAATCTGACCATTTTGTTTATCGTTTTTTATTTACCATTATTTGATCGTGAATTATTATCGTTGAGATTTCATGCACTGGTTTGTTATAACTCTCGGTGTACCTTCGTATCCATTTCTCTTATCCAGGTCACTTAACTAGTAAGTAGCAGCAGAAAACCTTACTGCTCATGAATTTCGTACGTGTCGATCTGCAAGATGTTACCCACACAAGCAGTCAGTCATTTAATAAACTGGTTGATTGTTCTCAGATAGTGTTAAAAAACTTCATGTAGCCTATAACCACAGAGCAATTAACTCCATCGACTTTCTGATGAAATAGACGGACCATAAGGGAAGTAAAATCTCTGAAAGGTAAATCACGTGGACTTATGAATCGCGTTCGCCGATTGGCTGTCGAATCGCAGACTAGTGTTTTCTTTATCACAGTGGATAATCACTTTAACCCATCAATAATTTGGAATTCTTACTTTTACCACAGCCGCATGACCTATCTTCAAACTGAGCAACTGCAAGAAATAACATGGATCGAAGACAAGTGTTTTCTTTATCACAGTGGATAATCACTTTAACCCATAGATAACTTGGGATTCATACTTTTACCACAACCACATGACCTATCTTCAAACTGAGCAACTGCAAGAAATAACATGGATCGAAGACTAGTGTTTTCTTTATCACAGTGGATAATCACTTTAACCCATAGATAACTTGGGATTCATACTTTTACCACAGCCGCATGACCTATCTTCAAACTGAGCAACTGCAAGAAATAACATGGATCGAAGACTAGTGTTTTCTTTATCACAGTGGATAATCACTTTAACCCATAGATAACTTGGGATTCATACTTTTACCACAACCACATGACCTATCTTCATACTGAGCAACTGCAAGAAATAACATGAAGCTGTGGACACATGCTTCGTCTGTTTAATTTTAAAGGTCGATAATTAACTCCAGGTGAGATCACATTCCCTGTTCAACTTTACAATACCACTTCCCACTAGCTTTATACACGTGATATATTCAGATTGGTGCTTAATCTTTGAATAGATCACCTGTATAAAGCTGGAACTTTTCCAGTCCAAGGCACTTTTGCCGTCCGAAAAAATCACCCTGAAAAATCGAGCGGAGGAAAAACTACAAAGTACAGATGTATGTGCCATTCTTTTCTCTTCACAAAATAACATTTTTCAAGCCATATTGTGTTCCAGCCATACGGAGACGCCCAAAAGGCTAACAGCTTTTAAAACAGAAAAAATTTGCGTAACCGAAAGGGGCCTCTTCGTTTTCCTGCTGCATACGCAGCTGCAGCCAATTGTTTTCATTCGACAGGTACATAACAAAACGGGGATTGTGTGTACCGTGGCCGCTTTCAACTGGGGTTTTGAAGTTGTTACGTGTGTTTAACCAGCAGTGGTGTAATGACCCTCAACACGCATTATGTGCAGAACGTCGCGTGCACGTATTTTGTTCCACCCTTCTGTCATTCCTTTCTGGCCATTTCGCGTAATAATTTTTTTTCGTGGAACGCTACGAAACCTAATGAGTTTACCGCTTCGATTTCGGATATTAATTTGTGCCTCAAGCTGAAGGTCACGGCGGATAAATTTGTTTGCCGGGTCCTCTATGGCTTGGGTGTTTGCTGGCACTGGTTTGGGGATTAAAATCTGTACGGAAAACAATCGGACCTAGGTAGTGGTCGTGTTTCTAACTGTCGTCAGTTTTCAATTTAATTAGTTACTAAAGATATACATAAGTTAATGCTATTTTGAGGCTAATAGAATAAAAGTACAAATATGGTTTCAGTATCGCAACTTTATTGAAGCAGACTAGCCCTGCGTCCGCTCATGTTCATGCGTTCAACGATTTCTCTTCTTCGAGAGGAGACCGCACACATTCTTTCGAAACCGCTATAGTTCAAACTCGAGGGGCTGCCCCCATCCGGTCATAAAATCGCCATCTGATTCCCTTCGACGGCGAATCCACGTAACAAAGGAAATCTCGATAAGGACCTCCATGAAGCTGTAGCGGACAAACCCCTACAACGGGGGTAGGTGCACTTTAAATATGTCGTGTCCTCAAATTTCCTCACGTTGGCGTTGCGTGGAAGTTTGGAGAGTGAGGGTGCCAGTTCAGGTGTTGACCTCGTCACCTGACCCTGGTTCAAAATTATATGACGTTGTCGTCCGATCTTTCCTTTGGGGAATGATCCCGGACCGTTAAAAACAACCCGTATGTTGCTCCAGTGCGATATTAATTAACTACTTGATTTGCGAACAAAGACGCAAAATGAGGAAACAGAGGCATGCTGATTGGTGGTTGATTCTCAGCATCAACGAGTCCTCAACAAGTCCCAAAGTCCACACGTCCTTTGAAATAGTACTTTTATCCAAAACTGCTAAAGACATGTGTACATTTCTGGATGGCATGTGTATATATCGACCAACTTTCCCCAAACGTCCTTCGTTTAACACACATGGTTGAATAATTTAATTTTATGAAAAGAAATAAAACCTAAAGCTCTCAGAATCTTTGGAACCAATACTGATAAATATTTGCATTTTTTCCAAGTGTTTTAAAATTTTGATATAGGCCTCCTTTACAAAACGATTAAACTCATTGATATCTGGTTTCTTTTCCGTGTTTCAAATAAAATTATTTGGTTTTATTTAAAAGGTTTTCATTGAAAATTGGTTCGCTGAACTATTTGCATGAGAAAGGCCGTGGTAGAACAGTTGGAAGAGTAACGGGCTAACAACCTGAGGGTTGCGAGTTCGAATCCAATCAAAGACCGTCGTGTACGAAGGGGGATGTAGCACTTTAAATCTATAAGGGCCTCAAATCTCACGTTGCGTGGTGTGGTAGTTTGGAGAGTGGGGTGCCAGCTCAGAGATGTGACCTCGTCATGACCCTGGTTCAAAATTATGTGGTTTTGTTTTCCGATCTTTCCCGTGGGGGAATGATTCTGTACCGTCACCAATAGCCCGCGTGTTGTTCCACTGCGACGTTAACCTTTACGCTGCGGCGTTTAGATTTTTTCAATCGTCTCACAGAACGGCTCTTTTGGCTGCATCTCCGACACCCCTTACCTAATTACTAGAGACCGGATTCTTATGCAATTGCATATTTGGTTTAACACCACATACGAATCAGGAGATCAATTTTCTACCCGAATCATGCTTCAAGGATACTATAGGTTAAATTTTATATCGCATATTTTTGCATATTTGAGGGGTTACTGCATAAAATTGCATAAATGAAAGGTTATTGCATGTATTGCATAGTTCACCCAAAATACCAATATTTCCAATGCTAGAGCACTTTTTTTGCAATGAAATATAGAGCATCTCGGGACGAGACACTGCATTTATTTTTGGCAGAATAGAATTCAAAAATGGTACCGTACACACACAAAAATGAAATATAGGAATAAACCAAATGATTACATGGCCGGCTGACCAATTATAATTACGTAACACAGGAAATATGAAAGTGAAAAGAAAAGCACATTGCAGAATAACCCGATCAATCATTGGATTCTCATAAAGATGTATAATCACGGGCACATAGACTAAACAAACAATAAACTATGTAAAGAATCTGTTCTAAGGGCGCCTCAGTGTACGAAAACAACTAAGTTACTTTCGGAGGAAGAATTTAAAAAAAATAAAGAAAATTAACACGTGGGGATAAACATTCAGGTTCGAAAGCTTGATAGGCCGCAAAGACAGGAAATTATTCTATGAATATAAAAAGAAAAGGATGTAAAATCACAAAACAGCAATCCATTCATTTTTAATTTAATTCAGTTGTACTTTGCCTGCTGTTCAGAAACATGCCTAAAATGTCACAATCTTTCTCGTTCAAAGTCAAAGAGGGCTGAAGGATTTAATTAAAAAATGTAACAAAAAAATGTTTACGTACGACTGTCTGGTCGTATATTGCCAACCTTGTGGCAAAACTATAACATGTGAAAAGATCTCAACAAGAACAACATATTGAAACCGGTAAGTTATTTCTTTTCATTGTCTTTATAGAAGTGAATTGAGAATTTCAATTACACATGCACATACAAATATGCAGGTGCTAATAAACTTGACCCTCGAGTAATATGGCTTCACCTATTATGTGTTCATCCAAAAATTAAATGAAAGCAAGAGAAAAGCTCCCTCTATATTAGCATATACAAATACAAATACAAATACAAATATTGACGACCAGCTACAGGCTCAAGCCCAACAAGGCTGGTCCTTTGTTTATGAATTCCCCAATTCCCACTGACTATCCAATTGTGTCTTAAATTCGTACACTCCCTTTGAATTAACTATATTTTCTGGCAACGCGTTCCAACTGTCTATTACCCTATTAAAGTAGTAGTTTTTCCTTAAATCCCGATTAAAATGTGTCTTATTCAATTTATACCCATGACCCTTTGTTCTGTTATCCCTATTGAAATTTAAGCCCTCTGTGTCCCCTTGTTTTACAAACTTGAAAAGCTGAATCAAATCCCCCCTCCTTCTTCTTCTTTCCAGTTTATACATGTTTAGCTTACTTAAACGTTCATTATAGTCGAAATTTGCTAGCCCCTTTATTATTTTTGTAGCTCTGTGCTGAACCCTTTCAATTGATTCTATGTCCTTTCTCATATATGGAGCCCAGAATTGTACAGCATATTCTAGATGTGGTCTTACTAAACCCTTATATATCGGCAAGATTATATTCTTATCCCTTGAAGTTACAGTCTTTTTAATATACCCCAATAACCTATTAGCCTTTTTACCCGCAGCTGAACATTGGTGACCCATTTTAAAATCCCTGTGAATTATCACCCCAAGATCCTTGAATGTTTCTCTCTCCTTTACCTTTGCTCCCTGCAGACAGTACTCGGCTCCACTGTTCCTGTAACCCATATGCAGAACTTGACATTTCCCTACATTAAATGACATACCCCATTTTACAGTCCATTCGGATATCTTATCAAAATCCCCTTGTAAATTTTCTATCTGAAACTTGGTATCCACTGTCCCCCATATTTTTAAGTCATCTGCAAATATACTGATTCTATTCTTTATTTCTTTACAAGGTGCTTCTCAGGGGTGTAACTGTAATGTTACGGGAGGCCCAGGTGTATACATACCTTTAAAATTTACATTCAAATTTATACTTGATTAAGTTCATGCATTGATTTAAATTTTTCGTTGTAGGAGCACATTCTTCCGCCGAACAAAGATTTTCTAAGCGTCAAGTTTCGCTTAGTCAATCACAACCAACCTCAAAGCAGGAAGACAGTTTTTGCGAAGATTTATATGTGGCCTAAATTGAGTTCCCACAAAGTTGGCTACCCATATCTTTTGGCTTCTAAAATCCTCGATAAAACTAACCACGACACAATATGCCGTTTTATTAATTCTAGCCTTAAAATCTTTCCCAGTGATAGCGGAATAGAAAATCGAGTTTTGTTACTTTTGACAGATGCGGCTTCGCATATAATTAAGGCTGAAAAATAGTTACAAACTTTTATAAAAACCTAATCCACGCCACATGTATTGCCCATGCACTTAACCTTGTTGCTGAAAAGGTTAGATTCCTTTCCGGAATTAAATTTCTTTATTGGACAAGGAAAAAAAATCTTTCTAAAAGCACCCTCCCGTGTGGTAGTTAACAAGGAATTGATGAATATTTCGTTACCTCCGACACCTGTGCTCACAAGATGGGGCACAAGGCTTTCTGATGCCTTGTTCTACTTCGAGCATTGAAACCAATATTCGGAAGTGATTCGAAAATTTAAAAAAAAAATGCTGATTCCGCACAAAGTTTAGATAAAGTAGCTATATTAATAGAAAACATAAACCTCGTTAAATCATTGACATTTGTAAAAACGCATTGCTCCTTTTTCGTAGATTTCATCCAAAAACTTGAAGAAAAAAAAGGATTGCAATCCTTGAAGATGCGGTAATAAAAATGAATTCGATTCCAGGCAAAACTGGTAACATACGTAAAGATAAGATAGATGATGAGTTAAAAAAATCTTGTGTTGACAAAATTGCTAGCTGTTAGTAAAATCCTTCAAGGCGAGGAAGAGACCGAATTAAATAAAAATGACACGTGGGACCCTAAAATTTTAAGTTCCTTTAAATTCGTCCCCATAACATCTGTGGATGTGGAACGCACTTTTTCATCGTATAAAAGAATTTCAAGTAACCGTAGACATAATTTTACGGAAGATAATTCAGAAAAATACTTGTTTACTAACTTGAATTATTCGCAAGTACAATAAAGTTATAACTACTCCCATAATATCCATAGTATTTTTAAATATTTTTTACATAATTTTTTTAATATGTCGATATAGTTTGTGTGTATATATTATTTCTTTAATTTTAAAACCTTTTTTAATCTATTAGTAGTTTAATGATAAAACTGTAATGAGAATTCTGTGCAATGCAAAAGCAATAAATGTGCATCTGTATTTGAAACTTGATGTCTATAGTTGACTTTATCATTTTGTTCCATTCCTATAGTGTTCCTTCAAATATAGTCTTTTTCATTTTCAATTTTAATTTGTAGTGCATAAAAATGCATATTTTGACATGTTTTACTGCATATTACTTGCATATTTTAGCATTTTTAACTGCATATTTTATGGCATATTTTGGCAGTTTTTACTGCATAAAAAATCCGGACTCTACTAATTACCTAACTTAAGCGACAGAGCCTTGGGTGTGTATTTACGACTGACGCTTCCCTTTCATAGTATTGTGGGACGTATCGTTTGGCGTGAGATAGATATCATCGGAGCGAACTTCTGCCTTTCTCCCAAAACGTTCACAAAAGGTCGACAGTGTAGGGTACCGAACAAAAGGAGGTACCCTCTAGAAAGTCAGTAGCTGACAACTCGTAAATAGTTATCGATAAAAAATGTTGGAGATGTAAAAAATATAAAAGATATTATCCCCCTTAAAAGGGGGATAACATCCACAGTACACAGATCTATACCATGCCGCTGGTGTAAACGAAATTTTAGTGGTAACAGTTGTCTATCTGCCGCAGCGTAAAGGTTGATTAACTACCTGAGCTGTAAACAGACGCAAAATGGAGAAACAGACGCAGGTTGATAGTGATTCTCAGCATCAACCAGTCGTCAACATGTCCCAACATGAACAAAAATGGCATAAACCTATGAATGATCTCCAGTAGTTCCATTGTCACATATTCACGAAAGGGTGCCCGTCGCTATTTATAGAAAGTCTCCGGAAGTGACATTGGAAGACGTTTACCCCTCTATTTCCGGGGTATTTGAATTTTCGGGAAAAGAGAAGAGTCCTGTCCCAACAACGCATCATCATCATCAACAACGTCAGGCGGTGTCCCCGTTTCCATGGATACGCGCAAAATGTTCGATTTCCTGGAAATAAATTTCATCTTAAATGTGCTTCAGCGCTAAACTGGAAGACGGCTTGAGAGTTCCGACCTGTGTTGGAAGCAGTCTCTATTCTTTGGTTCTTTTTTCTGGGGAAGCGGGCTTTCTGTCTTCTTCTTTACCTTCCTTTTATTCTTTGCATTTATTTTCCGTTCTTTAAAGTGAGAGGTCTGTCTATTTTTAGGATATTTCCGAAATCCATAAGGCTTTTGTCCCTTATTTCATTCGGGCTGCCATTGTTTCAAATGATCTCTAGGGCAGAAGTATGTATTCTGTTCAAAGATTGAACGTTTTCTTCATCAAAAAGAGTTGATAGATTTCGCCGTAAGCGTTTTTGAGGTATTGGACGCACTAATAGAATTTATTTTAGGAGTTCTGTGAAAAGAACTCAAATTATAAAAATTAAAATTACGCTAGTAATTTTTAACCCTCTTCGTGGTTGTCTTCAGGTATCACATCAAGATACAACGGTAGGTAGGTATTTAATTAACGTTGTACTGGAACAACACAACGGGCTATTGGCAACGGTCCGGGATGATATCCTAAGGCATGGGTGGCCAACCTTTTACATACCATGCGTCAATTTTTTTCATTTTTGAATTTAGATGCGCCATACAACTCAAGCACCTTTTTTGCCTTCTTCTACGTTCATGGTCTCCTGGCATATCCTTAATAACCTTTTTAATAAAAGTATGTTTATAGACATAATTAACATTCTAAAATGATTTAATTATTGTATGTGAAACACACAATATCTATTACAACACGTAAATGTAAAACAGTATCTATTACAACACGTACACACTTACCATTATTGAGACTTTTGAGCCTGTTTGGATTTCGCTAGTCTTTCAATGTTTGATGTTAAATTTGTTACTGAGAGCAGCAGAGGATTACTCAAATTTGAATCAGTCATTCGCGACCTCGTTTCGCTTACAATAAATTTTACGTCTTGATTGCTCACATCTGTGTGTCGTTCCAAAACGAAATGTATATATATTTTTTGCAAATTTTCTTATTTCAGGAAAATGTTCACAGGATAAGGAACGCCAGAAATTAATCATGTCAGAAGCATTTGGATCTGAAAAAAGCTCATCAAATTTTATTTTCAATAATAAATTTGTTTTTAAATCAATAAGTTCCATTTGTATGTTACTAGGCATCTTCATTGCGATTTGTTCACTAAGTGAAAATGGGTTTATAAACGCGTACATGCTTTAGCCAAATAATGAAAACGACTTTCAAATTACCCTTGCAATAATATGTGTGATTTTTCAATATATTTGGACAAATTGCTATTATCCGCAGTACATTCACTCTCCTCTTTCAAATATGGAAATTGACTCAAAACCTGATTTTCTAATTGAGAGTTGATTAATTTAAATTTAATTTTAATAGGATTAATGTTGTTTACAAAGCGAGGAAATAATTTATTCTTGCCTTGTACTTTCGAATTTAGATCTTGAGATGGCTATTAACATCGACTAAAAATTTCAAATAAAATAGCCAGCTATCAAAAAATAGGGTTCTTTAATCTCATGTAGTACATTTTCCTGTTCTAAAATAATTATAAGCAGCATTTAAAATTTCCAAAATATACTCAGAACCGTTCCACTAGAAACGCAGCGCCACCACACAATGAAGGACAATTTCACCATATTCCAAATCTAACAATTCACAATTTTCTTTGAACTCGCGTCAATTTGATGCTCTTCTGTCTCTAATTTTATTCACAAATGTCACAACCAGTAACATAACGTGCTGTATTTTTAGAGTTTTTCCACATAGTGCCTCTTGGTGTATCATGCAGTGATATTTTAGTACAGGACAATTAAAATAATTTCAAGCAAAGTTGTAATGCCATTGATTTTACCTATCATTGACGGCCCTCCGTCAGTGCGCACATTGGTGAGTTTACTATATACTCTAATTTCAGATATTCTAGGCATGATTTCAGTTTTTCAAATATGTCTGATCCTCTTGTTTTACCATGTAATGACTCCAGACATTAAATTGTTCTTCAGACATTAAAGCAATCAACATATAATCAATTCCTCTTATAAAAATGCTTAACTGGGTTTCATCACATATGTCCGTTGATTCAATCAAAGCTATAGAAGAGAAAGTACAAGAATTGACAAGGTTTTCCAGTTGCTTAGAGAGTTCCTCGATAAGTCTCGTAACTGTCTGTCTTGATATAGCAATTTCATCTGCTTTCAATTAAATACCTTTAGTACCAAGATGTCATGCAAATATTTGGAGTCAAGGCTTAACAATTTCTTCTCCGTCAGAATAAGTTTCAGTTTTTCGCCAATGCTAAAACAATTTTATAGGACGCTTCTGTCATCGCCAAGTCTTCACAATCTACTTTAGCAAAAATATTTTGTCTTCTTTTGATTTCTTCCTTTTTCGTAGTCACATATTCTTTTCGTAACTCAGACCCACGAACGAGCTTCGTTATTGCTTCCATGTTAGATTGAGGCTGTGTTTTATAGAGCCTAGATTTGCCTATTATGTGAAAGAGTACTCTCACAAACAACGTAAAAACGGTTTTCCGGGTGGACTTTCTATAAATAACAATCTTTTCCCCACTGTTCATTAAATTCACGGCTTACTATCACTTTCTGCGCTTCTTTTGCTCTTTTTCTTTTGCATTGTGATGGATAACAGCAATGTAAAAAACATAGAAAAATACAAAACTCTAAAAGTCTAATTGTTGAAAGGGAACAAACAGAGCACGAGTACGTAAATCGTATCACACAGAATATCAATAGTAAACTGTAAAATAATCACGACGAACAGATGAGTAAGGCCCGGAGTACACATCAGGTTTCAACGTGCGGCGCCGCTGTCGCAACGCAAGTGCGGTCTGAGATACATTAGATCCAATGGAGTAGTGCACACATCCCTCCGACGCCGCTGCGGCGACGCACGTCCAACTTGCGTGGAATTTGTACCGCAGTTCTCCACGGCGTCGCAGCTCGCCGCACACACGTCTCCATTCTGAAGTATTTTGTTTTCATAAATAAATGGAGAATAAATAATAATTAATAAACGGTTGTATCCAGTAACGTCTATTTTGTTTCAAAATATACTTTTTGGTACACCAAGTAAGCGGAATAAACACGTTTTCTTCGATAGAATATTTGTCGCAAATGGCGCGGAATGAGTCCTTGCGTCATTTCACGGTTATGTGTGCATAGTTGTGCTTCGGTGCCGCAGCGGCGCCGCACGTTGAAAACCGTATGTGTGCACCGAGCCTAAGAAGACTGAATAGAACTGAGAGGACTCTGGTGTTGAAAATATGAAGATGGATTCAGTTATGGCGCTTACTTCAAGCGAATAAGTAGGCGCAAGGATGCAATGCGCCACGTTTGACGCATGCGCCACTGGTTGGCCACCCCTGCCCGAAGGGAAAGAATCGAAGACAACACCTTGTTATTTTGAACCACGGTCAAATGACGAGGTCACATTTGTGCTGGCACCTTTCCAAACTTCCACATCCCGTCAACGTGAGGATATTTGAGGCTACGATAGATTTAACGTGCACTAGCTTCCTTGTGCACGTAGTCTTTGGTTGGATTCCAACTAGAAACCCTCATGTTGCTAATCCGTTACTCTTCCAACTGGGCTACGTGGTCCCATAAGCTAAACTGACTAGATCTTGATGGACGTAATATCTCGTTATTAGAAGAAAACTTCGAAAGGACCTTGATCAAGTCATCACAAAACTCGGCAATAGCTTAATGACGAGATATCTCGTCATTATTAAAAATTTTCAGATCTTGATGGACGATATTTCTTGTCGAAACTAATTGGAGTGTTAATCTTGCACAGTTTTTAAATATGTTTAAAATGGAAACGACAGTAAGCTTACTAAAATACTTCTTTCACATTTACTCCAAAATTTGCATTTTTTTGGGTTTTCATTGTACAGTTTTGCCTAAAAGATTCAATTTAAGTGTAAGTGATTTTGGTAATCTTTTTATCTTAAGAAGACTGAATCGGTGCTATTGCACAAAAGAATAATCTCACATCCGAAAAGTAACTTGACTGTGTTTGCCGTTAGACCTTGATGTCCTTTCCAGAGCGATGCGCGAGCAATGTAATGCGAGTAAAAATTGAAAACCTGCAAAACAGCGACTAATAAAAATTAAAAACTAAAAAAGATCGTCAATGGCCATTTCAAAAGTTCATCATCAGAACAAAGGCTTCTTTCTTCTTGATGATAGTGGACGTCTCGCTCCATTGAAGACATTGATCATTGAAGATATATTTTAGTTTTAGTTTTAGTTCATTGTTGTGAAGGTTTTCAATTTTTACAATCAATTTCACTAAGATTTTATCTGTTTATTAGTAATGCAAGTAGAAGCTCCATGTTTCTTATTTCAGATTATTTCTCCAACTAGGACACCGAATTCTGCTAGTGGTTGCAGTTTCTCTATTTCCTATTGTATCTATTTATTTATATTTAGATCTCTTAGAATTGTATTTTTGCTCAAAACGTACTCATTGTTTATAATGATATTGAAAAAAAAAAGTTGCTTAACCCTCCAAGTGGTTACGACGAGATATCTCGTACATTCAGATCTGACCTATTTTGCTAATGACGAGATATCTCGTCATCAAGATATTGGTGATGTTTTGACGATGGCAACATCAATATCTGGTTCGTTTCCTTCTTTATGAACAAGAAATCTCGTTCCTAAAGATCTGGTTGTTGTTATTTTGTTCTATTGTATTGTATCTGAAGAAACTTTACGCGAAGTATTCATTGTTTTATGGGATAGCTTAAAGAAGCGTTCAATCATTGGAGCAGATTTTCATTTATTCGTACTCCAATTTGTTTCCATAAATTGTGTTACGAAACAAGCAATGGCAATGATAATTAGCTTCGAGAATCTTTATGCGCTATTAAAAATTTTACTAGTTATCAATTGTAATATTTTACTCAATGAAAATCATTAATTGCTTCAAAAGCAGAAATCTTCGTTAATGGTTTATTATATGAGGCAGGTTTTCAGATTTCTAAGAATTGTGTTTTATTTTTTTTTTTTTTTTACTGATAATTTCTGTTTAACTGCATGCTGTTATCCCAGCTCAAAACTTATTTTATTAAAGTCCTCAAAGAAATTGGGTGAATCTTAAACCCTGGTTCACACCTCGTTTACGTCATTTAACCTGACGAACTGCATGAGATTAGTGAATAATGTAGAACTGCTTTTTTTCCACAGCACTTGAAAGAACTTGATAGTATCAACTATTGGTTGAGGAAATCCCAGTTATATATATATATATATATATATATATATATATATATATATATATATATATATATATATTCAATTTATCAAGAAGGTTTGAAACTGGTTAGAAGTCATGCAGAGTAGACTGCGGATTACAAAACGCATATATGCGTGTGAACCATTCTGAAAGTTAAGTCCAGAAATTGCACGCCTTGTAGTAGTTTTTATCGAATCTGCAGACCGATGATTGTTGCTCGGTGCCTGTATTCCATATCTTCTTTCGAACCGACCAAACACCGTGTATGGGTGGGATTGGTGTATGTTAAATATGTCGTGGTCTCAAATGTTCTCGCTTTGGTGTGGTGTGGAAGTTTACAGAGGTGATATGCCGGCACAGGTGTTGACCTCATCATGTGACCATGATTCAAAATGACGATGTGTTATCCTAGGATCTCATCCTTTGGGATCGATCCCAGACCTTCTCCAATAGCCCGTCTTGTTGCTCCAGTGCGACGCAAATTTAAGTATCTACTAACCTATCCATTAATTCCCCAATAGGGTCTACCACAAAAGGGCGAGGAAGTTAAGGTCGTGATTTAAATTGTGAAACAGAAATTGGACTTAAGTTCTAGCCGTTATTGACTTTAGTGTCTAGACCTTCGACTTTAGCAGCATACTCTTACTGAGAAATTCTTCTTTATATGTGTCCAGAGTTTTATTGGGAAAATGAGCTTTTCCTGGGGAGCGGCTGGATCATGACAAGAGATCGAGGCTTTCTGTCAGATGAAGAGGGAATGGCTCGCCGGGAATCTACTATCATCTCATCAGTAGAAGGATCTGGGCATTTACTATGGTTTGCATCCGGAGTTAAGGGTCACTCGTGCCTCTCAGAAACAGCCCAGTTCGTTGTCTCTCGTCGTCTCCCTCGTTTAAGTCAAGACAGGAAGGGGGCGAAGCACAACTTCTCTTTAGGACAAGAACCCCTTTTCGCCTCCACTCGCCAATCCAGCGGGAATCCCACAAGATCCGCCCATTTTGTTACTAATCCCCGACATGGTCTCTTTAAATTAGACCAAGTCCACGAGTCCATAAACCCCCAATAAGTCCAAAAAAAGTAGAGGTTCCGAAAAGACCTTGTCCATTATAAAGTCAATACTTTTAAAATATGAGCTGTCGAAGCCTGATCAGCTCCGCACTTGGTACAAGTCCTGAAAACCTTCTGGCCTTGTTCGTAGGAGAGACTTCTCAAGTGTCCACAGGCAAAACGTGAAATACAAGTCTGCTGACTTCTAAAAGATCCGCCATACATTAGATGAAGCGAGGGCCATCGAAGATAGTACCATAACAAAACGTGTCTGCATTCGGCAAACTCTTAAATACTGACCGACATTCATTTATGTCTTTACTTGAAGGTATTAGTCAACAAATTTATATTATTCTGCTAGACCATATTTTACAGAAATTTGGACTCATCCCAAGTTTAATGGAAAATTTTACTTTAAAGTGTTATTTTGCGTGCTTAACATTGCGTTGTGAGCATATTCTGGTTGAAAAATTATATCAATAATGCACCCGACGGACTCCAACACTTTGTGAAAGTTGAATTCCCCTGGAAAATAACTTTTATCCTCATATCATCGATGTAGGCACCGATTTAAATCACTGGCAGCGGTTATCAACTACTGTTGACCCTTCAAGTCGTTTCAATGAGATATGTAGTTCATCAAGTTTGGGGAGTGCGTTGCCAGTTCAGGTGTGTGTGAACCCGTCATCTGTACGTGGTTCATTTCGGGTTTGATCCCGGATCATCGCCAATACCCCGTTGTGTGGCTCCAGTGACAGCGATACGTTACTTGAAATACATACCTACCTCATCATCAAGACATTGGTGATGACGAGATCAATATCTGGTCAATTTTGGTCTAATGACGAGATATATCTTCCATCAAAATCTGAACCGTTTTGCTAATGGCGATTCCTCCTGGCGGTCGTCTTGACGCGATATCTCATAGAGAACGCCATCAGGAGGTTTAAAACTATCTTATCCATCTACTGAAGAATAAAAAGAAAAAGGGCATTGTCTGTGTGCAGTGTTTAATGAAATGAAAGCAGAGAGAAAATATTAATACAACTACCAAAGTATACAATCAAGAACGCAACAATTAAGTTCATCTGTTAGGTATCTCGCATTATGTTCAATGGAAGTATTATGTCCAATGTTGATGATTTTGAACACTTACGAGAACTACCTCTTCCGAAACGGTTTTTCCAGTACTGGCGACTCTTGTTCTAGTACTGGCATTTTGACTTCCAGCAAACAAAAACGCATCGAGGAACACTTTCAAGGAACCTCCTTCTAAACTCCAGGTGGATTTAACGGAGATTTCACGGGAATATCTCAGTTAAATCCACCTGGACACACCACGTATCATGCTAAACCGGATGTCCAACTATTCTCTCAGAAATAGTTAACGCCACTGTCCCCAAACCATAACCTCTGATAGTTTCTCATGGACGTAAATGACTCTTTTTCAATACGTACTTCGAAGAAACCGCTTTTCTATTTTCCGCGAAACTTCCAGCATTACTCTTTAAGGCGGCGTTTGACACATCCTGACCAGCAAACGAAGAACTTGAAGGCCTCGTGTAATACCACAGAGTTCTATTTCCCCCCTTTTCGCGTAAACCCTAGGGGGGAATACACCATATTTCTACATTACATCACAACGCGGAAGCATTGTGGGCTCCAAGAAGCCACTTTTATACATAAGCGGAATCACGAAATCCCTCTGTGACGTCGTTGAAGCCATTTATTTCAGTGAATTCTGGGAAATAACCATTGGCGTAAAATAAAAAAGAAGGGAATAGAAATAAAGAGGGAATTTCTATTACCGTATCTTTTCTCACACAAAGCACGGAAAGGTGATGCAGGAGGGAGGAAAAAAATGTCCGCTTCATGAATGGACTGGTTTTTTTTAGTTTCTTCTTCGGCAGTGGCCTTTTCTCTTTTTAACCAGCATTTCAGTTCGTTGAAAGAAGTGCTATTTCGCTAGAACGGCGGCACTTAGTAAAATGGCGGAGTTTCTGAAAGCTGACCGAAGTGGTGCTCGGATATTTTAGCTCGATGTTGGAACTCTGGCGGAGATCGTTTTCGAGGCTATCGCATAAGATGGCAGGACTGGACGACCCAGAAATGGCGTATATCAGATGTGGTACATTCTTAAGATTTACCTAGTGAGTTTTTATCATAAACGTGTATCGTAAACCACCACAGCGCGGAAAGTGATTACATTTATTGCATTAATTTATATCCAGTACCGTCTTAACGCATCCCTAAACTGAGTTCGTGATGGAATATTTTAACCCTATGTTGAAACTCTGGTTTATTACACTCCAGATATTCAACTAGTTACCACCGTCCCAGCCAAAGTCATTCGGTGCATCGCCACGTAATTTTTAACCACGGTCAGATGACGACGCAACATCTGAGCTGGCATCCCACTCTCCAAACTTCCACACCAACCTAACTATTACACTCCACATACTATCGTTTAAGATGGCAGGACGATCCACCAAAAGAAATGAGGAATATCAGGATTTGCACAGTTGCAAGAATTAATGAGTTTTGGCAATGAAAATCTAAGGTAAGGACGACAAACCGTAACACTGGCCGAAACTGATTACATTAAGGGGGTCCGGGACACAAAAATCGTCAAATTTTCGAATTTTTTTTTTATTATTTTAAGAAATTCTCTCTCTGTGTTTTTCTGCTTAAAATGACGTCTAAATCATGTTTCTATCTTAATTAGAACTAGAGATATAATAATTTTTGTGGTGCGTTGTTTTGAAAATCTAACACTCTTGACAGTTGTTGTCATGGCAACAACATCTGTCCTTAAAACTTTAAATGCGTTTTTCTCCATGATGCATTTTTTCAAGATTTCCTGTATTCAAATTGCTATAAGTCGAAAACCGATAAAGTTTAAGGGTTGAAATTTGGAATATATCTTTTTCAAACATAATACTTTAATTTTGATTCAGAAAATTTAAAACAAATATTTACTTTTAAAAAAATGACTTTAAAAAAAAAAATACCTTAAAATTTTCAAAAATTTTCATTCAAATATTTTTTATTTTTTATTAAATTAATATTTTTTAAATTCCTGAATACAAATTAAAGTTAATAAATTTGTGAATAATTTAATGCAAGAATTTTGAAAATTGATCAAGAATGTTTTGAGCCTTAGCAATTTAAAATGACCCCTCTTTTTTTCAAAAAATTTTAATTTAAAATTTTTAAAGAACTTTTGGAAAACTTTGTGTTGTGATTTTGCTTATTAGTTAGATGGGTAATCAGTGCAAAAAAATTCAAAATTCTAAATTAATGAATAAAATTTTTTTTTCAATGTGTCCCGGACCCCCTTAACCCTGAAAACGGTTTTGTCAAAACATCTCGTCCATCAAGAAATGACCAATTTCACTAATGACGAAATATCTTGTCCATCAAGATCTGGCCAGTTTTGGTAATTACGAGATATCTTGTGCATCAAGATCTTAACAGTTTTGCTAATGACAGGATACATCCTCGAAGTAAATACTAACAGGGTTAATTGTATTATTTTTAGCGCATAAACATTATAGAGTGGCTTCACGAGGACTCCAGATTTAAGGACTCCACGTCGATTTTATCTCCAGCGGATTGGTTGTTTACAACACTTTGAACCAGCTGTTACCAGTTACTCGCACTCATACAATTTAATTGCCACTTATATTTTGCAGTGGATCCCTGGCCATTGTAATTTATATGGTAACGATCAAGCAGATTTTATTGCCAAAAAGGGTGCTATGCTACACTGTATAAAACGAGAAACCTCTTTCCTCACTGCTAAATTAATGATAAAACAATTTCTGCAGTCGACCTACCAAGATGAACTCCTATTTACAATGGGAACTAAATATGGAAAAGACAGCTTTTTGGGTGTTCCTGATAGATCAAGACGGGAGGCAGAGGCTGCTTTTCGACTATTTACCTGGCATGATTGTCTTGCTGCGCATCTGTGTCGCATTAGCGTTCCTAATGAAGCTGCCTGCATCATGTGTGACAAAAACGAGCCTATGGGTAAACATCACCTGCGCGTGTCTGTGGAGATACTGATACATCGAGATACTGAGAAGCTAGAAGACTCTTGTGGTGATAGCCTTAGGCTAACCTTTGAACTTTTTGATGTTTTTTGCAGCTATTTTTCTGTTTATGTTCTTTTTTGTTTTCTTGTTCATGTACCCCAGCCATTAGAAATATAAAAAAATGTTTCTTGAAATGTCTGTGTTGGAGTCTTATAGTGTTTGAAGCTTCTGTTAATTTATCAAATCAACACAATGGTAAAGGGAAGTGAGATTGAGGGAACAAAGGTAAAGGGAACTCTTTGGAACTGTAGCTGCCTGCCTCATGTGTGACAAAAACGAGCCTATGGATAAACATCACCTGCGTGTCTGTGGAGATACTGATACATCGAGATACTGAGAAGCTAGAAGACTCTTGAGGTGATAGCCTTAGGCTTCCTTTGAAAGTTTTGATGTTTTTTGTAGTTATTTTTCTTGTTCATGTACCCCAGCCATTATAAATAAAATAAAATGTTTCTTGAAATGTCTGTGTTGGAGTCTTATAGTGTTTGAAGCTTCTGTTAATTTATCAAATCAACACAATGATAAAGGGAAGTGAGATTAAGGGGACATAGGTAAAGGGGACTCTTTGGGACTGTAGCTGCCTGCCTCATGTGTGACAAAAACGAGCCTATGGATAAACATCACCTGCGCGTGTCTGTGGAGATACTGATACATCGAGATACTGAGAAGCTAGAAGACTCTTGAGGTGATAGCCTTAGGCTTCCTTTGAAAGTTTTGATGTTTTTTGTAGTTATTTTTCTTGTTCATGTACCCCAGCCATTATAAATAAAATAAAATGTTTCTTGAAATGTCTGTGTTGGAGTCTTATAGTGTTTGAAGCTTCTGTTAATTTATCAAATCAACACAATGGTAAAGGGAAGTGAGATTAAGGGGACATAGGTAAAGGGGACTCTTTGGGACTGTAGCTGCCTGCCTCATGTGTGACAAAAACGAGCCTATGGATAAACATCACCTGCGCGTGTCTGTGGAGATACTGATACATCGAGATACTGAGAAGCTAGAAGACTCTTGTGGTGATAGCCTTAGGCTAACCTTTGAACTTTTTGATGTTTTTTGCAGCTATTTTTCTGTTTATGTTCTTTTTTGTTTTCTTGTTCATGTACCCCAGCCATTATAAATAAAATAAAATGTTTCTTGAAATGTCTGTGTTGGAGTCTTATAGTGTTTGAAGCTTCTGTTAATTTATCAAATCAACACAATGATAAAGGGAAGTGAGATTGAGGGGACATAGGTAAAGGGGACTCTTTGGGACTGTAGCTGCCTGCCTCATGTGTGACAAAAACGAGCCTATGGATAAACATCACCTGCGCGTGTCTGTGGAGATACTGATACATCGAGATACTGAGAAGCTAGAAGACTCTTGAGGTGATAGCCTTAGGCTTCCTTTGAAATTTTTGATGTTTTTTGTAGTTATTTTTCTGTTTATGTTCTTTTTTTTTGTTTTCTTGTTCATGTACCCCAGCCATTAGAAATTAAAAAAAAAATGTTTCTTGAAATGTCTGTGTTGGAGTCTCATAGTGTTTTGTAGCTTCTGTTAATTTATCAAATCAACGCAAAGGTAAAGGGAAGTGAGATTGAGGGGACAAAGGTAAAGGGAACTCTTTGGGACTGTAGACTTCGGTGTTTGGTAGTGGTGCAATACAAGCACATGTTAAGTCCCGCTGACTGCCTTGGATTTCCCGGTCTAACTTCTTCCAAGACTTCCAGGCATTTGTATGGTTTTTGGTTTTATGGCACGAGGAGATGTATTTGGCCAAGCTGTACCTAACAACGTCGAGTGACTGGACAGGACATACACACAAGGAAAGTTTGACACTAGACAAGAAGAAGGGCACTCAAGGAGGAATCGAAATTCACAGGATTCTAACGCGGTGGGCAAGCCCGATGAGCCATGCCAACCCCAGGAAGCCATGTGGAACCCCAGGGTTCCAAAAACGATTAATCTTGCTCAAATTGAAGTTATTTGAACTTTAAGAACTTGGGGAAACTTGGCAGGTTCGTTGATTTCAATTATTAATCTGGAGATAGATGGGGTTTTGTGCATTCTAGGGACCCGTCTGTTCAAACGGGTTAATACCAAGAGAGATCAGGAACCTAAGTGTGTGATGATGCTGTAAGTCCGGTCCCTAGCACCCTGACATAGACTGCTGTCAACTTGTGTACGTCCCCTTGGAGGGGTGTCGCGAATAACGAACGGAACGGGGTATTTTGGAAGAAGGCAGCAGAGTGAACAGAATCGGGGGAGACCTGGCGTAGGCGTTTTGCTCGGAAACAATAGTTCTGTAAATTAATATTTTAAGTTTAAACAATCCAGTTAACACATGAAACTTTTCTGAAACATTTATAACTTACTTGTAAATAAACCTTAATTTTAACTTAATTTATCCGTTCCTTTTTTTTATTGAACATATACTCAATGATTCCTTCAACATACCGCAAAATGGCCACGGCGTGTTCATCGAAACACATTAGAAGGAGGTAAGGAAAGAGAATTCGACTGATGTTATATTAGAAACGGCAAGATATTTCGGTGCAGAATCCATACTTATCTGAAGGCAGAATTTTTAGGCAGCCCTGAATGAAGCTTTATTTGGTATTATAAATACAAAAAACAACAGTGGTAAATATGTTGGAAAAATAGGAAATTTCAAATCGAGTCTTTCGCGCAGTTTTTCACTCCGGAAGTACTTGCGCCACCCATTGCTTGCCAACTCAAAGGAATCATCGTATTAGTCATGTGGGTAGAAATATCCGAACTTCCCAGCGTCAAGACTGCAAAAGAAATGTGTTATTGATTCAGAAAGTCAGAAATATAATAGAGAGATGTTAATAGATAAGAACGTCAAAACTACAAAAGAAAGATATTTATGGATAAGAACGTCAAAAACAAGGGAAAGATTTTATTGGATAAGAACGCCGGAACTACTAAAGAAAGATTTTATTGGATAAGTGCGTCGGAACTATAAAGGAAAGATTTATTGGATAAGAACGTCAAAACTAAAAAGGAAAGATTAAATTGAATACGAACGTCAAAAATATAAAGGAAAGATTTCATTAATAAGAACGTCAGAACACCATTAAGGAAATATTTTATTAGATAAGAACGTCAAAGCTACGGGAAATAAGTTATTGGATAAGAGCGTTGGAACTATGAAAGAAAGTTTTTATTGGAAAAGTGTGTTGGATCAACAAACTAAAGATTTATTGGATAAGAACATCAAAACTTTAAAGGAAAGATTCCATTGAATACGAACGTCAAAAATATAAAGGAAAGATTTTATTGGTTAAGTACGTAAGACCCATAAAGGAAAGACTTTTTTTTAGATAAGAACGTTAAAAACAAAGAAAATATGTTATTGGATAAGAACGTCAGAACCATAAAGGAAAGATTTTATTGGATAAGAACGTCAGAACCACAAAGGAAAGATTTTATTAGATAAGAACCTCAAAACTATACAGGAAATATGTTATTTGATAAGAGAGTTTGAACTATAAAAGAAAGATTTTATTGGAAAAGTGCGTTGGAACTACAAAGGAAAGATTTATTGTATAAGAACGTCAAAACTAAAAAGGAAATATTCCATTGAATACGAACGTAAAAATATAAAGGAAAGATTTTATTGCATAAGAACGTAAGAACCATAAAGGAAAGATTTTTTTAGGTAAGAACGTTAAAAACAAAGAAAATATGTTATTGGATAAGAATGTCAGAACCATAAATGAAACATTTTATTGGATAAGTACGTCAAAACTAGAAAGAAATATTTTGTTGGATAGAAATCATGCAGGAAAGACTGCAGGTTACAGAATGGATATATGTGTGTGAACCCCTCATAAGGTTAAGCGATCGCAGAGTGAACTGAATAGTCATTCTGCAACTGTTCGTCCATTTCTTCTCATCATTCGGTATTTTGTTTTCATTTCTAAACAAATTGTGTGATTTATATTCCATGTAGTGCCAGCCTATGATGCCAGTTCCAAATTGGCACCAGTTTTGCACAATGGACGTAACTACGTAATTTTGAACCACTAAGAATTGACGACACCAACACCTGAGCTGGCACTCTACTTTCCAAGCTTTCACACCACGCCGTAATGAGGACGCTTGAGGACATAACAAATTTCACATGCACCAGCCATCTTTGTTCACGACGGTCTTTGGTTGGATTCAAACTCGTGACCAACCGGTTACAAAGCCGTTACTCTTCCAACCAGGCTACCGTGGCCATTCATTCCGTCTTGAATTATTGGAATTAGTTTTGTCTCTATCAGGAATCTCGTCATCAGCAAAACTGACCAGAATCGTGAGGAAGAAAAATATAGTCTAAACCACTTAGAGGGCCAAATATTCACGTCAAAAGTACGGTTTGTGTCCTCAACACAACCTACCAATTTTTAATTTAGATCATGCAGTGTAAGTTAGAGAATCAGTTATCAAAATTAACAACAACAACAAAAAAAGGAAATAAATTAATAGATGGTATCACATAAAAGCACTCCAGTAAGATAAGTCCAGAAGCCAGAAGAAGACTCCAGAAGCACTTCAGTGCATCCATAAAAGCATACCAGCATTTTAGCAAGGCAACGATCCCCGATCTAAACTGCCCAAAAGACCTCTCCTCTACAATAGCTAGGCTACGTACTGGACATTTCAAAGGCATGAAGATTTCACGAACTAATATAAAATCCTATCCCATCTGCAGGTACTGTCCCCAATCGCAACTAACTCCAGATCATGTTTTATACTGCCAGGCCATTATCGGTTCCCTCTTTCAACTTGGAGCACCCCCAATCGAAATCCTCCATAGCCAACGAGCTCCAGAACTTGCAGATCTTGTCACCAAGGCTTTTGAAGGGCTCTAAACTTTTGCTCTAGTACTGTATGCATAGACACGACAACAACAACAACATAAAAGCAAAATTCTTGTAGCTTTAAAAGCTTGTCCTGGAAGCAGCATAGATTCTCCCTTCGATTATTAATTTATTTCTCAAGAGTTTTTTTATATTTTAAAATACATAATGTGGTATCATGTAGGTGTACAAGTAGCCTGCTATTCGTAAGTGCTTTTTAATTTTTAATCATGGGGTTCATATTTCATTACATTGCACTAAAACTAGACTGTATTTAAATAAACTGATTATGCTTAAGTGTTTTAATATCTTGTTATAAAAACACCAAAAAAGTCGATACTACTTTTAATATACAGCTTGTCATTTAATTTTATTATTAATTCCATTTTAACCCATTAAAGAATTATTTTTTGAAAATTGTAGATCTTTTTGAGGGTGATACAGCCGATATTGATCCATGTGCTCTCCCGGTAAGTTAAAAAGATAAAAATAAAGTTCTTTATTCTTTAAGTTCTTTGGGTGAAGTATAGTAAATGGTGAAATACAACTTCCATACTGTGGAATCTACTGCTCAGGGAGTCGTTGTTGAAAGAAACATTCAATGCAAAACCCTACTACATACGACAACCGAACGCTGCTAAATAACAACAATAAAACGTCTTTTTTACCTCTATTATTTCGGATGTCTGCTTTCAATTTTCTAGAGTCTCAGGAAACAATTGTTGAAGTTCTGTAGCTATTTTACAGAGATTTAACAATTGTTTGCTGAGTCTCTATCACTATATAAGAATTTCCTCCAAAACTTTACCAATAAAGGTAACACAGGTGACTAAGCCCCGCCGTTTCTGATTCGCGTTCTAACATAACACATACCTTCCTACAATATATATTATTCCAGGCTTACAGAATGTTATATTTCAACTGAAATCTCTCACTATTCAACTCGGATACAAAGTTTATTTCCCAGGAAATATCCGTACCGTTATATTTCTATACAAACTATTCACCCTTTATTTACTCTATCAAGCTTCAAGAGACTCTTAAGCTGTCTGCAGCGAAATTGCTTGGTAGACAGCTTCCCTTACAGCCTGAAGAATTTTTGATATTTACAACTGAAAAACTTTCACAGTCTATTTAAGCTACAGGATGAAAGGGCACCTTAGTGCGAGAGTTTGAAAAATAGCTTTTCTTCCCGAGGGCTTGAACTCTGTTTTGATGTAACTGATAAAACTGCTGATCTCGAAAGATTTTTATCGAGTTTTTGTACTATGTCCTTGTGTATATCACACATTCTCAGGAAGTCAATATTGTCAGTGACGTTATTAGCAAGAAATAGAACAGATTCGTTAATTTTAACATTCAATGCAGTGCTAAATTTCTTTAATGGTAGGATGTTTTCCTACGTAAGAACGCCATTTTGTTTTGGAATAGTTTCAACTAAAGCCTTATTAATTCAATTTTTTACGCACTATTTGCTCAATTGAGGTAGGTAGTTGTATTTACGCTCTACTGGAACAACATAGCGGACTACTGGTGACGATCCGAGATCATACCCCCAAGTGAAAGATCCGAGGATTATACCACATGATTTTGAACCAGGGTCAGATAAGAAAAACACTTGAGCTGATATCCCATCTTGTAATTTCCACATCAGGCCAACACGAAGACACGTGCGACCACGATATATTTAACGTTAACCATCCTCCACGTACACGACGGCCTTTGGTTGAATCGAAATTCAAACTCGCCATACTTCGGTTGATAAATCAGAACTACACCGACTGGGATACAAAGGTTCCGCTTCGGAGATAAAGGATAATTGGCAATTTGGAGTGGAGGCAGTGTTAGACATTTTTTGAGAATGTCTTGAAAATGCGGTTACTGTCGATTGTGAACGACACTGTGCCATGTAATAAACTTCCTTTTTAATTGAAATTTATGAACAAGGATTACAGTACACGTGGTTTCAACAATAGAGGAAGTATAAAAGCAAAATAAGAAATACTAGGGGGCCTGCCCCATGCTCGCTAACGCTCGCCAACCCCCGGAGGATTGCTTCGCAATCCTCATTGGTTCGCTGCGCGAACATATGCTCGCTTCGCTCGCCTCAATGAAGACATGTGTCCTAGCAGAAGGGATTGTTTACAAAATATGTTACCATAAAAATGTTTTTCAAATCTAAATTTGCTGTATTACAGAAAAAATCTATACAGTATCTCTAAAATCGGAATTCAAATGAAAACTTTGTGCAAATTTTGACTCGAAATGTGAGCGTTGCTTTGGAAATTGAATACCCAGCATGTTGTTTGTGTGTACATTTTCCCAGCACTCAAACGACCCACACTTTTTCATTGAGTTTGTTGCCGAAAGTTGTAGTGCAAGCGTCTTGTTGAACTATAATTGTTGGTCCTGAAAAGGACCGTGTTTTAAAGGGCCCTGAAAAGATCCTCCGCTTTCTTTGATTTCTATTATAAACTAACTGGAACAGCTCATTAAAATTTCCTTTTTTTTTCAATAAAATTTCATCCGATAACGCTATAAATTCAATCGAAGCGCGAGACTTCGCGATAAACAAACAATCGTACAGTATTGCCAAAACGCGATTACAAATAACGTCTTTTTTGTGAGCCACGTAAGAGAATTATATATATATATACTAGCTGACCCGGCAAACGTTGTTTTGCCTTATAAATTATTTCTAGTTTCTAGATAAATTCTAGTGTAGACAAAAAGTAACTTACTTATTATAAGTGTGTAAGTATGTGGTATATGCGTGAAATGGGCATGGAGCGCTATGAACGATAAGGGAATATAAAAATAACAAACGCCAAACAATATTATTTTCAAGTTATTATAGTTTATTTCTTAAAATTACATATCACATATTAATTACGACAGTAACACTAACAAACAACATCAATCTTTTAATGCTATAGCGTGGACAATATTTTTTGTTAGCCCATCTTTAGCGAGCACAAACAAACTGGATGGTTTACCGACTCGAGAGCATGCTACGTACAATTGCCCGTGTGAAAAACATGGTGTACTCAAATCTAAGCCACAAACAGACATCGTTTGGCCTTGGGATTTGTTGATTGTCATTGCAAATGCCAATCTAATCGGAAACTGAATTCGTTTGAATTGAATTGGCTGCAATATCCGTCTTGCCCCTTCCAGAATATTAGCGGATATTGGAGAGCGTCATATGAACGATGTGTATCAGCAATGAACTGAAGATTATTATTTCTTCTACGAATCACAATTTCTCGTGTACCTGTACGATCGCCAACCATGATTCCAGCAACGTCTTCAACAACAGGTGCATTGAATCTACGAATATGTTCTCCAGCTGGTGTTTTATCAGGATTAATGACAATAGCGTGATTATCGCTTTGTAATTTGTGCATGTGTGATTTGAATATTTTCAACAATTCATTGTGCTCGTTCAATAGAGCGTCCAAGTCGCTGACGATGCGCCTGGCAAAAAATGAATCAAGGTTATTATAGTCACAACGTGCATTCACGCGATTGGCAAGTGCGCTTCCGGAATCCTCGCCGCCCATGAAGTAGATTTGTAAAAATTTATGTGGTTCGTTTGGCATTGGCAGCAATGAGCCCATTTTATGATAAACTTGGCCTCTGATTTTGAATGTAGAATTGTATTGTTGACCATTAGCATTAGTATTTCGAACTATTTCTGTTGCTCCAAACGATGTCATTTGAAAGCATGAATTGAATGTTCGAATTGACTTCAGGAATACGTTAGAATCTGGATCCGTACCGATAAGTAAACCGTTCAATGGTTCAGGTGGTGTTTCAATTTCAGGTAGTTGCACTTTTCCTGACGCGCAACACATCCCAGGTGGCTCATTTTTGAATTTGAGAGCATGACAATGCGGACATTCCTTATCCATAGCACCAATTACCACTTTTGAATGAGCATAATATTCAATATCGGGCTCATACTGGAATGCTAGACGCAAAAATGAATCAGATGTAAATGCACGATGTACCTGTTGGCGTTGTTGGTCTGCGTCTATTAACCGTTAAACGGCGTGATTGTCGTTGTTCTACACGTATAACTTCATTGCGCTCAGCTCGTGTATCTTCTGATTGTTCTTGACGCAATTGCTGCATGCTCACACGTGCATCAGCATTTTGTTGCTGGACTTGTTCTTCGGTTCTTTGGGATCTTTTATCTCTCATACTTCTGGACCTACTTGTATTACGGCTCAAATCAGCCCCTTTGCGTTTTCTTGGCATTGCTCACTGTACAAAACACATATAAATAGAATTAATGAAATAACTTCATTGCGCTCAGCTCGTATATCTTCTGATTGTTCTTGACGCAATTGCTGCATGCTCACACGTGCATCAGCATCGGCCAGGATTATAGCGAAAATATTAGTTTTGTGGAAAAAAATTTGAAACAATAGTTGTAAAAAATTCAAATAATTATATAAAAAAAGTATACTTAGAACACAAAAGCCGCTGTTGGTTGGAGCTCGTGACACGTGTTGAGTACTTTTAAGGTTATGTAAATCACTTGTTTAACTAAAACTTGATTAACTGAACTAATCGTGCCAAAGACACGCGCGGCAAATTTTAAGAATCTAAGATTGGTAACACTAAGCATATATCAGGATTAAACTTTAATAATAAAAATAAATGTTTATTTTCTTTAAAAAATTTTTAGATTTTTAATCGAAGTACAGTTAAAAACACTATAATTGATCAGTTATCGAGCGGGATGAAAAATGATTAAATTACTAAAATGGCCATAAAAAAATAGGGGTTGGTGATAAAAAAGTAAAAATTAAGGGTTGTATGTATTTTTTAATGCCACATTATAAAAAAATAAAAACAAAAAATTTCGTCAAAAAATTAAAAAAATAAATTTTAAGGGTGAACAACCCTTATCACTTAGGGGTATGGAAAATAGATAGTAGCCTATTCTCAGACCTACTGAATACGCATATAAAATTTGGTAAAAATCGGTAAAGCCGTTTCGGAGGAGTACGGTAACTAACATTGTGACATGGAAATTTTATATATTAGATAGATGGAAGGAAACATTTATATGCTCCCAGGATCATGTGATCAAAACTACTTAACTTAACTCCATCATGGGATACCAACCCTATAATTGGGTTTACGGTAAAGAAAATTTCTCATAACGTAAAAGATGACCAAATGAGAAAAGGAAATAAATATTATTTTGCGTGATGCAAAGCAGGAGTTTTGAGTTAAGAAATACACACGGTTGTGCTGCTCTGAAAAATGTTTTCTATGATGCTAAAGAGGCAATTAAAGTGTAGTCAAAAAGTGAAATTAAACCGTCTAAACCAACTCCCTGGAAGTCACAAATCGTAGGATTTGTATTATTTTCCCTTGTAGCAATGGATGAAGAGCCAGGCGTCGTAGTACTGAGTTGCTGGTTCTTTGATGCGTAGATGAGATGTGATAGGGCAAATGGTAACATAGGGGCCCGGGTCTGCTTCCATGACACAGATGCAGATGTCACTACAATGGATATTCATCCGAAATAGATGCTGTATAGACGGGCCTTCGCCCATGTAAAAGTGTGTGAGCTCTGGGGTGGAGATGAGACCAAAACTACTCGTGAAATGACGCTGACAACTTCCGTCAGCTGAGTGGAAACGAATTTTCATAATCTGATTGGTCCACTAGACGAGAGAAGACGTCCATTTATTAATTCATCATCTGATTGGTCCGCTCGACATAACAGAAGACATTGGTGATTTCGCCAATTTTGACGCCACTCTAGAAATACGCATGTAGATGTATACCCTGTAATTAGATGTTATGTCGCTAAAAGAGGCGTTAAGATGCCAAATCAACCAACCAAGTCAATTTTTTACAAAGGAGTCACATGACTACTAGTCGATACGTTGGTCACGCATTTTGAAGCTTCTCTCGATACGTTCAATCTACTTACACTTCACGTCTATTGTTTCAATAAAATGAAGCAGGATGTCACACAGCTCGTGTAACCATGCGAATTCAAAAGGACGAATTTGCTTTCCAAATAGAGTATTACGAAGTGGACTGGCCCTCTCGCTCCCCTGATTGAACCACTCATTTTTTTTCAATGGGGATACCCAAAGAGAGTAGTTCACAGTAACAAGAAGATAACTTTCCAACAGCTTAAGCAAAATATTAACGAAGAAATTAATCAAGTGTCACCTTAAACCTGTCGTGGCCGAAAGTCCTCACGTTGGGTTCAAGTTTGGAGAGTGGGGTGCCAGCTCAGGTGTTGCTTCGTCATCTGCCCGTGGTTCAAAATTACGAGGTGTTGTCCTGTGATCTTTCCCTTAAGGGATTGATCCCGGACCGTTGTCAATAGCCCGATGTCTTGCTCTTGGTCGACGTTAATTAAAAATTACCAATTATCGATCTGGGGTAACAGCGACCCTCTTTTAATTTCAATTCTTTCAAAACAAAATGGTGCCCTACCTAAATAACACCTAAATAATAATAGTAATTTATAATTAATTATTATATATTTAAAAGAGTAGTTAAAATTAAAGTATAACATTATTTCTCGCAAATATTTGCGTTGGAATTCGCTCAAGCATATTTTAATATGTTTTTGTTTCAGCCATGGCTATAGTTTAATTAACCTTTAAGGACATCATTGAAAGCATCTTTATTTAAGAAAGTTTCTTAATGTATTCCAAACAAAATGGTGCCTTAGCCTAAAAGATACTTCAAAGTTTATTACTAATTATTATTTATTTTAACGAGCCGTTAAAAAATAAAACTTAGCGTTATTTCGCAAATAGCTGAGTTGAATTCGCTCAAGCATATTTTTCATGATTTGTTTCACCATGCATATGGTTTAATTCACCTTTACCATGAAAAAGTATATTGCGGAAATGATCCTTAGCATAATCAGGAAGCAATTATTCTGTTTAAGTCAGTTTCATGTTAATTTGGCACGAGACAATTGTTTTTAGACGGTAGCAGCTACAACATCGTTCACGAGAGAACAATTTAACAAAAAACTTAATATGCTTTGTATATCTTGACGTCCTAATTTGCCACGGTAGCCTCGGAAAGACTGGCCTAGTCCCCCTTTTCTATTAAAACGCGTTACCACGACGAAATTCCCGTTCCCCATTAGCTTATTTCTCTAAATACAGCGAGCGTAAATTATGGTCTAAAAATAATCTTATTTCTTTACGGAGCGTAATTAATAGTCCAAGGGCGTAATTCGAGTGGGGAAGGCAAAGCAGGGAAAAAAACTTCCTTTTCCCACACGAAACAACAAATTACGCACTATAAAAACTCGTTCCCAATGGTCACATGGCAGTTGGTGGCTTTCACTTAAAACATGTGCTATAAAAATCACGCTCTGCCGAAATTACGGTCAAGAATCCCGTGCATCTCGAAAGTGGTCGCATAATTAAGTCATTTTTCTAATTTCCACTCGTGTTTTAATTCGGTTTTCGGGCAGGGGAGGCCCTGCGAAAACCGCGGGGTAAAAAATGATTAGGGATGTAAATTAAATGAGAGGGCCCTGCCGCCAGTCACGCAAAACTTGAGAATTAAATTCTGACTGGGCAATAAATATTCCCAGGATCTGGGGCCTTTAAGACGGTCAACACTCTCAGCGCCACCCTCTTTCCCCGCATGCGCTAGATCCCTCATTTTCTCTATACTCTCCGGGAATTAAGACACAGCTTCCGAGCTCCAGAGCCAGAACGTGTCTTGGCAACTTTATGGCTTATTAATATAATTCTCATTCCGTGCTTTCCCGGCTATAAAATTAAAAGGGAAAGAATTCCCTCCCTCACGTTCCTCGCACCCCCCGCGGACGGTAAGCCAATAACAAAGGCCGTTGCCAGATTTCATAACCGTGCGGAAGAATTCTAATTCAAAAAGCAAACTTTTAAAACTCCGTGTAATGGCGGTTGTTTAGTGGGCGACGGTGGGGTTTAAATTGAAGAAAAATCAAACTCCGGTGCTGGTATAAGAGTATTAAAAAGCGCTTTTTCTCTTCGGTTAACAAACAGCAATTAAAATAAGTGCTTTCACCTGCTCGTGGCGAAGGAAGGGTGGACGATAACGAATTTGTTCTCGACACTTTTATCATCCGCCCCCACGGCTGCATGTCTGGACGTGTTGTCCGCTGTTCTTCTCCTCGGCACTGGACACCCCTGATTTAATGACCACTTTAATCTCGGAGTGCTTTTTCTGATCAAATTAACTACAGCAGGATCGGCACAATTCTTTTCAATATCTTTATCTTATCCGGTAGAGGAACAATAGATAGGGTAACCTTTGTAGAAAAATGTAAGTACTGCGTGGTTTTAGGCAAGCGTGTAGAAAAATATTGCTTTGTTTTAAAGTAAATATTCGTGAAGATAGGTAGATGAATTTATGTTGCACTGAAAAGTTGTTGCAGAGAACTTAACGAGATATAGGGGACGGTCCGTCATAAATCCTGAAAAGAAAGATCTAAGGACAACACCTCATAATTTTGAAAGATGGTCAGGTGACCAGTAACACTTGAGCTGGTACCCTACTCAACAGACTTCAACACCATCCATTAAATCCAATTAGGTATGTACACTACACTACAACTATAGACCGGAGAGCAAGATGTGATGATATAAGGGAAAGAATGCATGCTTTAATAGGGGGTGGTCCCCCAAGTGCTGCAATTACACTAGTAACTCTTCTGGCCATACTTTCAACGAGGTTTTGACACACAACTATGTGTATTTGTGTCTATTCCTGCTGCAAGAATGTTGCCAGCTCAGCTGTAGATTTTGGATGTGGTTCCCTGGTCCATAAGCGTCGCTCTATCTCGTCCCACAAATGTTTTATGGGGTTTAGGTCGGGACTCTGAGCAGGCCAGGGAAGATGTTTTACATCTATACCTTAATAACACTGCTTGACAGAGGCAGCAACATGACATGAAGCGCTGACGTCCTGGAAGTAACATTCGTCCATTCCGTAAAATTGTCAGAGCGTAGGAAGAACCGGATTCTCCAAAATGTTCATGTAGGTGTCAGCGTTCAATTGACCAGGATCAACATGCAAAAGTCTCGGGCCATATCACGAAAAATATCCCCAAATAAGTAGTCGGATTTTATGCAAATCCGCTGGCGTCCGGTTCATTATTGTGGTTTAGTGTATTTAGTTGAAATAACATCAAAGTGGAGCATCGGGCAATTGGCTATGATCCGTGTACCATCCAGAAGGGAAAGATCTAAAAAGACTTCGAGCCACAGTAACCCGGTTGCAAGAGAAACATTAGCAACCGGAGGGCTGCTAGTTCAAATTGTACCAAAGACCGTGTGTACAAAGCGGGCTGGTGCACTTTAAATGTGTCGTGGCCTCAAATGTCATCACGCTGGCGTGGTGTGGACGTTTAGTAAGTGGGGTACCAGCTCAGGTGTGACTTCGCCGTCTGACCCTGGTACAAAATTGCGTGGTGTTGTCCTCTGATTTTTGTCCTTCAGGTTTGATTTCGAGCCCTCGCCCATAGCCCATTGTGTTGTTCTAATGAGACATTAGTTAAAATACCTACCTACAGAGATGAACACTTCAAAATTTTGAACCACAGTTAGACGACGAGAAAAACTGAGCTGGCATCTTACTCTCCGAATCTCCACACCACGCCAACGTGAGGACATTTGTCGATATGACAGTATAGAAGGGTAGGAGTGTGAATGCGCATTTGTGCAGAGCGGCAACAAAAGTAGTCAAATTGCAGAGTCTACTACTATGTCACTAGGACCAGTCCGAGGGTAATCAAATATCTGGTTATTGGTCTTCTAACATCCCGTGGACCAATTAAATGATATATTTTCGTT
This sequence comes from Metellina segmentata, assembly GCA_947359465.1. NCBI lineage: Eukaryota > Metazoa > Arthropoda > Arachnida > Araneae > Tetragnathidae > Metellina > Metellina segmentata. Next base: position 90,467,131 of record OX375877.1, on the reverse strand, counting down.
TCCACCGCCAAACGTTAAAGTAGTCTACAGGTCTAGTTACAACTAGTTTTGCTTACATCATTCTGGGCGCATAAAAAGGTTACCCTTTTCCATATACTTTTATATTTCCTCTACGAGTATTCTTAAGGTTTGCTTCGGATCTATCCCTTAGGGCAGGGGTTCCCAAACTTATCCAAGTCGTGGCACCCTTAAGACAATTAGAATTTTCTCACGGCACCCTCGTCATGTAATATCTATCTATGGTATATTATTATATTTATACATATATACATTATATATTTCGTATTTGTACGACTTTGAAGAAGAAATTGGAGAAGTAAGTGGTAAGAACAAAGACATAATTAATACAACTCGTAATTCACACAAATACTTTAATTGTACTTAAAAGGAATACATAGCTGTAGTGGAAATTTAAATAATACAAATAAAATTACTTTCAACATGCTCTTGGAGGTATATGTGTGTGTATTTAGCGCGACAGGTGAGCCAGCTGCTCGCTGCACAAATGTTCGAATCGTGGAATTAAGATACAGCTACTCGCGATATGCTAGTGATACAGCTACTCGCATTTCTTTTACGACATTAATTTTTGAACAATATTCGCTTTGTACAACAGCAACTGCTTTATGGGCGCTTCGCGGCACCCCGAATCTCTCTACTTGGCACCCCAGTGTGCCGCGGCACACACTTTGGGAACCCCTGCTTTAGTGGATTGATCCAAGATCGTCCTCAATAGCTGCCACGACAGATTTCAAGTAGACCAGCCTCCTCGTACACGACGGTCTTTGACTAGACCTTGTTTCAAACTCGCAACCCTCCGGTTGCTCTTTTCCAATTGGGCTACCACAGCCAGAAGAACATGAACGGTATCGAAACAAGATTCGGCAATAAGATGCTAAAAACGTGTAGCTTAAATATTATTTAACTGGGAAGTTCGTGTAAATATATTAATTCTAACACTCGCTTGTTTCGACTTGTCTTGTATTCAGACCGAGCAGTCGTAGCTTGTATTTTGTAACTGTTTTAGGCAACGCAAAGGCATGCGTAACCCCGCCCATCTGTCAATCACGTTGTTCTCGTCGCTCATTGGCCAGATGCAGTGCATAACGCAGAACCTTAAACGGGCCCTAAGTCTACAATGCAATACTGTGTTGAGTGTATCCCCATGGTCAAGACGATAAATATTTAAACAAAGACGAAATTGCTGAAACTTCTGTGCCAACATTTATCCTCTTGACCGCTCGAATATAGAGACCCATTTATCTAACTAGGGACCACTAACGCACACTGAGTGAAGAACAATAAGTGAGTGAGAATAGAAATCTGCACAAGGCACTTGAAAAAGAAGAGTTTCTGATGATTGCAATTTTGAAACCTGAAACAAGAACATACAAAAAAAAGCTCAGTTTTTGAGGGACTTCACTTTTGTTACCAGAAGTTTGCGAATTATTGCGTTCCCCATTCGGGTACTCAGCTTTTACAGATTAAAACCAACAAAACCAATATTTCACCCCCAACTTTTACTTCGGAGGCATTTGCTAAGCTATAAGAAACCGACGGAAACATCTCCAATACTTTCTTTCTTAAAAACGGCAACAACTTCAGAGGAGATCGGAAAGAACTTCCCTTCTCTCTCATCCAGAAAAAATACATAACTCCTAACAAATTTCATCTCATCTTTTATTAGTATACATCCATCTTAGATGGCCGGCGAAAATGTTCGAAAGTGATCACCCGCCCCCCGCCCGATCCACCCCCTAATCGTTCCAGATCGATTCATATTTATTTACTTCTTCCGCCGAAATAAGCAACGTTAACAAGACAAGAAACGAAAGGAGATAGAGAAGAAGAGGAGGGAAAAAAATTAAGAGGCCGCATCAACAACGAAAACTCTATATCCGCCTTTGATCAAAACTTAGCACGCATAGCCCATCTGAGCAGAATCGAAGCAACTTTTTTCCCTTCTGAGAGGGCGGCGAAATTTATGAATTTCCGATACGAATTCGACGTATAACCCTAAACTATCAGTTTCCAAAAAGCGCGAGATAAGGCTTTATATCTATACAGCCCTCCCCCTCCCACCAGCGCCCTCTGCAGCACCACTTCGAAAGTTCGGTTTTTCGGAGAAAAACGAATAATGCAAGGAGGGAAAAAAAAGACCCAAAACAAGTTCTTTGTATTACGTTTGCAGCCAATTTAAAACTCCTGTTCGCTTATTTATTTTTGCTTATTTACTTTCCTACCCCCTTCTCGATGATGGTATCTTCCCTCCTCGCTCTCACCCTTTATAATTCTTCAGGGAAAACCTGGAGAGAGGGATTTTCCCCCCTCCGAGGAAACTCCGTGTTTCTGTTTCGGGGAAGCGTGTGTGTATATCTGAAAGAACCTATCCTTTTCACTGTGTGGAGAATCTCAAACGAATGGTAAACATCCTTGGAGAGAGAAGTAGTCGCTTTTTCTTCCCCATTCCCCTTTTCTTTTCGATCAGTGCTGCTTCTTGAGGGAAAATAATGTAAATTACGACCCGATTTGCTTGCAAATACTCCCCCTTCAAAATGCATTTGAAAGAACTTGCTTTTTACTATCTTTCCCGAGCTCCGCAAATACGCGGGGGTCCTTATGTAGAACGGATCTCCTCTCTGAGGAATTTATTCTCTTTACGCTTCCTGTTAGTGCCGCAGTCGTGTGTCGCACAAGGCTATGAATGTTTAATAGAATGCCGTGAGTACTTTTTTGGAGACTGTATCTCTGCGGTAGCTATTGAGTATGTAAGAGGTATGCATTCTTAGTCTGGTTAGCCCAATTATACGATTCTCCAATTATACACTGTTTTGTCTCCAACTCAAAAATATTCCTGAAAATATTTTATTCCAATAGCAAGTATATTACTAATTAATTTACCTTTTGTCTTTACGCTTCCTGTTAGTGCCTCAGCCGTGTGTCGTACAAGTCTATGAATGTTTAATAGAATGACGTGAGTACTTTTTTGGGGACTGTATCTCTGCGGTAGCTATTGAGTATGTAAGAGGTATGCATTCTTAGTCTGGTTAGCCTAATTATACGATTCTCCAATTATACACTGTTTTGTCTCCAACTCAAAAATATTCCTGAAAATATTTTATTCCAATAGCAAGTATATTACTAGTTAATTTACCTTTTGTCTTTACGCTTCCTGTTAGTGCCTCAGTCGTGTGTCGTAGAAGGGTATGAATGTTTAATAGAATGCCGTGAGGACTTTTTTAGGCACTGTATCTCTGCGGTAGTTATTGAGTATGCAGGAGGTATGCATTCTTAGTCTGGTTAGCCCAATTATGCGATTCTCCAATTATACACTATTTTGTGACAACTTAAAAATATTCTAGAAAATATTTTATTCCAATATAGTAAGTCTCTTACTAGTTGATTTACTTTTTGTCTTTACGCTTCCTGTTAGTGCTGCAGTCGTGTGTCGCACAAGGCTATGAATGTTTAATAGAATGCCGTGAGTACTTTTTTGGGGACTGTATCTCTGCGGTAGTTATTGAATATGCAGGAGGTATGCATTCTTAGTCTGGTTAGCCCAATTATGCGATTCTCCAATTATACACTATTTTGTGACAACTTAAAAATATTCTAGAAAATATTTTATTCCAATATAGTAAGTCTCTTACTAGTTGATTTACTTTTTGTCTTTACGCTTCCCTGTTAGTGCCTCAGTCTTATGTCGTAGAAGGGTATGAATGTTTAATAGAATGCCGTGAGGACTTTTTTAGGCACTGTATCTCTGCGGTAGTTATTGAGTATGCAGGAGGTATGCATTCTTAGTCTGGTTAGCCCAATTATGCGATTCTCCAATTATACACTATTTTGTGACAACTTAAAAATATTCTAGAAAATATTTTATTCCAATATAGTAAGTCTCTTACTAGTTGATTTACTTTTTGTCTTTACGCTTCATGTTAGTGCTGCAGTCGTGTGTCGCACAAGGCTATGAATGTTTAATAGAATGCCGTGAGTACTTTTTTGGGGACTGTATCTCTGCGGTAGTTATTGAGTATGTAAGAGGTATGCATTCTAAGTCTGGATAGCCCAATTATGCGATTCCCCAATTATACACTATTTTGTGTCAACTTAAAAATATTCCAGAAAATATTTTATTCCAATAGTAAGTCTCTTACTAGTTGATTTACTTTTTGTCTTTACGCTTCCTGTTAGTGCCTCGGTCTTATGTCGTAGAACGGCATGAATGTTTAATAGAATGCCGTCAGGACTTTTTTGGGGACTGTATCTCTGCGGTAGCTATTGAGTATGTAAGAGGTATGCATTCTTAGTCTGGTTAGCCCAATTATACGATTCTTTAATTATACACTATTTTGTCTCGACTCAAAAATATTCCTGAAAATATTTTATTCCAATAGCAAGTCTATTACTAGTTAACTTACTTTTGCTAGCATAAAATATTCAATAGGAGCTATCCCTTATGTATATGTACTACAGGTAGGTTGGTAGGTATTATAATTACTTTACCACTCGAGCAACCCAACGGTCTATTGGCGACGTTCCGGGTTAGGTAAGGTAATTTTAATTAACATCGTACAAGAGCAACACAACGGGCTATTGACGGCGATCCGGGATCAATCCCCCTAAATGAAACATCCGAGGACAACACAACGTAATTTTTGAACCACATAGACGTTCTGGGATCAATCCTCGAAGGGAAAGATACGAGGTCAACACCACGTACTTTTTGAGCCATGGTCATCCCGATGAACGGTGATGAGGCAATACCTTATCTGACACTCCACTCTCCAAACTTCTCACCATTCCAATTCAGTAAATATGAAGCCACGACAGATCAATGTGAACCAGCCCTCTTTGTACACGACGGTCTTTAGTTGGATTCGAACTCACAACCCTCCGGTTGCTAGTCTGCTACTCTTCCAAACGGGATACCTCAGACCTAAAACGCCGACCAACCGATCTGGTAGTTAAAGTGTTAGCCTCTAGATCGGAAGGCTCCTGGTTCAAATCCGGGTCAGTGCATGGATATTTGTAAGCGTATGGTAATGGTAATTTTAATTAACGTCGTACCAGAGCTACACAACGGGCTATTGACGACGGTCCGGGATCAATCCCTTAAGGGAAAGATCCGAGGACAACACCTCGTAATGTAATTTTGAACTACGGTCAGATGACGAGACAACACCTGAGCTGGCACCCCACTCTCCAAACTTCCACACCAACCCAACGTGAGGACTTTCAGCCACGACAGATTTAAGGTGCACCATCTTTAAAAATAATAATTTAATAGAAATTTTACAATTCAAACTTTTACCCGGCAACTCTGTCTTTCAGGCAGATTTGTCGGCAATATATAAAGCAATCGATTGGGCAATAGCCAAGGAAAAGAAGATAAACATTTATAGTGACAGCCTCAGTTCAATTCAGGCCCTTAAAACCGCAACTAATAAATCCAATTACCTTTATGAAATAAAAAAGAAAATATCAAAGTTTACTAACATCTTTGGCCTGAGTTGGGTTCGCTCTCATGCGGGTCTTACTGGTAACGAGCTGGCCGACGAAAACGCAAAACTTGCCTCGATCAGTGGTGAGGTCTTGGACATTCCGTTCCCGCTGAGCCTACTTAAAATGAAAATTGTAGATTTTACTGAGAAGACCTGGAAAAATCATTACTTAGAATCAAATAAGGGTCTCAGGCTCAGGGGATTCATTACTAGAGTTACAAGAGATAGACTAATCGCTGATCGCCAGCTCGTCTGGTTTCTCACGGGTCATGGACCGTTCCATGCTTACCTTCGCAGGTTTGGGCTCAAAAATTCGGACCTCTGTAGCTGCGGGGAAGTGGGGGATGCCGACCACTTTCTCTTTGACTCTGTCCACTCACAAAGGAAAATCATGTGAAAAAACCAAATGAGAGACACAAGCCAATTTGGTTGGAAAGTGTCCTTATAAGCAAAACTTCTATTGCAAAAATAAAATCCTGCGTGATGGCGGCCATGGAGATGGTGGCCGGTCCCCACGACCCATAAGTAAAAAATGTGGTGGCTCCTTGGGACCCCCATTTGTTTGATTTTTTTTTTTAGATAGAGAGGTGGAACTAGGTTTCTCTCTATTTTAAGATTTTAAACATTTTAAAACTTTTAAATTTTACAGAATTTTAACCTTTTTAGATTTTTTCTTTAAATTTATTTTTGTTCATTTTGCATTGTACATTAAAATAGTCATTAAATCTCTCATATAATATTTATTTCATTCCTCAACATTAAACAATCATTATTATTTTCTTTTTTGAGTTGTTGTTAATTGTTTAAGATAAAACCAACTTTTAACTATATGTGTTTTATGTGTTTGTATTGTGCTGTGTTCTTTTGTCGTTTTGTGTATTTATGTATTTGGTTTATTATTTTAATTTGTTTTGATGTTTTCCTGGCGTGTTGCCCGAGTTTATTTTTTACCCGGTTTTTTCTCCCGGAGGTTTGTGTAGTTGTTTGTCTCCATAACTTAAATTCCCGGTTACACCGGAAGTGCTATGTCTTCTTTGGGCTTGTTTCCCCATGTATTATTATTATTATTATTTTTTTTTTTAATTCGGCACCCAATTCGAGCGACTGACTGGTGTTGGGCCTTCTGGCCCTCCTCCGTGCTGCAGTGGAGGACCCCCTAGACCATATAACACTCTAAACCTAACGGTGAGTGGGTCTGGGGTGGGTCTAGAAGAAGAAGGTGCACCAGCCGTCTCTACACAATACGCTTACAAACATCCATGCCCGGACCCGGATTCGAATCAGGAACTTTCCGATCTAGAGGCTAACACCTTAACCACTATACCGGTTGGTCGGCTGTAAGCGTATGGTGTAGAGGTGGATGGTGAATCTTAAATCTGTCGTGGACGAAAGTCCTCACATTGGGACATTGGGTTGTCGTGGAAGTTTGCAGAGTGGGGTGCCAGCTCAGGTGTTGCCTCGTCATCTGACCGTGGTTTAAAGTTACGAGTTCTTGTTCTCGGATCTTTCACTTAGGGGGATTTATCCCGGACCATCATCAATGTTCCGTTGTGTTGTTGTAGTACGACGTTAATTCTACGCTCAGATGGCAAAATGTTATCACGTTAAGTCACTTTTCCCAAACAATTGAGTAAGTCCCAACCTGGAGTCTGATTTGTTAATGTTTAGAAAGTGGCAAAATGTCGCGAGTCGTTCTCTTTCAGTTTATGAGAAAACAAAGGTTTTAAAATTGTAATAAGTCAAAAACCACAGGACTACATGTTGAATCTTGAATCTTAAAATTGCTGTCACTAAAAATTAAAAAAAGTGACTTATAGCATTTTGCCATCGGAGCACTCTCTTAAACTTGACTCTTAAACTTGAAAAACAGATTACCCATTGCATCTGAAAAGGTTTTACAAGGTTCTCATGTACCTCTTGCCTTGGTAACAAAACTAACAGCAACCCCAAATTGTGAAGATCTATATTCCTAGTCGTGTTCCTGGCAGGTGCAACGTTGGGTTGGTGTGGAAGTTTGGAGAGTGGAGTGCCAGCTCAGGTGTTGCTTCGTCATCTGACCGTGATTCAAAATTACGAGGTGTTGTCCTAAGATCTTTCGCTTAAGAGATTGATCCCGGACCGTCGTCAATAGCCCGTTGTGCTACTCTAGTACGACGTTAACTAAAAATTACCAATTACCAATTATTATTACCTGGCAGGTGTATGGGACATAACTCTCTATTACCCAATCGGTCACAGGTCCGAACCCCGGTTCGTAAGCGCATGTATGGTATTTATTGTCCTTGTCAAGAAAGTAGAGGCGGCTGACCCATAGGGTACTCCTTCACAAGCGGCCGTCATTTCGCCCCTTCTAATGCCGAAGGCCGAGGAGTCAGAGAACGGGCTTAAAACAAGAATATTCCATGTCACTTTTCTGTGCCCTCAGAATTTGCTACAAAAAATTGAGACCAATATCGTAAATGAATAGCTAATATAGTGTATGATACACCAAATAAAAATATTTTGTGTATGCCAATAGAGCAGGGTGGTACCATGGAGAAAACTGGACTCGATCACCTAAGGTACTACTGGTTCAAAAGGGTTTCTACCAGGGTACTGTTTATCGTTGTATCTTATTTTTACACCATATATGTGTATGTTAAATCTGTTGGTCGGTATGTCTTCCCCAGCAGTACGGTTGTGACTATTGAGAAGAATTTGAGTTAACATGTACGTCTTTTTGACTTCTTATATAAATTTCTAGCCACGCTTTACTAAACCGTTACCACGGACATCTTCGCGTTTAAAGTGTCTAAGCATCACCAGATATCTGAGTAGTGTAATATTGCTTCTTCCGTAATACGCAGGGACCGCGACAGCCCAGTTGGAAGAGTTACAGATTGACAACAGGTGGTTGCGAAACTAGGTCCAACCAGAAAGCGTCTTGTAAGTGGAAATATGTGCACGTTAAATCTGTATTGACCTCTAATGTTATGTTGGCGTAGTGCATAAGTTTGGAGATTGGGATGCTAGCTCGTCATCTGACCGTGGTTTAAAATGACGAGACGTCCTCAGATCTTTCCCTTCGAGATTGATCCTGGACTTTCGATAATAGACCGTTGTGTTGCGCCAACGCGACGTTAATTAACTACATATACACCACAACACATATTATTATTAAATAACCACATATATCAAGGAATCCCATAAAAGATTCTATTGTTCGAAACTGGTTAGAATCAGTTTTGCAAGAAAGGCTGTAGGTTGTAGAACGGAAATATGCACGTGAGCACCTAAAAGGATGAAAGTAAAGTTGTATACTTTCTTGATAGAATATTTTTTCGCTCCTTGAATTAATCTGCAATAACATATTACAGTTTAAAAAATATGTTCTGTAAAAACTGCGATTAAAAAAAATTACAAATGCATTTATAATATACTAGGGGGCTCCACCCCCTGCTCGCCTAAGCTCGCCAACCCCTGGTGATTGCAGCGCAATCCCATTTTGTTAGCTTCGATTTTGTTAGCAATCCTTTGCAGAGTTTTAAATAGTCAGAGTTTGTTTCAAAAGTCAGAGAAATTTTTCAGAGTTTTTAATCTTCTGCGACGGCGAAACTATTTTAATAATTCGTATATTCATGATTGGATTATCCGGGCCATAACGTCACAGCGATTTTCACCAAGGCCGCTTCATGTTTCATCTCCACGATGAACAATTTATACACTATCGCGAAATTAAACTTTTCATCGCATAAAATTTATTTATAAACCAATTTCACAAATAATTATACCATAAGAAAGAGTGCATTCTAAGCTTTCCTGTGGTATTTTCAAATTTTAAAACTAATTGTATTAAGCTATAGAAATGACAGTTTTAGTTTTGTGTGGGAAATTGCGATCTAAAAAATACAAAATTTTTCTGACGAACTTTTAATTGCATCAAATTTATATATTAACCCATTTCAAAAATACCGTAAGAAAGAGTACATTCTAAGGTTTCCATCGATGTTTTCAAATTTAAAAAATAACAGTATGAAGCAATATATATGACAGTTTTAACAAAAAAGTTACGAAAATGTCCCAATTTTTCCCGAATTTCCAAAATATATTACCAGAAATCAAATTGAAATTTCTAAAAAAAACTCGGCGAGCCGCAAAAGTTTACGTTCAGAGGTACAATAAAAAAAACACGTCTGAAGACTGAAAATTTGTACGTGTTTTGCTCACTCGCGTTAGAAATTTCGCTTTTTTCGACTTTGGACACTTAATGCACCCTAAACTAATAGCCGGATCAGAAAAAAATCTTCTCCATCTTGTTCCTGTACAATTTTGAACAAACCGTGTTAATTTCGTAATTTTCTGATCCGTACTTTCTCGGGAAACCGTCTAAGAATCGAGCGAAACAAGCGAGTTTTCAATCCTGCGGCTGCAGTGGCAGCGGTAACTTTTTTTGAAGTAGAGAGATAAGTTAATTTAATTAGAAATGAACTTAAAACCAGAAGAGATGAAAGTGACACAAGAGATGAAAAAGTTCCAATTCAAATATACCTTGCTCTTAGAAAACTTTGTTTTTATCAACTTCTTTTATTCATCCTGCTGATCTCAAAACTCTTCAATTTCTATCATATAATATTTTTTTTATTCTAGATTTCCATTTCTAGTAAAACAGGTTCTGAAAACTTCCAACGAAAGTACCGAAGACATAATCATAAATGCATGCTTGAAAAATTCGCATTCGAAGGTTTCATTCATTTATTAAAACCATTACACAAGTTAACTTAGTGAAAACAATAAAGATGTTAGAGACGTTAATAGAAAACTTACCATTTCAAACGTTGCTTAGCAACGTTCATGCTTGTCAATGTGTTTCTTTTATGTGTTTCTTGTGTTTTTTCTTTTTTGATTATTGAGTATCTTAATTGATGTAGTAAGAGTATTGTCTTGATACCTTAAAAGTTGCTTATTAGCATCGAAAGTAATTGATTCTGAAGTATTCTCTATTCATAATCTTTGTGCTAATTGAAGCTGAGATAAACAATTTCGGTATGCTAAAGATTTTTCAACAGTTAAAAAAGTCTTATATTTATTAAAATAGAAGTACAATAAACTTTTCTTAATACAAAGTACACAAATGAAAATAGTTTCGAACTTTTGATGAAGATGAAAACTTGTGTATCTTTCGGAATCAAGTTTCTCTAAAAGTTTCTTTTTAAAAAAAGCAAATCAGAGGAATAGTTTCATAACAAATGCAATATTGCTTTTATTAAAATGAGAAACAGAACACTAACGATAGCTGATAAAAGTTTTCTTGAAATAGTTTTGGAAGCACCACATGCATATACTATATTCTACTCGCTTTTTCGCTATTTCAGCTGCACATAAGAAATAAATCGGTGTTCTTTATTTTATTCGAAATCGTTGGGAACAGATAGCATTTGGAATTTATCACCAGCACGTATCAATGAGTTTTAGTTCGTAGATCCAAAACAATGCGTTTTTCTATAGATTTGATATTTGAAAGTGATATTAAATTTACCACATTCCCATTATTTATTGCGATATGCAAACAATGTACGAGGGTTGATATTTATATTTTTGGCCTACTAATGAAAACACAAATATTTATGATCGAAATTGGTTTTATTGCTTTTCATAATATTCTCCATGAAGATCAATACACTTTTGCATACGTTTGAACCAATTTTCGAAGCACCTTTTCCAATCCGATCGAGGTACCTCCAAAACATGTGTTTTGAATGCATCAACCGCTCCTTCGGGTGTCGAAAATCGTTGACCACGTAATTTATTTTTGATGTGAGGGAATAAAAAAATGTCATTTGGTGCCAAATCAGGGCTGTACGGCGGATAAACCAGCAATTCGATGTTTTGGCAGGTCAAAATATCCTTTGTTTGAGCCGATGTGTGAGAGCTCGCATTATCGTGGTGAAGAATGATTCGACTCTTCTGCTTTTTTCGAATTGCTCCGATGACTTCTGGCAAACAAATGCTCGTGTACCATTCAGAATTTACCGTCCTGCGTTGCTCTAACGCCACTATCGCCACGTGACAGGTAATGCTGAAGGAACAGGCAACCATTTGCTTTGATGTGCCACTTCCGCGAACAACTTTTGTTGGATTTGGCTCGTCTTGGAAGACCCATACAGTCGATTGCTGTTTTGTTTCGGGCTCATGTGCATAGATCAATGATTCGTCACCTGTGTAGATGTTATACACAGTCTTTAATGTACCTTGAACGTATTTTTTCAATACTGCCTTGAACCAATCGACACGAGCCTTCTTTTGAGCGTTTGTCAGATTATGCGGGATCCAACGCGAACAAATCTTTTTTACGGCCAAATGTTTATGTAATATCTTATTGATGCTTGTCATACTAATGCCCAAGGATGTCTCAATCTCACGGTATGTCACATGACGATCTTGCTTTATCACTTTATGCACAGCATCGACATTTCTGGCACAACAACCGATTTTGGACGACCTTCACGGAATTCGTTTTGGAGCGAACGTCGACCATGATTGAATTCGCTATACCAGTTTTTTTACAGTGCTGTAGGATGGTGCTTTATCGCTGTGTAAAGAATTAAGTTCATCGAAGCACTCTTGTCTTGATAATCCACGTCGAAAGTTATGAAAAATAATCGAACGAAAATGTTCACGAGTCAATTCCATTTTTTGCTCGAGATGCATTTTTCAATATACTGTAAACAACACAAATCACGCTAAAATGACAAAAAGTTCTAAATAAAGTATGGTTAAAAATATTAAATTATCGTTTGCAAACGTCAGCGGTTGCCTAGCAATACTTACTGTTGCCAAGGCTAGAATTATATATAGCAACCATCGTATAATTTGTTAATATCAACTACGAAAAAGCATGTTCAACACGGATTTTAGCCTAGCTATTAGATTGGTCAAACGATGTAGCTTTGTATAGAGAACATACAGAAAGACGGACGCAAATTCTGTTTTATTTCTACTATTATAAAAGTGTTTGTCTGTATACTGTAGACAGTGGCCCTGACGATTCTACGACACTTACAATAATGAAATTTGTCGCACTGGTTGTCGAAAAATTTTTCGATTTTTATATCGCGCCCGAATTTAAAATTTAATCTAGAACATTTTAGAATTAATTTATTATTATTTTTTTCACCATTCTTTTTTCCCTCCGGAATGTGACGTCACCCGTACCTCGAATGAAGAAAGAACGAATTTTGCGATTTTCGACCGCTGACGTCAGCCTTTGGAACCATGCAAAATTTTCCGATTCTAGCATGTTTTGATTTACATTGTTGACAATGGTCACTTCGAGGCCACCACGGCGTCGCATGCTGAGTTCGTTTGCGAAGCAAACCAAATGGGAATATGTAGCAACCACCAGGGGTTGGCGAGCGCAAGCGAGCAGTGATCACACCTGACCCCACGAAAACAACTGTCACGGGCAACGTCGTGCTGGCCACGCAGTGGCTAGTTGCTCGGGTTGAATAAATTAAATGTTAATTGAAAAGGGGTCAAACTAATCACATCTCTTTTATGAAAGAAATACAAACAACATTCAAGTGTACGACAAATTAAAAAAAAATATTTTAAACTTTTTTGAGTTTTAAGAATTTACTTCGGACGCAAATATGTATAAAAATATTATATATTCATCCATACACTCGATTTCATATTCATCGTACCTCTCTGCTGAAAGACAAATTACAAAAGTTTTCTCAAAGGTGACTACTACAGATGTCTATTTTGAGTTTTGGAGTGAGTATGAGTGTAAATGAGTTCTGAGTAAAAATGGCGACTTTTTGTCAGATAGTCTTGCACTTACTTTTCTTATTAACATGTTTTATTTGTGGCATTCTTGCATCTGGTTAGCTATCTTTTCGAATTACATAATCAATACTAGAGGATAGTTAATTATGTACGTACGGCATTCGTGACTAATTTAGTTTGAAGCAAACGCATTTTTCTTGAAAATTCCATTCACCGGCACGTGGAATAACTTAGTTTGTGTTAGCAATAAATATCATCAGTGTAGACCAATTAAACTCAATCGATTACAATATTTTATTGAACAAAATGTCGATTTTACAGCTGTCTTACTAAAGACAATCACTGCTTTCAACGAATCTAAGTTCCGTAAAAACAGCTTCAATATGTAGAGTAAGCAATCTTGACTTTTTGTCACCAATGACAAAAATTTTCAATTTTTCAAATTACAAAAATATTATTCCAAGATAAACAGAGACTTGTTTAAAATTCACTTTACACTCCAACAGACATTCAGTTTCAAATCGAACCCTTATGGTATTTAAAAAAAAATTAAGATTCTACTTTTCTAAATGAAAACCATGTTCCCATTTAGAATGATAGATGTAGTTACTTGACTATGGAGTACAGCTTTCTATAACATTCATGAAACATGAAAAACAAACGTAAATTTGATTGATTTTAATCGTCTTTCAACCAAAAGCTATATTAAAATTTTGAAGCATATTTATACTACAACGCGTATGACTACTCGTTTTAATTTAATGTAACCCATCGTATTTAAAGGGATTTTTCAACTTGACCGGTCATTTTAAAATAAGAAATTACACATTTTACTTTCATGTGTTTTGATTTGCAAATTGTATTTATTTTTATGAAACAGCAATCTACATACTATTGCATATTTAACCAAAGATTTGAAGAAAATTGGTCGAAATATACAAATACCACGAAGAAATTACCCATGCCTAGTGATACTACGAAGAAAATAAATAATTAGTTAAAATTTAACTCCTAAATAATATATCTGCAATAATTACAATACTGGAACACAAATAAAGACAGAAACGAAATTAAGGTAATTTTAAAATAAGAAGTTACAATTGTTTTAAAAGGCCTTTTTTGAAAATTTTGTTTATTTTCATGAAACAGAATTCTACAAATCATTACATATTCAATCCAACTTTTTTGGAAAGTTGTTCGAAATATACATACACCGTCAAGAAATTACCCATGTCTGGCATTTTTGCAGGAAATAAATAAATTATTAAAATCTAATAATATAGTAAGTAATATAGCAGAATTCATAAATACAAACAGAAACAAAATTCCAATTCTTGAAATATTGTAGAATTCTGAAAAAAAATATTTGTGTAATCATTAAATTTTGATTTCCTGAATATATTCTGAAAAGAAACAGGTCGACAAACGACTTTTGAACAATATTGATAAATACTATAATGATTTAATTACAAAAGAATACATATTTAGGTACAGTTACACTCTACGTTTACAGCTGTGGCAACGGCCTTGGCGCTTTTTTTACGCACTTCTAGCAACGAGTTATGGTAGGTAAAGGCAACCCATCTGTCTTTACTTTTATTGTGGTTTTCATGGCAACCTCGGCAAACGGTAACTTTCAATTTTCACTTTGAATATTCTAGAAAGTTTTTCCAAAATCCGTTAAAGTCGTTTGATTTCATTGGTTCGTTTGAAATTTTTTCTTTGCTTCCAATGGTTATACTATTTTTGAAATATGCTTTGATTGGCATTGGTCCTTTTAAACTTTTTTCGGTGATATCATTGGTTCATTTATTTCTACAGTTGTGGAATTTTATTTTATTACTAGCAAAATATCCTATTTTTACGGTCTGAATTGGTTTACTCTAGATTTATGATGAAAGGTTATGATCAAAATATTATAAAGACTTACGTTTTTCGTAGAATAAAATAATATTTTAACATCTTTCGCCATCTTTATAATTTCTACCACTTACATAGGATACAGATCCTACTTATGCATATTCATTCATGTACATAATACATTTCATATACATCGCATCCTTGCTGTATGACAAAGATACAAAATGACGAAAGGTGACTACTACAAAAGACGATTTTAAGGGAAATTTGGAATTCCCTTTCTTAAGTTCTTTTCATGTTCAACTCAATTAATAAAAACGGTGATTTACGGCGAGGGCTTTAGCACTCATAGTCAACAAAACAATATTTTTTAGTTGTGGAACTCCTGCATCCGCCATGCGACATTATCGAATTTCGCAATCTTTTCCTGTTAGAATGACAGAGAATTTTTTCTAATGTTTGAAAAGTTATAGTTCGGATTTTTTAAACATTATTATTCTTTCAATAACGGTATTATTCTTTCAATAACGGTATTATTCTTTCAATAATGGCATAATTACACTTACAATTTCATTTATTCTAACTTACTTGCCACTTTAAATCGAATACTTTGTGATTAAGTTGTGTGTGAAGGAAAAAAAAAACACAAATTATTAAAATTTTAAAAAAATTTTAAACAGAAAACAGTTAAATAAAACAAAATAAAAGATGTCGGGAAAAAGTTGTAAAGATATTAATTTGTGATTCCATTTTATCTCTTGATCTCGCAGTTGCCACACCTTACAACTAAAAAGTATACAACATTTAGAAATGCGAAATTAATTCAGAGCGAAGAAACACGAGTTTCCGTTTTATTCCATTCTTTGAAAAATATCGTCTGCCCCAAATATTCGGAAATCGTTTACATAGCGCAAAGAACAAAAATAAGACTCGAAATAAATGAGTATCAGAGCTAAAATTCCATAAACCAAATAATTTTTTGAAAAATAATTGTTTTTCTTAGTAGTACTGGTAAAGCAAATCAAAGTAATCGTAATACTCAATACCCATTCCAATTTTTCCAAAACTACCAAATTATGGTTGATTTAAGTTTGCTTACTCAGGTGTTTTAGCATGAAACTCATCTAAATATAAAAATAAATTAATGTTTTACATTGCATTCACTTAACTAATATATTATGTACAAAATGAAGCATATTGGGGGCAATCAAATATCTAGAATACAATTCATGTGATGACTGCACAAACACACAAACCCAAAATTTAACATAGAACAGAAAGGCGGACAGATAGACTTTCACAACCAAGTTCACTCATTAAATGAAGATAAGTACTCACTGTATGCAAATTTACATAATAATATATTAAACCGTATGAACGTGTATAGAGCACATACGTACATACATTTTTCCATACAGACAGACAGACACCAAACGTGGAAGAGGCAGATTTGGCATCAGTAGAGTCCAAAACGGATAGAAACTTGAAATGGGTCGAATATATTTAATGCACACACAAACACTCCATTCTTATTTATATACTAGCAAAATACCCGACCTTACTCGGTTTGAATTGGTTTACTCTAGATTGAAGAGATAATCAAAATATATAATGACTTACGTTTTTTGTAGAATAAAAATTTATTTTAACGCCTTTCGCCATCTTTACATTTTCTACAACTTACTTTGGACACAAATCCTATACATGCATATCCATTAATGTAATACATTTCACATACATCGCACAATTGCTGTATGACAAAGCTACAAAATGACGAAAGGTGATACTAAGGTTACTACTATAAAAGACGATTTTGAGGGAGATTTGGAATTCCCTTTCTTAAGTTTTTTTCATGTTCAACTCAATTAATTAAAATTACGATTTACGGCGAGTGCTCTCGCACTCATAGTCAACAAAACAATTTTTTTTTACTTGTGGCACTCTTGCCTCCGGTATGCGACATTGTGAAATTTTGCAATCTTCTCCTGTCATTATTACAACGAATTTTTTAATGTTGGAAAAAGTTCTAGTTTGGATTTTTAAACATTATTATTCATTCAATAATGACATTGTTCTTTAAATAACGGCATTATTCTTTAAATAACGGCATTATTCTTTCAATAATGGCATAACTACACTTAAAATTTACTGAAAATGTATACTGACTTATATAACATTTTTAAGTCTAATACTTTGTGGTGCTGTTGCGCGTGATGAGAAAAAAAACATTTATTAAAATAATAAATATTTAAAACAGAAAACAGTGAAATAGAACAAAATAAAAGGTGTCGGAAAAATTGTTCTAAAGATATTAATTTGTGATTCATTTTTATCTCTTGATCTCGCACAGGTGCCACAATTTACAACTAAAAGTGCACAAAATTTAGAAATGTGAAATTAATTCAGAGCGAAAGAAACAGAAAATATCACTGCTCACGCGATCTTGTTCATTCTCGTTTCGTTGAAAAATATAGTCTGTCACAAATATTCCGAAATCATTTTCATTGCGCAAAGAACAAAAATAAGACTCGAAATAAATGAAGTATCAGAGCTGAAATTTCATTAAAAAATATAATTTTTTGAAGAATAATTACTTTTTTAGCAGTACTGGTAAAGCAATCGAAGTAATTGTAATATTCAATAGACATTCTAATTTTTCCAAAACTACCAAATTATGGTTGATTTAAGTATACTTACTCAGGTGTTTTAGCATGAAACTCATCTAAATATAACAATAAAGAAATGTTTGATATTGCATTCACTAAACTAATAGATAATGTATAAAGTAAAATACACTGTAATCAAATATCTGGAATTCAATTCATGTGATGCCTACACAAACACACAAACACAAAATCGAGCATAGAACAGAAAGACGGACAGACAGACTTTCGCAACCAATTTCATTCACTAAATGTGGATAAGTACTCACTGTATGCAAATTTCCATGAAAATAACTTAAACCGCGTGGACGTGTATAGGGCACAACATACAGACAGACAGACAGACACCAAACGAGAAAAAGGCGGATTCGGCATCAGAAGGGTCCAAAACGGATAGAAAACTTGAAATGGGTCGAAAATATTGAATGTACAAACAAACACTCCATTCTTATTTATACAGGGTGGTCCCGAATTCATGGTACAAACTTTAATGGTAGGTACAGGACATTGTAACAATGATTTATTGTATAGGAATGTATAGTCGCAAGTGACGCGGTGAGGCGTAAACAGGGGAAATAAAAGGAAAGAGAAATGGAGTGATCGGTTGGTATCATTGCCGGTAGAGGGCAGTAGATGTCTAGCCGCTGTTGAACATGATGCATCGCAGTAGGGAAAAGCGCCATTCACAATTGTGCTGCCGTAGACGATGGGTGACTTTACGTATGCAGAAAAAGCAGACATGCATTACATGTACGGCCGTGCAAATGGTAACGGCAGAGCTGCGTTACGAATGTATCGCGCGGAGTATCCTGATCGACGAATGCCGGATCATAGAATTTTTCAACGGTTACATCGTCAACTTTGTGAAACAGGTGCGTTCGACGTCAACAGACATGGCGCTGGTCGAGTAAGAGCTGTACGCACTCCAAGGCTGGAAGAAAGCATCTTGAACATTGTGGCTGATAGACCCGAGTCAAGCACAAGAACTGTTGCGCGTGACGTAGGTGTGAGTCATCAGACTGTATGCAGAGTGTTAAACGAAAATCGCTTACACCCCTTCCATTTTCAGAAAGTACAAGCATTGAATCCGGCAGATTATCCTCGCCGCGTGAACTTCTGCCTGTGGGTGATGCAGCAATGTGCGTTGCAGCCGGATTTCGTAGATTATGTGCTATTTACAGATGAAGCGACATTTTCACGCGAGGGTGTCTTTAATGCGCACAATTCACATGTGTGGGCAACCGATAATCCACATGCAACGCGTCGACATGCGTTTCAACAACGTTTCAGTATTAATGTGTGGGCTGGTATTGTGAACGACTTTTTGATTGGCCCATACTTACTACCCACGCGGCTCACTGGCGGAAGCTATCTTATTTTTCTGAAAGAAGTGTTACCACAACTGCTGCATGATGTTCCGATCGCCATTCGTAACCGCATGTGGTTTCAGCACGATGGGGCGCCAGCACACTTCAGCATTGATGTACGGAATTACCTGAATGCCACGTTTGGTACTCGATGGATTGGGCGTGGTGGACCAGTCCCTTGGCCACCCCGATCTCCCGATTTATCGAGCCTCGATTACTTTTTATGGGGACATCTAAAGCATCTTGTTTTTGAGACTCCAGTTGACTCAGATGAGGATCTCGTCGCTCGCTTATCTGTAGCTGCTGCAGGTGTGCGTGAAATACCAGGCATCTTTGAACGTGTACGCCAATCGCTCCACCGACGCTGTCAAGCATGTATCGATACTGGTGGACGCAATTTTGAACAATTACTGTAAACATGACACTTGTCAACAACGCTTTCAATAAAATCTTTGTTTTTCCTTTCGGCCGTTATTTCCCCTGTTTTCGCCTCACCGCGTCACTTGCGACTATACATTCCTATACAATAAATCATTGTTACAATGTCCTGTACCTACCATTAAAGTTTGTACCATGAATTCGGGACCACCCTGTATAGATATAACTAGCCACTGCGTGGCTAGCCTGGCGTTGCCCGTGCCCTTAGTGTAAGGTATTAATCTTGGTGTAAAATTTTTCCGCAGATTTAAAAGAAGATATATTCAATTAAAAGCGTTGAAGATATATTTAATTAAAAAAATTTAAATAACCATATTCTTAGGTATCAATCTAAACTGAAATTTTCCGCATATTCCAAATCCGTTGAAATTTTTACTCTATCTGTAACGGTCTTGGAGAGCGAGAGTAAAAGAACTGTGTCTCCTGTTAAGATTTATCGTCTGGTTGGAAAATCATTCCTCGCGCAAAATCAAAGCGGAAACGAAAAAAAAAATTTACGTGTTCTGTCGGATGAAAACTTGGCATGGTTCAAAACCCTGATTGCAAGGTCAAGTGGGTAGAAAAAGTATTCCGCGTTTGAAGAACCAGGTATAGAATAAAACTGTTAAATTCATTTAAAAATCTTCTAGATTGAATTTTAAAATTTCGCCGCGACCCATACATTGCAAAAAATTCGGCCTACATGTGTGCCAAATCTCATTGCTGTAAGTGCCATAGAATCGTCAGGATTTTGAGGGCCGCCAAAAAAAACAGGCAGACAGACAAACACTTCCTTTTATAATATTAGAGATACTAGCCACTGTGTGGCTAGCACGGCGTTGCCTATGTCAGTTGCTTTTGTGAGGTAATTGGTTTGCTTAGCAAACCAAATGGGAGTTCGTAGCCTATTGGATAACAGCCATAACGGAGTTGCCCGTGACAGTTCTTTCCGTGGAGGTCACATTGCCCAAGTGGTGCTTTGGTCACCAAACCTAAAAATATTAATATTTCATTGAAAAATTATTTATTAAAAGAAAATTAAACGTATAAGGTATCTATCTGGTGTCAAATTTTCCGCTGATTTCAAATAAGTTAAAATTTTTAATCAATCTTTAACGATCCCGATTTTACATAAAAGAACTAATAATGCCAGTCAAAATGTTTTTTTATTTGCTTTGCTTTCTTTCGCTGAAATCGTAAGAGGGCAAGAAATGTAATCTGTTTATTTTAGGAATACGAATGTTGGCGTGACGTCACATTCTCTTGAAAAAAATATAAAAGATATTCAATTAAATTTTTTTTAATTTAATATTTTGGCAATTATTATTTTTTAATTAACGTTGTACTAGAGCAACACAGCGGGCTATTGACGACGATCCGGGATCAATCCCTTAAGGGAAAGATCCTATATTTATATAAAGAAAATCATATTTTTGGCTATCGATCTATTGTGAAATTTTCCGCAGATATCAAATCCGTTGAAATTTTTATTCTATCTTTAACGGTCTAGGAGATAGAAAAAAGAACTACATAACTGAGCCTAAAACTTTGCTTTTTATCGTCTGCTGGATAATCATTCCTCCGCACAAAATGAAAACGAACGTTTTTTAGTATTGTTTTTTAGCCATTTGCAGAATTTTCGTTTTTTTTAATAATTTTTTCCCGGAACATTTCTGACGTATCAGGTTGTATTATTTCTTGCTTTTTTCTTTTTAAAATATTTTTCTTTTGAACAGGCCTACTGTATTTATTGTAATTGGTAAGTTTCAGTGTATTCTTACCCAACATTCGCAGCTTAGTTTTTCTGCTGGTTCACAAATGTGTTTTGAAATGTCTTTAAGCTTACTACTTTTTGTAAAAGTTTTTCAAAAATATACTTTTTAAAAAGTTCTCAAATGTGTTTTCAAGCTTTTATTTTCCGTTGTAAAGAAAAAAAAAATTTAAGAAAAGATTTTTGAAATAATTTTTTTGCCTTGGCAACTTTAAAAGTGCGCCAAAAAAAAAAAAAAAAAGCCCGCCACGGCCGTTGCCACCGCTATAAGCGTAGACTGTAGCTGTACCCATATTTATAAATCCTCAAATATGACCGCAGCGTTTCGCTGTCAACTCGAATACAGACACAGAATTCTATATCAAATTACAAAATTTAACATTAATTCTGGCATTGTCAGATACCGAGTAGAAAAATTACGCTATGATGATTAATGAGTTTTTCGTCTGGGCTTTTCGTGTTCCATTACAAAATATTAGTTATGTAAAATTGAATAGTTCAAGTATTCTCTTTCATCAATCAAATATTTATAAGTTATTTACATCATGGAAAGAAATAAACAGTAAGGTCAAACGTAAATATTATAATTTAATTTTCTTTGGAAAAATTGTTTTTCGAGCAATAATGTTTAATTAATGTTATTTTAAAACTTAATTTTCGATCAACAGTGGTAAAATTATCCGAGTTACGATCAGCAATAGTTTTCTCCTCAATGTTATTTCTATGGCAATTTCCAATTGTTTTTGGCCCCTTATACACACCTAGGACAAATAGTACGAGAGTTAACGTTAGCCTATCGTAACCGTAGGGTTCCAAAGTATAAGTGTACCAAATTTGTTGTAGATCCGCCACACGATGTAGATTTGTATGGAGATTAGACATACCTATACATACATACACATACCTATACCTAAGACATACACCAACTCTGCTTTATTTAGATAGATTTAGTGATTGCATTAATAACAATAAAATTGCGCTGTTGTAATTCTAATTTTATAAAGATGATTTTATTTTAATTTGTCAAATTAAGGTTAGAAATGTTTTAATTGCATTAAGATATAACATTTTATTCTAAAATATTTTTTAATTGATATCATTAAATAGATCCAATTTCTCGTCATGGTTCTTCTGTCTCAAACTTGTCTTCCACAGGTGTTAATTTTTGATATCCATTCACATTTGATGCGATAATAGATTAATTTTGAAAGTTGATTCTGATGTCATATTTAGTTACGTGTATCTTTAAAATGGTCTAATGAAATGAATGAAGAATTCTTAGAGAATGAAACGTGGCGCCATCTTTTGTTAGATTCCACTGAAACCACGCAATAAAGCAAGAGTAATCGTTTGTTCACGTGATGTT
The DNA here is from genome assembly GCA_947359465.1 of Metellina segmentata. Taxonomy (NCBI): domain Eukaryota; kingdom Metazoa; phylum Arthropoda; class Arachnida; order Araneae; family Tetragnathidae; genus Metellina; species Metellina segmentata. The sequence goes on along the minus strand of OX375877.1, from coordinate 90,444,416 downwards.
TATTTCTTGTATATATGACTTCATTAATGGGAAAATGAAATATTTTTAAAGTTAAAAATTAAACAAATTAACATTTTGTACCAGGCTTTCATAGAGCTTGATTAAAGCGAAAATCACTGTAGTAATGCCCTGATTCATGCATTGCAATAAAATTTATGATGAAATACATGTGTTTCTCAGAATATTAAGTCAAAATTTAACCGCAATATCAAGCTATTAATTATTAGGGGGCATGAAATCATTATTCGTGCTGGGTTTTTTCAATAAATCATGAGATTTATACTTTTTAACCTTGTACTTTTCTTGTGTGTTTCAGACATAATTCATAAACTTGGAATGAATTTAATTACTTACTGAATATTTTCTTAAGAAACTTTCGCTTTTCTGTTGGAAACAAAAAATGTAACTTAATTTCAATTTATTAATCGAATATTTGAAACATCAATCTATATTTTACTGAAATCCAATAAAATTAATATTGATTAATTAATTTTCATAAAATTTACCTTTGTCATGTTTAGCAAGAAATGTTTTGAAAATTTTAGCTATAATTATCTAGAGAAATAATTATAATGAAATTAAAATATATATTTGAGCACCAATTATTTTTCAAATACTTTTTTTGTATCTTTTCACAAAGCTGTATAACGTAAAAAAAATTGAACTAATCGTTTTTCTTCAGCAGGTTTTTTTTACTATTCATCTTTTGTGAAACAATGCCCAGGAACACAAACAATAATAAACAACACTTAAAATTCTGAATTCCATTTGAAATGCAACTTCATAAAGGCAACTAAATAAAAAAAAATTTGCTATGAATATTAATCTTTTGGGACTTGCAAGTAATTAAATGAAAAATTTCAAACATTTATAATAAGTTAGATAATATAAAATACCAAATCCTCCTTTATATCGATTTGGTATACTTATATATTTTGTGTATTGAGAGATTAATAAAGCAAAATATTTATCAGTTATAATTAGGTCATAATATTTAAAAATCATAATGAAAATGAGATAAAAACATTACAAAAGCAAACGATTAAAGAACAATTAAAGATGAGGTTACTTAAAATTAAGTGTAACTATAATTAGTCATATAATAAAAATAAATATGCTAAAGTGGAAGTAATTAAGTAAGATATAAAAGAATAAAATTATAATGGTTATTTAAGATATCTTTCTAGTAGTAAGCGAATGCATTAAATCTGATTTTTCGAATTAAATTGAGCTTATTAACTCTTTTTCACGTTCTTAAGATTAGAATAGCACACTCCGAATGAATTCTTCTAGGATGAATTCCAAGCATCTAACAGCAGAAAACTTTCATTGTTACCTTCAGGAGAAAAATCTGCTTTCTCTAAAAGAAAGGTCGATTAGCCAAAGTGACGACATTTAGGAACTATGAAATCATAATCAGATGGAAATGAAGTCTAATCATTGGGTACACAGTAAAAAACAACGAACCATTAAGAAGTTATATTGCATCACAAATTTATATTACTCTATGGAAAACCGGCATTTTATTTCGCGCTTGAGGTTATCCAACTCTATCAAACTAATTTTTCTTATTTGGGCTCATTGTACTTTCGAAAATATAACTGCGAATGACACTACTTTTTTAATGGTTAAATTTCATTTAAAAGTTGGTCTTTTACGAAACATTGATAAGCCTTCTGTGATAAGTGTTTTATAAAACATTGTTAAGCCTTTTGTGATAAGTGTTTTATGAAACATTGCTAAGCTTTTTGTGATTTGTCTTTTATGGAACATTGATAAGATAACGTTAGTTTTGGACCAAGTGCTTAACCCTTCAAGAGGTTTCAATGAGATATCTCGTCCATAAAGGTATGGTAAGTTTTGCTAATGACGAGATATCTCTTTCAGACAATCACCAGGAGGTTTAATGTAGTTTCTGTAATAAATTTATAATTTAAATATCGTCTTTGTATAAATGGTAATTGTGTGTGTGCGACTTAACAGACTAAAGTAGAAATGTAGTCAAATCAGAACCTTCAGAGGAGCGTGGATCAAACGTGGAATAAATGTGTTATTTTATGATAAAATGTTTTTATTTCACTTAATTTCATTTTTATTTAACACTCCTGGTGGTTGTCTTGAGGATTTACCTCGTCATTTGAAAAAAAAAACCTCATCAGATCTTGATGGTCAAGGAATCTTGTCATTAGAAGAAAATGGCCAACTACTGATCTCGTCTTCAGAAAAAATTTGATGATGAGTTGTCTTATTAGAGAAATTGGTCAGATATTTATAGACGATATATCTTGTCGAAACCACTTTGGAAGTTCAGATGATTCCGCAATGGCTTAGGATTCACTGACACACAACGTTTCAGCCTGCTTCGATCAGGTATCTATCAGTCTTTTATTAACTCCCCAGTTATAGATTGGGCCAGCACAACTCAAATGGTTTAAAGTATTGGCTAACGTTAAAAACTGTTGCAAATCTCTGTCAATTTTCAAATCACTTCATTAAGAATGGTCTCACTGTATGAAAGCTGAACTTACCATACTATTACTTCTTGTATAGTAGAAGTGGCTTTTGTATAGTGACAGTAGAGAACGAGGTAAGTCAAGTCTTTGTTCGTTTAAAATGCCCGAAGATGGGTTTTTACACTTCAAAAGTCAACTGAATAAATTATAAGTTGTAAAATACATACACGTATCTTTAGAAGACCTTTAGAAGACCACACGTTCTAAAGATACACGTATCTTTAGAACGTGTGGAAGACCGAGAAACTTTGTCTTCCCAAAAGTGCTTCATGGTAGAAATAGGCTACACTGCTATATGTACATTCTGTAATGTTTCAAGATAATTTTTGTAATGCAGATAGGCTAAGTGTTCACCTCATATCTAAGGAATCAACGTCGTTTGGCCAGATATAGCCCTTGCACCACTAAAGCTCCCCAACCAACCCAAAGAATTGACAACTTCGGGAAAACCACAATCATCTTTAAAACAAAAAACTTGGAACTAAAAAAGAACAATGTTAAATGACAATGCATCACGACTCTTCAATTTGCGATACTCACAGATAAAGAAGCAATAACTCATAAATGCAAATTCCTTTTCACTCTTTCTGACCTCTAAGAAGGAAAATCTTAATACACATTGAATAAACACTCGCTGCAAAATATTTCCTTTCCCCAAGAAAAATTCCAACAAACAGCCAGCATTAAGATAAGAGATAACTCTTCTAAGATCTCATAACTCACGCTCTTAAAATATTTCTCTGCAAATGTAAAATGTCCGCCATATCGTACATTGTGCTAATATCCTCGAGAGAGAAAAAACCCAGGAAAATGGTGAAATTCGTATATTATACTCTAAAACATATCAAAACTTGTCAGCGGAAGCGCCGTCTAACTTATTTCTTGGAAGTGCGTGTGTTTACATCACGTCTACCAGGCATCAATGTACCAGAATGTCTGAAAGACAGTGCAACTTTGTCTATGTAAAATTGCTTCATGGTGGAAATGGGTTACATTGCTATACATGTATTATACAATATTTTAAGTTCATTTTTGTAATGGCCGTTGGCAAGTTGAAAGTGCACGTGCAAATAGATTACACTGCTCATTCTACAATGTTTTAAGTCAGTTTTTGTAATGGTAAATTAACGAATCAAAACGATTTGGCGAAACGGTTTGTAATGGTAAATTAACGAATCAAAACGATTTGGCTCAGCTTGGTCAAATACTGGAAATTTCCCCACAAAAACTCGACCAAACTAATCAACAGCTTGGAAAAACACAATCATCTTTAAAACAAGAAATTCGAACTAAAAAAAATAACGATGTTAAACGACAATGCAACACGACTCTTCAATGGGCGATACCTCGAAGATAAAGAAACAATAACTCATAAATGCAAATTCCTTTTGACTTTCTAACCTCTGGGGACGCAAATCGTAATTTATATTGAATAAACAGTTGGTGCAAAATATCCCCTCCCTCTCAAGAAAATTACCCAAAACACCCGGCATTAAGATAAGACAGAGAACTCTTCGAGGATCTCATAACTCAAACTCTTAAAATATCTCCCTGCAAATAGAAAATGTTCGCCATGACGTACATTGTGCTATTAATTATTCTCCAGAAAAAAACGGGAAAATGGCGAAATTCGAATATTATGCCGAGGGTATTCCCTCAAAGAAGGGAAAGAGTGTCTTTTCTCCTTTGGAGATCTTGATCCTTCTTGGACGTCAATTTTCAAATTTGCATTTAATCAACGGCAGAGCAGAGAGGAGAGAGGAGAGAGAGGGAGAGAGTAGAAGATATAAATAGAAACCATCACTGTCATGGGAGGAAGTGACTTTAATTAAATTTCGAGAAACGTTTTCGATTAAGGAAAAGTTCTCATTAAAATTCTGACCTTTTCTCCGGGAATGAAATATACTGAAGGGGTTGGTGTTGCCAGATGCCGTAATTATATTTCTCGGGGTGTGTTCCGAGGACTGTGAGTCGAGAGGCGGGAAGAAGAGGATTGTGGCTGCTTGAGAGGATTTTTTTCACTTCCGTTCGCGGATGTGTATTTAAATATTTTCGAAGCTGCGTTTTGGACTATTCTTGGGTCATTGAAATCTACTTGCCAATTTGAGAGGCTGCATCATATACAAGTGGCTGTTAAAGTGGGTTTTCGCTTCCCTTGACATTTAATTAACCGCTCATGGAATACTCGGAACCGTGCTCTCACTTACACATGTTATTCAATAATAATTGTTAGCATGGACGACTATTCTCCCCGACTATGCTAAATAAAACTAACAAGTAGCAGATCTACATGCATCATCTTCGTTCAACTTCTATCTCGTCAATCAACTTATGGCCAATTTTGGTAATGACGAGATATCGCGCCTGTCAAGATCTTGTCAGTTTTCTTCTAATGAGATATCGCGTTTATCAAGATCTGGTCAGTTTTCTTCTAATGAGGTATCGCGTCTATCCCGATCTGGTCAGTTTTCTTCTAATGAGATATCGCGTTTATCAAGATCTGGTCAGTTTTCTTCTAATGACGAGATATCGCTCCTGTCAAGATCTGGTCAGTTTTCTTCTGATGAGGTAGCCCGTCTATCAAGATCTGGTCAGTTTTATTCTAATGAGGTATCACGTCTATCAAGATCTGGTCAGTTTTCTTCTAATGAGATATCGCTCCTGTCAAGATCTGGTCAGTTTTCTTCTAATGAGATACCGCGTTTATCAAGATCTGGTCAATTTTCTCCTGATGACGAGATATCGCGCCTGTTAAGATCTGCTCAGTTTTCTTCTAATGAGGTATCGCGCCTGTTAAGATCTGCTCAGTTTTCTTCTAATGAGGTATCGCGTTTATCAAGATCTGGTCAATTTTCTTCTGATGATCGCGCCTGTCAAGATCTGGTCAGTTTTCTTCTGATGACGACATATCGCGCCTGTCAAGATCTGTTCAGTTTTCTTCTGATGAGATATCGCGTCTAACAAGATCTGGTCAATTTTCTTCTGATGACGAGATATCGCGCCTGTGAAGATCTGGTCAGTTTTCTTCAAATGAGATATCACGTCTATCAAGATCTGGTCAATTTTCTTCTGATGGTGAGATATCACGCCTACAAGATCTGGTCAGTTTTCTTCTAATGAGATATCGCACCTGTCAAGATCTGGTCCATTTTCGTCTTATTTCGAGACATCTCGTCTATCAAGATCTGGACAGTTTTCTCTGATGACGAGATATCGCGCCTGTGAAGATCTGGTCAGTTTTCTTCTAATGACGAAATATCTCGTCTATCAAGACCTGAATAAGTTTCTTCTGATGACGAGATATCTCGTCTATCAAGACCTGGTCAATTTTCTTTTAATGACGAGATATCTCGTCTATCTAGATCAAGTTTTTGTAATGACGAGACACCTGTTCAAGACTACCACCAAGTGTGTTAACTGCTTGTAATAGCTCGATTTGTTGCTCCAGTGCGAAGTAAATTCAACTACCTACACAAACTGATATAAGAAATTCAATTTAAGTACTTGTGTGGATTAATGGATAAGTGTTCTCACTAACATTTCATATCATTCCAATCTATTAAAATAATGAATGTAGTTAGTGGAATATAGGGAAATAAAGAGTATAAACTACCAAATTGGAATTGAGAAGAGATCCAATCGGCGTGACGTCACAATCTCTTGAGAAAAAATAATTATCTAACTGAAAAATTATTTATTAAAAGAAAATCAAATGTATAAGGTATTTGTCTGGTGTAAAGTTTACCGCAGATTTTAAATCCGGTGAAATTTTAAATCTATCTTTAACGATCAAGATTTTACAAAAAAAAACTAAACAATGCCAGTCAAAATTAGAATATGTTATCTCTTTATATTACTGCTATTCTAAAGAAACTATTATAATTAAGTTCCACTAAATTCATTAAAAATTTTCTAAATTAAATTTTAAATTTCAGGCATCTTACAAAAATTGAAACAAATTCCGACTACTTGTGTGACAAGTCTCAATATTATTGCAAGTGCCATATATACGTCAGGAGAGATTATATATATATGTGTGTGTGTGTTTTAAATATTCTATTTGAAAGCTCTTATTATGGACTACCTTTCGACACCGTAATTTCCAGGACAATAATGCCTTTTGAAGTGTCAGAAGAGGTATCCTATCCCATTTCTCCTGAACAGCTTTCCAGAGTCCTGTAAGGGTTGTGGGACGACGCTTGGATAATGCAGATTTTAAAAGTCCGAAAGCACGAAAATCCATAGGTGATACATCAGGAGATTTAATAGGGATATCAGTGAAGGGTATGGCCTTGATACCGGTTTTTTGTTCCATTTCTTTTAGGAAATTTACAGTGGATTTTGATGTGTGATTGCTAGCTTTGTCTTGATGGAATTCCACAAATTGATGGCACTGTGGGTAAAGCGAAAGTATTTCATTCAGAAAAATTGACGATAAAATATGTTCCTGATAGTATTTGGAGTTAATCTTGACATTTTTTTCCACTCTCTTTATTTTTAACTTGCCATTATATGAAAAACCAGCAACAATCATGAATCCCTTAGAAAAACTTTCTTTCGATTCTGTGAACCATGTACTTAAATTTTTTTCTCCCCTTTTATGATAATAAATGGCTGGTTTTTTTTTTTGCTGCAACCATTTAAATACACCCATGATTCATCTATTGTGACAATTTTTTTCCATTTTTTTTTGGATAAGTGTTTCTCATATAGAATTCGGCAGCGTGTCCTGCGTTCAGCGATATGCTTTGGAGAAAGACGATGCACGTTGCGTTTTTTCGCTTTCTTAAGATTTAAATCAACGCGTTTATATTTTGTTTACAGTGGACACCGAGCATTTTAATGATTTTGCAACTGTCCTTTGACTGAGGGGATTTTTTTTTAACATTAAACAACGTACCTTTGCTATAGTTGAAGATGTCCGTTTCTTCCTTGGATACTTGTTTTGAATTTTTGTCCCACTTGAGGCTCCAATTTGACGTTTTTTTCCTTTCTTGTTGACGATATTACCTATCGACGCTTTAGATATCACAAAACCATGATTCTCACATCGTTTTTCGATAACGGAATATGAATATTTCCCTTCGGAAAGAGCATAAATATAGCCTTCGAACCACTGCTTCGTTAAAAACGCCATTTTGAATAAAAACAAACCTCTCAAGCCGCAGACGATAATTTTGACTTTTAAAAACACAGTACAACTGCAATTATTTCTTTTGCAGCAAACGATTTTTTATTACCGCTAACCAAAATCGTCTAAAAAATGTGCGAATAGCCTCTGTATATACAACAATAACCTATGGTACAAATACTGTTGCTGCTATTTTAAATATCTAACGGTAATTCATAATATTTGTACATGTTATAATTACATAGTATTTTAAAATCCCTCCTGAAAATTTCAATTTTTCCCCAACTACTTTTTTTATTTTCCTTGAAATCTTCTTTTCCCACACTTTTAAGCTTGAGTGTGCATGTATTACGGCTATTTATTTTTCACAGTTATTTTGTAGACAGTGTGTAACAAAAACTATCTTAATTGATTTTTATCAACTTTTTTTAAATTAACTATTCTAAAAATTTATTCCATGCACGCGAAAGAATTTTTATGAAATTATCAAGTACATCATAAAAAAAAACTTCCAAAGGTTTCAATTTTTTCTCTACTAATTACAAAAGAAGCTTAAGCATTTAAGTACATTGCAGTCATGAAAAACAGAAAAATGTATTGAAGGCTTTTGACTGTGCGGCATGGTAGCTCAGTTGGTAGAGTCATGGATTAGTAACCGGCAGGTTCCGTATTCGAAACTCGATCAAACCAAACTCCGTTGCGTACGTGGGGACTGGTACACGTTAAATATATCGTGGCATCTAATGTCCTCACGCTGGTGTGGTGTACAAGTTTATAGAGTGAAGAGCCAGCTCAGGTATTGATCTCGTCATCTGACCGTGGTTCACCCTTTCGTGGTGATCCTTTCGATTGTTCCCGGACCGTCGCCAATAGCCCGTTGTGTTGCAGTCGTAAATTCAACTACCTGGCTTTCTACTGTGTTTCTTAATTCCTGCTATATAATGAATGATCTATAATATGAACTGTTATTGGACTGGGTTCTTTAATGATCACCTTTCGAGTTCTATTGAATATAAATTATTTCACAAGAGAAACTTTATTGAATTGTAAATGAAATATTAATAATGTGTTTGTGTACATAATTTGGCACTGAGCAAATAACAACCTTTAACACTATGTCTCAATGAATGCATCCGTAAATTCAACTACCTGTCTACCTAGCTTTCTACTGTGTTTCTTAATTCCTGATGTATAATTAATGATCTGTAATATGAACTGTTGTTGGACTGGGTTCTTTAATGATCACCTTTTGAGTTCTATTGAATATAAATTATTTCACAAGAGAAATTTTATTGAACTAGGTGGCCCGCCTCCAGCTCGCTAACGCTAGCCAACCCCCAGAGGATTGCGAAGCAATCCTCATTGGTTCGCTGCGCGAACCTATGCTCGCTTCGCTCGCATCAATGAATACATGTGTCCTAGCAGATAGGATTGTTTACAAAATATTATATTCCAAAAAAAAAAAAAATTTAATCCAAATTTGCTGTTTTTTAGAAAAGATATATACAGTACCTCTAGAATCAGAATTCAAATGAAAACTTTGAGCAAATTTTGACTCGAAATGTGAGCACTGATTTGGAAATTGAATACCTAGCATGTTGTTTGTGTGTACATTTACCCAGCACTCGAGGCACCCACACTTTTTCATTGAGTTTATTGTCGAAAGTTGTAGTGTAAGCGTCTTATTGAACTATAATTGTTAGCCCTGAAAAGGACCGTTTTTTAAATGGACCTGAAAAGATCCTCCGCTTTCTTTGATTTCTATATTAACTGGAACAGCTCGACTCAAATTCTTATTTTTTCAATAAAATTTCATCCGATAACGCTATAAATTCAATTGAAGCGCGAGGCTTTGTGGGAAGCAAACAATCGTACCATGTTGCCAAAACGCGATAACAAATAACGTCTTTTTTGAGTGCCACGTAAGAGAATTATATATATAGATTGTAAATGAAATATTAAAAATGTGTGTACATAATTTGACTGAGCAAATAACAACCTTTAACAAATCACAATGTTTTTATGTCTCAATGACCTATTATTATTAAAAGTATAGATTACAATGTCTCAATTCAATTATTACTAAACTAAGTTGCTAAAAGAATATCCGGCAGAGTGTCTTAATTTTCCTTCAGCTATCAATGGTTCATCAAATTTAAAAAAAAATCTTTTGTAACATACATTGCAGTCAATTCTAGAAAGATCCGCCTCTATACGAGTCACAGAAACATTTTTTCATCTGGTAAAAACAAAATGAATCATTTCCTAACTCGATTCTTGTCAGTTTGAGTCATTTGATACTCTCGACATCAGACATGTCGAAATCTCCTCCATTAGTTTGACGCCTTTCCTTATATATTAGGTCCTTAGGCTTTAGCTTTCAGTGTATTGAAATAAATTGGGCACTTTGTCCCTTGCTGAACGAAAAGTGGGATAAAAGCATGATGTGACACTCATTTTACCTGCAATGAGTTTCGGAAAGCTCTTTCTTTTAAAAGGTCAGGAAAAAGTTTTAAAAACATGTTTTATAAGAGTAAAATAAACAGTTTAAAAATCTTAGAGTAATCGCATTTTGGAGGGTAATTGCGTAAAAGTGCTGCAGTGTAACATTCATCGTTCAATGTAGCGTCATTTGTATTTTTCGAAATAAAGTTTCGATCTAAAATTGATTGTTTATTTTGTTTGGCATGAGAAGTTTACAGTGTAAACAAAAACAAACCACCAAAGAAAAGGTAGTTTCGGTTTAACATTAATTAAGTCTATCACTGTATGGATGTTTGATGTCGATTTTTAATATAGGTGACACGCTTTGTATTCGAGTTCCATGCCTAGTAACACCACAAATTACTTAGGGCTCTACATATTTTTTGTAACGAAAAGCTTTCTCATACAAGTACTCCCATCATAGCTCAGTGGGTTTTCCCACTGAGCTATCAACAATAAACGTGAAATATAAGTAGACTGAACAGAGCTATTGAGAGGAGCTTCAAAACACATGACCAACATGCCGACTACTACTTACGTGACTGCTCTGTGAAAAATTGAATTGTTTGGCAGCTTTGTTATCTTATCGCCTCGTTTGGCATTATTACATCTTAGGCGTAAGGACAAAGTAGGTGTGTGAGTATGCATTTCTATAGAGTGGCAACAAAAGTGATGAAATCGCCAAGGTCTTCTACTATCCGAAGAATAATCAATATACACTATCGGACACCAAGATATGATGGCATAAGGGAAATAATATATGCTTTAATAAGGGAGTGGTTCCCCACATACAGCAATTACACTAGCAACCCTTCTTGTCATACTTTCAACAAAGTTTGGATACACAGAGCATTTGCGTGCATTCCTGCTGACAGTATGTTGCCAGCTCAGCTGTAGATTTCGAACGTGATTCCCTGGACCGTAAGCGTCGCTTTAACTCGCCCCACAAATGTTCTATGGGGTTTAGGTCGGGACTCTGAGCAGGCCAGGAAAGCCGTTTTACATCCATATCTTGATACCACTGCTTGATAGAGGCTGCAACATGTCATGGAGCGTTGTTGTCGTGGAAGTAACATTTGTCTCCATTCCATAAAATTGCCAGAGAGTAGGAAGAAACTTGTTGTTCAAAATGTTCATGTAGGCGTCGGCTCTTATTTGACCAGGAACAACATGCAAACTTCCCAGGCTATACCACGAAATCACCCCCATACAAGTATGTCTTATGCACATATCCCCTGGCGTGAAATGAATATATATATATATATATATATATATATATATATATCAGCTTTCAATTGCTTATATTCATTGGTTTGAAAAAATTATTTATTTCGTGGTTTCTTTGCTGTTTAAGTGGGGTTCATAACATGCAAATACATTTTCATTGGCCGATTGTTCAACATATTGAGTGAAAGGTCTTTCACTTCGTTCACTGTCCGTTGTAATAAGGTTCTACTGAATATACTAACGAGTTGAACTAAGTAAGAGCTAACTGTATATACTATTGCGTTTTTACGCAGTTTTTTTTTTTTTTTCAATTTATTTGAATACATAATTTTATTACTTTAGTCCTAAGTCGTTTTATTCCCCCACTAACCTTTTTTAATACTAAAATTGCACGTACTGCTACATAAATGGTTTGGTGAAATTCAAAAGTTATAGACAAGGCTATACTTACACTTTGTGATTTGTTCAGATTGAGCTTTTCAGAAGAGGTGTCAAAGAAACTTGTCCAGGGAAAAAGGATTTAGAGCCGAAAACAGCTTGAGAAACTAAGGTACAGATATTCAGAGAACGGGATTAAGAATTTGTTCTGATGATGTAAAAAGTGTTACATAGAAATAAGGTTAAAGTATATACTTAAATGCAATTTACTAGAACTTTCACTGAGCTTAATGTTATCTGGGGTTCGTTGGTGGATAAGCTTATTTTCATTTCCTTTAACAAGCTATAAATAACAGTATCCGGGTTTGTAGCTTTCGCAACATGATGAGTAACTTCAATCCTTTGATATTACTTTATCAGGCATACCGTATCAAAATAATAGGAAGCGGCTTCTAAATACAGGACAGTTAAATGATTTTTGATGAATTGCACTACTTTCTTAACAGGTTTTGTAACTTAAGTAAGACTTACGTGTTATTTAAGTTAAAAACAATTTTTGTAAAAGTGTTGATGTTTGAAATGTATTAAGTTTTCCATAATAGCCTTTCAAACATCGAGAGATATTGATTGCAATTTCCAATGGTGAGTCTAGAAATGTTATAATTAATTTAAAATGTTAATTTAAGTATTACAAATTCGTAAAGTAAAGCAAATAGAAGTTTATGTGTGATGTGTGTGAACTTAGCTTTCAATACAGAAATTAACTGCACTTGAAAGTAATTTTTGGTAGACACAGTTTCGTAGCCTTTCACAAGGCTTGCTAGACATGATACACAATTGTGTCCTTCTGGTGATACGTGTTCAAGAACAAAAGCTCGTGCTATTATAGGAAGTTCAATTTACGTCTCACTGACAACACAACGGGTTATGGGCGACTTCCAGAGTCAATCCCTAAGGGAAAGCTTAGAGGATCAAACTTCGTATTTTTGAACCACGGTCTGAAGTCGACACGGGAGCTGGCATTCTCTCTCCAAACATCTACACCACACCAGCGTGGAAGCATTTGAGGCCACTACAGATTTGATGTGCACCAGTCCCCACGTGCACGTAGGTCTTTGGTTGGATCTAGTTTCGAACTACAACAATTTGAATAATTATTTACAACAATTTATACAATTATTTACAACAATTTGAACAATTATTTACAACAATTTGAACAATTATTTACAACAATTTGAACAATTATTTACAACAATTTGAACAATTATTTGAACAATTATTTACAACAATTTGAACAATTATTTACAACAATTTGAACAATTATTTACAACAATTTGGACAGTTATTTACAACAATTTGGACAGTTATTTACAACAATTTGGACAATTATTTAGAACAATTTGGACAATTATTTACAACAATTTGGACAATTATTTACAACAATTTGAACAATTACTTACAACAATTTGAACAATTATTTACAACAATTTGAACAACAATTTAAACAATTATATACAACAATTTGAACAATTATTTACAACAATTTGAACAATTACTTACAACAATTTGAACAATTATTTACAACAATTTGAACAACAATTTAAACAATTATTTACAACAATTTGAAATCGGCACTCCTAACTATAAGTAGGTAGGTACACCCGTCAAAACAAAAGCGACTCACCCGATCGCAATTGCACAATTTACGTCACAAAACAAAACGGAAGATAGCAATCGATAGAAATTAATGTTTTCTACAAATATCAATGTTTAAAATTTGTCTAAGGGGCCGTCTTCGTATTACATTGGGTGCTTGCTCTGAAAATTTCAGTACGAAACCCCATCTTTTATCAACAATTTGGATTCTACACACAATTTCAGGAGGAAATTAAAAAAAGTCAATTATTTTTTTGGATTTTTCATCGATTTGTAAGTGTTTGAAAATTGATCTAATGTTAAATTGGTGTTTCACGTTTTTTTTTGTTATATTTGCTAAAAACATTAATTTTCAAAGGAAATTGTTTTTCCATCCTTTGCTACCTAAGAACCTAAACACAATCTATAAACATTTTAACTATCAAACTAAATTTTACTATTTTTTATTAATTATGAAATTACTATTCATAAAAATTATGAAAAGAAACCTGGGCAAATTTTGACTCCATGCGATTTAACTGTTACTGAAACGTCGGAATTCCAAATTTCCGATCATCACGTGCATAATTAGTAGCACAGTGAGACTGTTTGCAAAATTCGATGATTAATATCGTTATTGAGGATTATTCACAAAGTGAAAACAGAAATTTCTGCCATCAGATCCTGGGATTCAATCAGAATGGATTCTGACTTTGTCACCATCTTAATGGACTCCATACTATGGGGCCAGAGCAACAAGTCATTGACTGCGACGGCCACTACACGTCTTTATTAATAATATTTATAATGTGATTGAACTCCGAACATTTACACGTTCCCTCAATGATTTTTTATGGATTTTCTTAGTCAATTTTACGTCGTTTTTCATTATTTTTTTTATCAAATCCGCCAGACATTGTGTGTAGAATCCAAATGTGTGATAAAAGATGGGGGTTCATATTGAAAATATCGAAGCAAACCCCCAATTTAAAAAGAAGACGTCCTCTTAGACAAATTTTAAATATTGGTATTTGTAGAAAACATTCACCCCTATCGATTGCTACTTTCCGTTTTGTTATATGATGTAAATTGTGCAATTCCGATCGAGTGAGTCGTTTCTTTTGACGGGTGTATACAATAATAATTATTGTTAGTAAGGTGTTAGCCTATGGATCGGAAGGTCCCTGGTTCGAATTCGGGTCCGGGCATGGATATTTGTAAGCTTATGGTGTAAAGGCGTCTGGTGCACCTTAAATCTGTCGTGGCAGTAAGTCCTCACGTTGTGTTGGTGTTGAAGTTTGGAGAGTGTGGTGCCAGTTCAGGTGTTGCCTCGTCATCTGACCGTGGTTCAAAATTACGAGGTGTTGTCGTCGGATCTTTCCTTTAAGGGACTGATCCCGGACATCGTCAATAGCCCGTTCTGTTGCTCTAATACGACGTTAATTAAAAATTACCATTACCTATTGTTAGTAATTATTAGTGTTCGGTATTATTAAGTGATAAGTAACTATTAATTATTTTCAAGTAATATTAATTATTAATTAAATGTTAACTAGTGGCACTTATTATGAATTAGTAATTAAACATTAATTATTGACAGTTATTATTAATTGAATATTAATTATTGTCGATTATAATTAATTGAATATTAATTATTGTCCGTTTTTATTTTTATTAATTAAATATTAATTATTGTCGCTTATTATGGTAATGGTAATTTTAGTTAATGCCGTACTAGAGCAACACAACGGGCTATTGACGACGGTCCGGGATAAATCCCTTAAGGGAAAGATCCGAGGACAACACCTCGTAATTTTGAACCACGGTCAGATGACGAAGCAACACCTGACCTGGCACCCCACTCTCCAAACTTCCACACCAACCCAACGTGAGAACTTTCGGCCACGACAGATTTTAAGGTGCACCAGCCGCCTCTACACCATACGCTTACAAACATCCATACCCGGATTCGAACCAGGAACCTTCCGATCTAGAGGCTAACACCTTAACCACTATACCGGTTGGTCGACGTCGCTTATTATGAATTAAATATTAATTATTAATTATTGTCGCTTATTATGAATTAAATTTTTATTTTTAATTATATCAACTTACGGATAAAACATCTAAAAACTTATTTTATATTTACTGCAAGGAATTGGGGCCTTTTATTATTATATATGCCCCAATATTTGATATTTACAGTTTGTAAAAAAGAAAGTTTGTTAACTTTCTTTCCATTAAGCCGACTTCTTTTTTCACTAACTCTCCCACCAGTTAGGGAAAAAACTCTTTTTGACGAATGTCGTCATCACTGACAAATCCTTAGTTGCACGGATGTTTTTTTAATTTTTACTATGGTATTTTTTTCTATTCAAAAATAAAACATCGAAAATGTAGAAACATTGGCTACAATAAATCTATGTTTTTATAAAACGTCAACATCGATGTCGCATCCCTATTACCCATCCCTTTTTTATTACATAGCCTGACGTTGTTCGACACAGCTTGGCCAAGAATGACATTGCCCCAAGGAACTCGAAAATCCAAACTAAACCCAAAGCTTGTCTTCTTCCGTAATCCGATGTTCGACTCTTCGCATTCGCGCAAACGCTAATGCCCTCAACAAAGGCAACAGAACTCTACCCCACGTGGAATGTTTTTATGGAAAGTCCTCTCCACCGTCCTCGCAAGCGATCAACAAAATCGCAGACATAAGAAATCGAGGAGTTGAAAAGACCACTCCGCCTCCTGAAAGGCATTAGGCCGGAGCAAAGTAAAAAAAGAAACGCTAAATTCCCCTCCTCCAAGTGCCTTTCTCCGACTGTCCAAACGATGGGCCAGCGCAGGAATCGCGCAACCCCTTTCACACCATCCACTCAAACAACAACCGGGCACAAAAGAGACCCCTGTACCCCTCCGCCGCCAACACAACGGAAAGCAGGAGTTTCGGCATCCCCATCACGTGCGACTCGATCGCTCTTTGTTGCCTAACCTACCATCGGCGAGGAAGGAAGTAGTTCCCCAGGAAGACGGATGTTGCGGCACTTAGACAAAAAGAGCGGAGATAAAAGGGAAGAGAGGGCAAAAGCAAGAAACAATAATGAAAGGGAGAGGGTGGAGAGAAGGGTTCTGTTGTCGTTCTTGTTGATGATCATCGTCCAGCTCCAATGAAACATGCAGCGCTGTGCGCGTATGCTGCATTTGCAATGGTAAAAGATAAGAATGTTAATTCTAGTTTTTTTGGTGTTGTTCGGAAGACGTTATCTTCGGTCTGGCGCTGAGCGGGATGGTGGTGCGTTCCGGTTCATTAGGGGTTGTCGGGTCTGTTTCGCCATTTTCATAATTCTCTGAACGGTATGTGTATTTTCGCGGGGCTGTTTTTATTCGTTTACTGTCCTCGTTTTATGGCTGAAGTCATTTAAAACTGTAGAATTCAAATGAGTAGATGTTAAACGGGTTAAAATGATATACCCTTTGTTTCGTGATATGCATCTACACTGTACTAACTAAAGTTAACGAACACAAAAAGTAGAAAGAAAACAACATTTATTTGGAGGGGTCTGACTATAAAATTAAATTTTCAATTTTTAAATCCTCATCCACGTGAGTAAAGACAGAGCTAACTACTAGTGAGTATAGATCGGTGGTCGACATAACATTGTTAGGGTCAATTCGAGCATAGGGGACGATATAATAATATATCATTGTACTTTTAATCCAATCCATCCTAAATGGCAACAAAATTAATAGTGAGCAGTGGGAACAGAGCGACATATATAGGACCTGTAAGAGATGCACACAGCAAGGTCATGGAAATAATTACGGAGGTCAATCAAGTTCGCTATTACAACATATTACAATCTTGTCAAGAGAGTCATGAAGCCACACCCTTCACATTGACAACGTTAGTAAATTGTATACTAAGAAAATAAAAGTCTTATTGTCATATGTATAAGGGAAGATCGTATTCTGTTATTTTGTTACATAAATTAAATTTTATATTTTATTTACTATTTATCACTCCTATAAAATACGTTATGTTAAGAGGGACGTCAAAAACAAAAACGTATTCCTTTGAAGTTAAGCTAAAAAATATACTACATTATATATACATACAATAAACAATGTATCTAAAATTAACAATCTGAAACCTCGCATGAGCGTCTCTTTTGCTTATTGTAATTACAAAATAGTAAAACAGAGAAAGTCGATGAAAAAGTCAAGATACTCTTTCTGTTGGTCTCTTGACGGTCCAAAAAGTTTGGCGATTCTCGTCGCACCCTGTACATTTCCAGTGGTTTGAAATACGCTTTCAGCCGTAGGTTTCAGTATAATTAGTACCTACTCGAGTAGCATTTCGTATCACTTTACAAGATTTCTTGTTATTTATTAACTCGCCAAGAGATTTCAACGAGATATCTCGTCCATCAAGATGCGACCAATTTCACTAAGGACGAGATCTATCGTCATCAGGATACTGCCGATTTTGTGGGATGACGAAATTCAGATCTGGTCAGTTTTCTTCTAACGATGTATCATCCATCATGAACTGCTAATGGTTTTGACTACGGCAAGATCAGGATCGACAAGACAACCATCCAGGGGGTTAACTAACATTTCTACCTGGATGTTAATTTTGCTGCTTCAGACAAACCAATCTGACTCTATTTCCTCAATACTTTCTTTGCGTCTGTGAACAGCCTTTCTAATCCCTTCTGTGCTGGTCTAAGACAATTCGAAACGAGGGATAGTATGTAGCCTATGTTTCTCGCATGACTTTGAAGCAAAATTTTATGATATTTGGTGTGGATCGATCAAACATCGATTGTAATGATAAGGTTATTCTTATGGGACTTTCGAATTATTTTGAGTCCCCTCTGAAGATCCAGGACGAATCGAATAAACTACTTGTTTCCCGTAAGTTCTAAAGAATCAGTGTACAAAATTTTGGTGTGCATTGATCAAGCTGTGTAGATTTGTATAGAGAACAAACAAACGCAAACTCTGCTTTATATAGACTCTATAACCAAAACAAAATCGACGCTCAAAAAAGGTGCAGAATTACATTGGTGCCGGGCTCGATCAACCTGGAGCGGCGATGACTGGGGACATAAAATCTTTAGTGACGAATCCCGTTCCTAACTGTGTCCTGACGACAGCCTCAGACTCAAACTCATCACACGCCACACATGTCCACAACAAAGCGTTATGGTCTGGGATGCCATCTCCTTTGATAGCTGGACTCCTTTGGTAGTCATTTCTGGCACACTTACAGCACAACGTAGACGTTATTCTACGACCCGTTGAGTTACCCTTCCTTTTGCTACACCACGGACTTACTTTTCAACAAGATAATGCTAGCACAAGGTACGTGTTGCTATGAATTGTCTTCAAGCTTTCCCAACACTACCTTGGCCAACTAGGTCTCCTGATCTCTCTCCCATAGAGCAGATTTGAGACGTTATGGGAAGGCGATTGCAACCATCCCGGAATGCTGACCATTTGGCCCGACAGTTGAAGACAATTTGGCAAGATATTCCGCAGGACATCATCCGGAAACTTTTTCAGTCTATGCCTCGCCGGGCGACAGCTTGCATCCAGGCCATAGGTTGGCTAACGACTTATTGACTACCTCCCTTTATAATGGTCAAACTCTGAAATAAATCATTCAATTATTCTGAAATTTTAATGGTTTTTCCATGTATGTTCTTCACATTCACCAATTTTTATCGCGATCGGACAACTCTTTCTTAGTGCGTGGATTTTTTTTTGTTACAGAATGGTAATGGTAATTTTTAGTTAACGTCGTACTAGAGCAACACAACGGGTTATTGACGACGGTCCGGGATCAGTCTATTAAGGGAAAGATCCGAGGATAGCACCTCGTAATTTTGTTGTTACAGAATGGTATATCGATTGTATTGTAAGTTAATTTTTGTTGTGGCCCATAATAGGCGTGGAAGTAAGAAGTGAAAATCGTGGCTTCTTGCCAAGTGCAGATTATATGGGATCTCTGCGCATGCGCGAATCATAACGCACGAGAGATCTATTACCTTCGGTTATTCAGCGTCTTGTGTAAGTCATGATTGAAACAAATGATTATTTTTTATAATTTCATCACCACAATATAAAAAAAACCTTGTCGATTAATTGTAATAACTTCAGAAAATGTCTGTATTTAAAAATACAAAAGCCTATTTGGGCCAAAAAAAGCCGAGAACAATTACAAGGAACATAAAAGTCACTAGCGCCTCAAAGCGATCTGATCCGTAACCAACAAATTGGCAATGAAGAAGCAACAGACAGGACGACTGCAAAAAAGTATCTTAAAATGTATCCACAACCACGGTCGTTATTCGAATTAAGTACCTCCGATTTTGTGGGAACCATTTACTCCAGCTCCCATCTTTCAATTCCATCATCCGGTTTTCGGATAATCAGATTAAATTCAAAAGAGCTCACGATCATGATCATGCAGGCCTCGATCATCGCCATTCCTCTTACCCCACCTGCAGACCTCTCTCTCTCTGCAATCCCGTAGTTTTTTGAAGGACATCTCCCAATCTTATCAGCCAATCAGCACAATTGGCAGCGAAAATATTGCCGGAGTTTTTTCTCTCCTATTTTTCTTCTGCAGTCAGCCAGAGAGCGAAAATTGTGATGGAAACTACTGCTATATAGAAAAAACGGAGGTCCAATAAATCAGGGACTGTAAGAAATGTATGGGGTATACCCGTTTCGGCATTGGAGGGAGGTATAATGGGGTGGAGGTGTCTCGCCGGCAGAAAAAAGGCGGTGGTTTGGTCCCAAATCTGATATGCTCTTTTGCGAGATCGAAATAGTAATTGCGGGAAGTATAGTTAACCATCCATGCTGCTCTCTCACGAGCTAAGTATAAATCTGGTTTTGAAAGGGTAATCATCATGTGCCTTCGGAAACGTAATTTATTGCGAAATTGCAGACGGTGTGTGTGTTTTAAGAGCGAATTGCGAGCATCTTGAAAGTGGGCATTTGCTCACTTGCCGCATCAGCGCTGTTGCTTTCGCTTGGAGCAAATTGTCTGCAGACGATTTATTTGAAGCGATAAATGAAATATTTTTTTTCCCGTGAAATTTGATTTCACGATTAAGTTTGTAGGAAAATAATATTGCCCTGAAGCCTTTATTTCCTATTTTCACTTCTGGGTTCTTTTATTCCCGGTGCCGGCGTTAGCTCATTTGGATGAGGCGCGGATTTGCATGCGGAGGTTTGTGAGTTCGAAACTAGGTCTAGCCAGAGACCATCGTGTACATGTGATCTGGTGCATGTTATATGTGTGAAGGTCTCAAATGTCCTCACGTTGGCGTAGCGAGGAAGTTTAGAGAGTTTAAAAATTAGGAGGCATTGAACTTGGATCTTTTCCCTTCGGGATTGATCCCGGACCGTCTCCAATAGCCCGTTGTGTTGCTTCAGTGGGACGTTATTTAATTGCCTACATACTTATCAGTGTACACGTGATCTAGTGCACGTTAAATGTGTCAAGGTCTCAAATGTCCTCACGTTGGCGTAGCGGAGAAGTTTAGAGAGTTTAAAAATTAGGAGGCGTTGAACTTGGATCTTTTCCCTTCGGGATTGATCCCGACCGTCTCCAATAGCCCGTTGTGTTGCTTCAGTGTGACGTTATTTAAATGCCTACATACTTATCAGTGTACACGTGATCTGTTGCACGTTAAATGTGGCAAGGTCTCAAATGTCCTCACGTTGGCGTAGCGAGGAAGTTTAGAGAGTTTCAAAATTACGAGGCGTTGTCCTTGGTAATGGTAATGAAAATTTTAGTTAACGTCGTACTAGAGCAACACAACGGGCTATTGACGACGGTCCGGGATCATTCCCTTAAGGGAAAGATTCGAGGACAACACCTCGTATAATTGAACCACGGTCAGATGACGAAGCAACACCCGAGCTGGCACCCCACTCTCCAAACTTCCACACCTACCCAACGTGAGGACTTCCGGCCACGAAAGATTTAAGGTGCACCAGCCGCCTCTACACCATACGGTTACAAACATCCATGCCCGGATCCTGATTCGAATCAGGAACCTTCCGATCTAGAGGCTAACACCTTAACCACTATACCGGTTGGTCGGCGCGTTGTCCTTGGATCTTCTCCCTAACTGATTGATCTCGGACCATCTCCAATAGCCCGTTGTGTTGCTTCAGTGTGACGTTATTTAATTGCCTACATACCTATCATCAGTCATCCTGGAGAGCAAAATTTCGGATGGAAACTTCTGCTATAAAAAGCAGAGGTACTGTAAGAACTATATTGAGTTGATCCGTTTTGGAACTGAAAATATATAATATATTGCTTTGAAAATGAAATGAGGCGATGGTGTCTAGCGCGAAAAAGACAGTGGTTAAGTCTCAAATCTGATATGCACAGCTCTGTAAGTATAAATAGTTAAATGCAGGAAGTATATAGTTAACCATCCATGTTGTTCTCTCACGAGCTTAGTATAAATCTGGTTCTGAAAGGGTAATAATCATGTGCCTTCGGAAACATAATTTATTGCGAAATTATACAGAGGGTATATTTATTTCAGAGTGAATTGCGGGCATCTTGAAAGTCGATACTGATTGCGTATTCTCTATGTGCTGTTGCTTTCGTTCCAAGCAAAATCGGATAGATAAAATACCTTTTTACATAAAATTTGATTTGACGATTAAATTTGAAGTGATGCATACAAGTTTCAGTCCCACATGGACAACTGCTGTCGGCACGGTATAATTCGAAAAAGGCACTCCTATAGGATTCACAGATGTGATTCTAATTTGGTTCAGCAATTATCTGCTCCTTTGGCCTTTGAATGGTTCTTGACAATTAGTGGAATACATTTTCTTGTTCAGTGGCTCGTGTTAAAAACTTGATCTTTCATTATCTTAGCCTTGAGATACCCATCTCATTCTTTAACCACAGGGCAGCATTTTTATTTGGCATTGGAAGGATCAACGTTTTATAGTCTTCTAAATGATCTGAACTACTCGTAGTGGTTGATTGGTTGATTTTTATACGGAGCAAACCCAGATCTCTCTCTCTCTCTCTCTCTCTCTCTCTCTCTCTCTCTCTCTCTCTCTCTCTTAACAACCTGTGACAAACAAGCAAATGGACATACACACGAAAGGTAAGTAGGTAGGTATTTTAATTAACGTCGCACTGGAGAAACACAATGGGCTATTACACACAAAATGATAGTTTTAGTGATACAGTAGAAAAATTTGAACACAGGGTTCAACATAAAAAAGAAATCAATTTTGTTAAAAAAAAAAATCCTGTTTAAAAAAAACTTGTAATGTCTCAGTTTTCAGAACTATTAGGTTGATGTAAAAGTTCGTCCCGTTTTTTGGACAAAAATGGTATAAAACTTATCTTATTTGCTAAAACTTACATTTAATCAATATACTATGTACGGTTCTGTTTGATTACCTTTCTGCCGACCAACCGGTATAGTGGTTAAGGTGTTAGCCTCTAGATAGGAAGGTTCTTGGTTCGAATCCGGGTCCGGGCATGGATGTTTGTAAACGTATGGTGTAGAGGCGGCTGGTGCACCTTAAATCTGTCGTGGCCGAAAGTCCTCACGTTGGGTTGGCGTGGAAGTTTGGAGAGTGGGGTGCCAGCTCAGGTGTTGCCTCGTCATCTGACCGTGGTTCAAAATTACGAGGTGTTGTCCTCGAATCTTTCCCTTAAGGGACTGATTCCGGACCGTCGTCAATAGCCCGTTGTGTTGCTCTAGTACGACGTTAACTAAAATTACCAATTACCAATTGATTACCTTTCTCTATTTCTCCTGTAGCTGCATCGCTGACCAACCGGTATAGTGGTTAAGGTATTAGCCTCTAGATCGGAAGGTTCCTGGTTCGAATTCGAGTCCGGCATGGATGTGTGTAAGCGTATGGTGTAGAGGCGGCTGATGCACCTTAAATCTGTCGTTACCGAAAGTCCTCACGTTGGGTTGGCGTGGAAGTTTGGAGAGTGGAGTGCCAGCTCAGGTGTTGCTTCATCATCTGACCGTGGTTCAAAATTACGAAGTGTTAAACTCGGATCTTTCCTTTAAGGGACTGATCCCGGACCGTCGTCAATAGCCCGTTGTGTTGCTCTAGTACGACGTTAACTAAAATTACCATTACCATTACCTTCAGAACACATATATTATTATGCTTCTGTGAAGCACTGTTGTCTTTTCGGAAACCAAAAAGCATAATGTCTTGAAAATGCTTCTTATTTTCTGCCATTTTTATTTCATAACAAAATTTTAAAAACGCAACCGAATAACCAACAATAGCAACAACCAATTCGTTTCCCAAATACTCGCAGATATTTCTTCTTTCAAACAACAAAACTTTACACGTATGAAGTTGATGAAACTTCCGTTTTGCGATAAATGCCATCTTGTGCCAAAAATAAGACGAACTTTTGCATTAAACCAATATAACTTATTTATTTTCTTTAACATTTACGATGTGGCGCTTAGATTTTTTCAATCGTCTCCAGGAACGGCTCTTTCACCTGCATGTCCGAGCCCCCCTTTGCCTAATTACCTAACGATTGAGCCTTGAGTGGCGTATCGTTTGGCGCTAGGGAGATATCCCCGAAGCGACCTTCTGTCTAACCACAGCTCACGGCCAATAGGGTAGAGTACCAAACAAAAAGAGTGATCCTCTAGGTCAGTCGCTGACGGCTCGCTAATGGTGATCGATGCCAGCGGTCACTTAAAACGGGGATGACATTCACCATACACAGATCTATACCATGCCGCCGGTGTAAAAGAGATTTTAGTGGTAACAATATTCAATATGCCGCAGCGTAGAGGTTAATTGAAGTAATTTTCATACAAAAAAATTCCATCGATGTCATCAAATCCGGATTTGTAAGCGCATGGATGTTAGTCAGTGTTTATGTAAAGAACAGCGGATAGCCCAATGGTGTGGTACTCATGCACGGGTACAACCAGGGTTGATTGAAAAGTCGTCAACTGTACACATAAGTTTACGATAAATGGAGAAAAAAAAGTTGCATTAGAACGTAAGATACTCATTCTCTTGGACATCAGCACCTTATTTTTCAAAATAGTCGCCATTCACTGTTACCTAAGCTATAACCTAGCAAACAGTAATCCCTTCAGTCTTGCATTCACTTTATCCTTCTAGTTTTTATTTTTTCCCTTCTTCGTTGTAATTTAAAAATTCTAAAGTTAGTTTCTTCGTCAGTGTTTGGCGAAACATGACCCCGTCATATTTTGGTCAATTGTCCTGCTTTTAATCCTCACCTTGAATACGTGACTAGTACTTTTTCAATAAATAAATTTTAAACCTGCAGGATTTGATTGGTAAAAATATCTCCACACAAATCTTAAATTTTTACTAGCCATAAAATTTTGAAATTCCATACAATATTTTATCTTTCATATTTATTTAACTTCGTAAAATTTTTTTACTATCACTCACTATTTTTATATTGATGACGACGACAATCTTATACATTCCTGTGTGTGTATAGTTGTAGATTTTCAATATTTAATCTTATTTTCACCTTTAATGTATTTTTAGTGTTGTATTTTTTAAGTCTACCATTTATTGTTGATTAAAAAATTAATCTTGGAGTTTTATACATAATATTTATTTGGCTGATGCGCTCTATATTTAGAGCAGCTAGTTCGCTTTCGTTCCTTGAACCATAAGCCCCAAATAAACCAACATTGTGGCATTAAAATTCAATAAAATGATCACCCATTCACTGTTATATATATTTTCAAACACGTTGTCCACTTTTCCATTCCGTCCACGAATAAAGTTCTCTGGTTTGCTTTCGCAGCAACTTTCAACTTCGGAATCCGATGAAAAATATTGACCTTTCAATTTCGGGAACAACCAGAAGTCAGGCGGTGTCAAATATGAACTGTTAGGGTGTGGAACAAATAATATTCCAGGCCTGTCATAGTTTCCATCGTTTGTCGACTACAGTGTGGCCTTACATTGTTCTGCTGAAAAAGAAAAATCCTTCTTTCTGACCCGTTTCTTAAGAAAAAAGTGTAAAACTATATTATTGGCTTTATACAATGTAACACGGAGGTCGTATTCATGACAAACGAACGCTATTGTTCAAGGGCGTCAAACTGATTTGAAACTAAGGTCGTGTGGACATCACAGTATCGGCTACTCAAACAGGTGCAAATGTCTTTTTTCATCATCCGCTACTACAAACACAACGCGGTAGATCTTACTTATTGCCATCAGGTGCACATTCTCTCTAGGTGTATACAGATATCTAAACGCGAGTTCCCCGTGAGATCTGTCCTCCCTTTAATTTTACCCTCTTCTACCATTCTGTTTTGTCCTTCTTCGTTTTTGTGCTTGGCGCAGCTTGGCTAAATATGATCATTGCATCACAAAACCCAAAATCAACCAAACTTACTTATGGTGGTAATTGGTAATGGTAAGTTTAGTTAACGTCGTACTAGAGCAACACAACGGGCTATTGACGACGGTCCGGGTAATGGTAATTTTAGTTAACGTCGTACAAGAGCAACACAACGGGCTATTGACGACGGTCCGGGATCAGTCCCTTAAGGGAAAGATCCGAGGACAACACCTCGTAATTTTGAACCCGGTCAGATGACGAAGCAACACCTGAGCTGGCACCCCACTCTCCAAACTTCCACGCCAACCCAACATGAGGACTTTCGGCCCCGACAGATTTAAGGTGCACCAGCCGCCTCTACACCATACGCTTACAAACATACATGCACTGACTCCATTGAAACCAGGAACCTTCCGATCTAGAGGCTAACACCTTAACCACTATACCGGTTGGTCGCGGCCCAAACTTACTTATCAATCATCCTCGTATATAATTGGGGAAAAGGAGAAGGTAGTTGAATTAACGTCGCACTGGAAAAACACAACGAGCTATTGGTGACGGTCCGGGATCAATCCCGGAGGGAAAGATCCGCGAATAACACCTTGTGGTTTTGAACCATGGTCAGATGACGAGATCAACACCCCACTCTCCAAACTTCCACACCACGCCAAGCTCGTGATACCACAGGAAGTTCAATTTACGTCTCACAGTGCCAACTCAACGGATTATGGGTGACTTCCGGGATCAATCACTAAAAGAAAGTTTAGAGAACCAAGCTTCTTATTTTTGAACCACGGTCAGATGTCGACAAGTGCGCTGACACCTCTTCTCCGAACTTCTACACCACGCAAACGTGGGAACATTTGAGAGCCCGGCAGATTAATATCCACCAGCCCCCACGTCCACGACAGTCCTTGATTGAATCGGGTTTCGATCTCACAACCCTCCGGTTGCTAATCCGACACTCTTCCAACCTAAGTGGGAGATAGAAAATAAAAAAATTTACAATTTTACCTCGATCAGTTTCATTCTTCATCGCCTCCAAGACCTCGCCTTCTCGGAGTTCTATGGAGAATGGTGCAATCCACGCACGTCCAGTTTTCATTGAAAGGATTGAACTGATAGCTCTTTGTTTCGCCCCTAAGCTAACTGAAGGTGACCTTTGGTCCAGATAGACAGCAACAGAGCAAACAATCTCTTGACGGGGTCACTTATGGATTTTTTTGCTCCGTCTGGGATCAAGACAGCGGACGTGGGTGTGAAGATTTGTATTTCAAGAGCGAGCGTGCTTTTGAAGATCCGATTTCCAGCCCTCCGTTGCAACACCGGCTCTGTCAGATTGGATGGGCCGATTCGTTTGCAGTCGCTTTTGCAACTATGTATATGAGAAAGGCGTTAGCTGTAATGTCTGACAAGAGGTGTCTCACGAGTGGCAGACTTTCGCCCGTTTTCCTTTCTGTGCAACACAAAGGGTGTTTTTTATCGCCTTAACTGCTCTGGTTTAGTATTTCGATGGGTTTTTCATTGAGCTAAAAGGCAAATATTTAATTTTAAAATGTTTTCCATTTTGTTGCGCAATAAAGAACTGGTTGGAAATATATTTTTTTTCTACCCAGTTCTTTAACTACCTATATCTAAGGGACTGGATCGAGATACATTTCTAGCTCGTCCTTTATCATCTTATATATTTGTTCAATGAACATTAAGATGGATAAAATTCTGGTTAGAATATCTTTATGTTCAAACCAGTCCTTTATATATGATAGTTGGTTAACATAAAGATTCTCAACCAGTCCTTTATCAATAGAAGGATTGGTTAGAAATCTTTAACTTTGGCTTCCGAGATATTAATATAGCCGACCAACCGGTATAGTGGTTAAGGTGTTAGCCTCTAGATCGAAAGGTTCCTGGTTCGAATCCGGGCCCGAGCATGGATGTTTGTAAACGTATGGTGTAGAGGCGGCTGGTGCACCTTAAATCTGTCGGGGCCGAAAGTCCTCACGTTGGGTTGGCGTGGAAGTTTGGAGAGTGGGGTGCCAGGTCAGGTGTTGCTTCGTCATCTGACCGTGGTTCAAAATTACGAGGTGTTGTCCTCGGATCTTTCCCTTAAGGGACTGATCCCGGACCGTCGTCAATAGCCCGTTGTGTTGCTCTAGTACGACGTTAACTAAAAAAATTACCAATTACCGAGATATTAATAAGTGGCCATTTGAATATTTATTTCAATTTTATTTATTTCACCCTCGAAATGGTTTCGACGAGAAACGACCGATTTTGATGACGATGAGATATTTCTCCACCAAGATATTAAAGAATCTTTTTTATCACGATAGTGTCAAGATTTGGTCACTTTTCTTCTGATGAAGACACGCTTCTTTGAGTTAACCACCAGGAGGGTTAAGTAGACAAGAGGCTTTAAAGAGGTTTGGTAGGTAGGTGGTTTCTATTGCGGAAGGTCCAAAAACGGACAAGTTAAGCAACAAGTATAATTATAAAAACAAAATAAAATAATGATGGTAATGGTAATGGTAATTTTAGTTAACGTCGTACTAAAGCAACACAACGGGCTATTGACGACGGTCCGGGATCAATCCCTTAAGGGAAAGATCCGAGGACAACACCTCGTAATTTTGAACCATGGTCAGATGACGAAGCAACACCTGAGCTGGCACCCCACTCTCCAAACTTCCACGCCAACCCAACGTGAGGACTTTCGGCCACGACAGATTTAAGGTGCACCAGCCGCCTCTACACCATACGCTTACAAACATCCATACCCGGACCCGGATTTGAACCAGGAACCTTCCGATCTAGAGGCTAACACCTTAACCACTATACCGGTTGGTCGGCGCCAGATAAAGGAGAGAGAGAGAAATTTCAAAACATCTTGGTTATAAAAACTAATCAAATTATGTTTAATTTATTGAAGAGCATATGAAGAGACGAGGGTAAAATAGATGGGATGACAGGTCACCAGGGTAACTTGGGGTTGTGATGCTCGTGTTTACTTCAAAAATGTAAATCCCTTGAAAGATAAGTAAATTGGTTCTGTTTGCGAGTATTTTTCAATATGATTGAGGAAATTTAGGCTAATTAAATTAACTTCAGCGTCGCTTGTTTTTTATTGTAAAAAACCTGGGACGACTCGACCCTTTTGGTACAGACTCCTGAATATGACCTGAAAGGATTTAAATATTGCCAACCCCTTTTCAAGAATTTTATCTACTGTACGATTTCTCCCTTGATGCTTTTCTCTCCTCTGTGTCAAAAAAGCTTACCTCGTGTGTGTATTAGGGATGCGACATCGATGTCGATGTTTTCAAAACATTGATGTTTGATAAAAAAAAAACATCGATGTATTGGAACCGATGTCGCATCACTAGTTGCTAAACCAGTTTTAAGAAATGGGGGGAAAGTTTAAATACACTGAATTTTAAAAACATCGATAGTTTGGGGGCGATGTATTATCAATATCGATGTTTTAATTTTGAATATCAAAGTTTCAAAACATCGATGTTTTGCTGTCAACGTAGCATCACTAGTTGCTAAACCAACTTTAAGAAATGGGTGAAAAAAGTTTAAATACACTGAATTTTAAAATCATCGATGTTTTAGGGGCGATGTATTATCAACAACGATGTTTTAATTTTGAATATCAAAGTTTCAAAACATCGATGTTTTGCTGTCAACGTAGCATCACTAGTTGCTAAACCAACTTTAAGAAATGGGTGAAAAAAGTTTAAATACAATGAATTTTAAAATCATCGATGTTTTAGGGGCGATGTATTATCAACATCGATGTTTTAATTTTGAATATCAAAGTTCCAAAACATCGATGTTTTGCTGTCAACGTAGCATCACTAGTTGCTAAACCAGTTTTAAGAAATGGGGGAAAAGGTTTAAATACACTGAATTTTAAAAACATCGATAGTTTGGGGGCGATGTATTATCAATATCGATGTTTTAATTTTGAACATCGATGTTTTACTGTCGATGTCGCATCCCTAGTGTGTATGTTCATTTACGTGACGAGGTCGATGTAGCCCGGATGAAAGAGTAATGGACTACCCACCGGAGGGTTGCGAGTTCAAATGAAACCAAAGACCGTCGAGTGCAAAGGGTGCTGCTGTACATTAAATCTGTCGTGGTCTCCAATGTCTTCACGATGGCATGGTGTAGAAGTTTGGAGAGTGGTGTGCCAGCTCAGGTGTGACCTCGTCATCTGATTGAGGTTCAAAATTCCATGGTGTTGTCCTCGGATCTTTCACTTCGGGTTTGATCGATCGCCAATAGCCCGTTGTGTTGCTCCAGTGCAACGTTAATTGAAATACATACCTAACATTTACATGACATAGTCTACCTTACGTTTGACGTAGCTGGATCAAAAATGAAATCTGCCGACCAACCGGTATAGTGGTTAAGGTGTTAGCCTCTAGATCTGAAGGTTCCTGGTTCGAATCCGGGTCCGGGCATGGATGTTTGTAAACGTATGGTGTAGAGGCGGCTGGTGCACCTTAAATCTGTCGTGGCCGAAAGTCCTCACGTTGGGTTGGCGTGGAAGTTTGGAGAGTGGGGTGCCAGCTCAGGTGTTGCTTCGTCATCTGACCGTGGTTCAAAATTACGAGGTGTTGTCCTCGGATCTTTCCCTTAAGGGACTGATCCCGGACCGTCGTCAATAGCCCGTTGTGTTGCTCTAGTACGACGTTAACTAAAAATTACCAATTACCAAAAATGAAATCTCAATCAACCAATATTCTGATGCAACAAATTGAGAAAATATAACTATTATATTTCGTGGAATTCATTCTTTCCATTCGAAGAATAAACGAAAGATATTTCAAAAACAATTTTGAATTTTAATCTGCAAAAAGGGTATTGCGTTTAAAACTTTCATTTTATTTTTTTAACTAAACAAAGTACAATCCTAAATATTTTTTAGCAGAACCTTTGCACATCAGAGTGCGCACAAATATTAGTTTACGTTTTATTTCCCTTTGAAAGATTGCTTGATGATAAACTCGCGATCCATTATTTAACATTTTTTTAGCTTCTTTTATAAAAGTATTCTTTTGTAAGAAAGGATTGATAACCGCAATAGATAAACAAGTCTGAACAGTGATGAATTTTGCTGGAAAACTAGAGAATAGAATAATTTCAGTCAGTATGACGTAAGACTATTACTTCTAGTTAGACCATCAGATTACCTTTAAAATAGTTTACATTATAGATTTTGTTTGGTCTTTTCAAATTTAAAGGAGATATATAACCAATTTATTTATGTATTTAAAATATGTCAGTTGAAGTAATTTTAACCAATAAGACCACAAGTAGTAAGTGTATAGGTAAAAAAAGTCAGAAATCAAGCATTGTACGATATGTCTTCTAGGGATAAGACATTTGGGTAAATTTATGTGACAAGCAACACCTAAACCCAAGTATTAAGAAAGTGGTTCAGGCATTGAAATCAAGACAATGCGTGTAGGTTCGCGTAAGTTAAACTGCTGTGACGGTCACTGAAATGAGACATACACTACCCTACAATAATGGACCGAAGAGCAAGATGTGGTGGTATAAGGGAAAGAATACGTGTTTAAATAGGGGATGGTTCCCCACTTGCTGTAATTACACTAGCAACCCTTCTGGGCATACTTTCCAACAAGATTTCGATACACAGCTATGGGTATTTAGGTCCATTCCTGCTGCTAGAATGTCGCCAGCTCAGCTGTCGATTTCGGACGTGGTTCCCTTCCGTAAGCCTCGTTCTAACTCGTCCCACAAATGTTCTATGGAGTTTAGGTCGGGACTCTGAGCAGGACGAGGAAGACGTTTAACATCCATATCTTGATACCACAGCTTGACAGAGGCTGAAACATGACATGGAGCGTTGTTGTCCTGGAAGTAACATTCGTCCATTCCATGTAATTGCCAGAGCGTAGGAAGAACCTGATTGTCCAAAATGTTCACGTATTCATTCAATTGACCAGGAACAACATGTAAAGGTCCTAGGCCATAGTTCGATATCCCCTCCTCTAACAAGTAGTCGGATTTTATGCAAATATACACTGGCGTCCGGACCATTATTGCAGGGTAGTATATATGGTACATTTAGAAATTTCACCTATGCCCTATAAGCTTAAGCCCTATCTACGCTATTAACCTTCCAGCGGTCTCGCGCGTGTGATGATTTTAATTATATATTTTTAGACCAAATAGCGCTACGAATACTCGCTCTTGGATATTCCTCCCGCTCACTTAGAATTACTTTCTGTCATAATTTGAATTTTGAGGTCTTAATAGGTCTCCTGCAGATCCTTCATTTGATCGTTACTCAATGTTATTTCTATGTTTATTATTGTTTTAGCCCCCTCTGCAGACCCAAGACAAATAGACAAATCCGAAAGGGAATTAATATATAGCCTGTTGCTCAAAGGATTTAAAGGATCGCATTAAAAATGTTATTCCTATGGGGGTAATGGTAATTTTTAACTAACGTCGTACTAGAACATCGCAACGGGATATTGACGACTGTCCGGGTTCTATCCCCCAAGGGAAAGATCCGAGGATAACACTACGTAATTTTGAAACACGTATTGCTGTGGGGGATTTCCAAATTGGTGTGTAAATTGATTCCAATAAACCAAATTTGGTGTGAATTGGTTAAACAGTTTACGTAATGATATTCGGTGTCATTTTTACGGGGATTTCAAATTATTTGTAGCTTAATGTATAACCTATTTTTATCGCAAGGTTCTTATGAATGAGTGTAGCAAATTTGATGTGGATTGGTCTAGCTGCGTAGATTCATTTTGAAGACAGACAGACGCCCACTCTGCTTTATATATATTGAATTAATTAGTTTTGTTCTGTTACGTAGGCTAATGTTAAAAATAAAGTGTTGATAAGATGACAACTCCTGCCTACCCCCTCTTGAGTCGTCTGTAGAGTCAAAGTCAAAGGCAGCTGTCAGTGAAACACATGTTCCTTCAATGGTGACAGTAGTACGTTGAAAATTCTCTCTCCGTAGCTGATTACGTCAGAAATTTGGGCGTATATCACCATATTTTTTGGTCGCACACACAACATGCAAGAGTCTGAGTGACATATTTCTCGTTGCTCCAATCAGCAGTTAGAGAACAATAATACAAGAAACAATCAGAAACACGCCTAAATTGCATCGTTGAGGCGAAGCCGACCATATTTAGGACTAACTGTTCATACATTGTTGCTAGTGGTGTTATCGACCATTCGCATCATGAGAGCAGCAGTGGGTGTAATAGCAGTATTTCTCTGTTTTGGAGCATAATTACGAGTCTGCAGGATGAGTGGTTGGAGAGGTTGCAGGTCAATCAAGTCGCTGAGCCTTGTCTTCAATTGTCACTTACAGCTTCTCTTTTTTCGTTCCTGTGTTCATTGTTTCATTTTCTCCATTGTTCTGCAGCGGAACGTGGGTTCCGACTCGTGTGTAAAAGTTTGTTTTTAAACTTTTTCTGTAGCACTCTCCAAATTTTTATGGAGAAATGACGTACTTCTGTAAAGGGTCGTAATCGATGGTTGGTTGGGGGTTTGGGGGAGCAAGCACGGCAGCAGTCAAGCTGGACCAAACGCAAGATTAAATATAGCAACCAGAACAAAAATGAAAAGAAGCACATACGCTGACAAGAGAGTAAACGGTAATGGTAATTTTTAGTTAACGTCGTACTAGAGCAACACAACGGGCTATTGACGACGGTCCGGGATCAGTCCCTTAAGGGAAAGATCCGAGGACAACACCTCGTAATTTTGAACCACGGTCAGATGACGAAGCAACACCTGAGCTGGCACCCCACTCTCCAAACTTCCACGCCAACCCAACGTGAGGACTTTCGGCCACGACAGATTTAAGGTGCACCAGCCGCCTCTACACCATACGCTTACAAACATCCATGCCCAGACCCGGATTCGAACCAGGAACCTTCCGATCTAGAGGCTAACACCTTAACCACTATACCGGTTGGTCGGCGCTGACAAGAGAGAGAGAAAAAACTTTTTCTAAAACAAACGCGTAAAATAATTTAATTATGACAGAATTAAAATGGAATCTTTTATAAATGGGGAAAAAAGTTAAAAGTGATCTATAAGGCAAATGGTAATGAATGTAGAGGAACTATTCAACACATCAGTAGGGCAACTTTTTGCAACAAATGCAACTTTTTTTTCACGCGTTCTACGCTGCATGTAAAGTACTAAACCAAAATTCCTCCTACATAGAGTGTATTATAAGTGAGTTATAGCCGCAACATTAATGCAACTTTTTAATTTTAGCTTAAAATTAATTAATATGAAATTACAATTTCATTTTTTGTTCTCTCAATCAACCCTTTCGATCACGTGTGTCTGATCTTGCGAACGCCGAAGTATTGCGGATCAAATAAGTTCATGGAAAGAAGGTGTTCGTTCTAACAGACGAAAGATAAATAAATTGCAAGAAGTACCTTAACACATTGGTTGGCACTCTCGATAATCCTGAGGAAACTTGCACGATCGACTGCAGAGTTTGTGGGATGAGTGTCGATCGTCAATATGTTGTTCGCCTTGTAAAGACGTTTTAAAATCTCTGAATATTAAACGAAAGGATTTTGCGCTTCTGCTATCCGATACAGCACATTATATGACTACAGCTGGCGCAGTTTTTCAATGTTAAAGAAATTACTGGCCATGGATCGGCCATTCAGCGTTCTGCATTTAATAATGCATTGTAATATTTCATTTTTCACGAATAATTTATTTTAAGATTTTAGTCTATCAAAAATAAATGCAACTTTATTTCCATAAATGCAACTTTAGGGAATGATAAATGCAATTTTTCCCAGTTTTACTGCAACAAAAAAGTTGCCCTACACATCAGATAAAACAGGTGATGTGTTGAAAAAGTTGGTAAAACTGTTCAAGGCCAGTACACGATATTGAAATATGACTAATGGATAAGGGTTGTTGACAATACTGGTACGATGGTGTGGTTTTACCGATCAATAAAAATCTACGTGACTCTCGAATGACCGATACAAAGACGAGTTAGATCATCAAAAGGTCGTAATCGAAGAAATCCTTGTTTAAAACTTTCTATTTTCGAGTAGTTAAATTATTTTAACCCTCTGAGTTTCACGAAATTTATTAGCAGTGTATTATTGCTTTTACCCCACATCACACATTATGACTAAGAGCATCTATCTCCCCGTGGTTCAAAATTACGTGGTGTTGTCCTTGAATCTTTCTCTTAGGTCAATGATTCTCTCTCTTAGGTCAAAGGCCCCCGCCAAAAGCCTGGAGCTATTGGACATCATAGTTTCGAATAAATATAAGGGTTTGGTGAAGCCCTCTGAAGAAACAACACAATCGCCAAGCGTCTTGTATGTACGCACCATTATCTATGTCCCCCACCAGAGCTGGGCGCGATTGGACATCATAGTTTTGAATAAATATAAGGGTCTGGTGAAGCCCCTTGAAGAAACAACACAATTGCCAAGCGTCTTGAATATACGCACCATTATCTATGTCCATTACCAATCGCTGGGCGCGAATGGACATCATAGTTTCGAATAAATATAAGGGTCCGGTGAAGCCCCCTGAAGAAACAACACAATCGCCAAGCGTCTTGTATATACGCACCACTATCTATGCAAAATCGACGAATCCCTTTACAATGGTCCCCAGATTCGATTAGGGCCCACCAACACGAACAAACCATTATTAGGAACGCGTTGAAAGAAGGCTTTTCCGCCACCCCATTTACATGCATTCCATCCTCACGTCCTCAACGAGCAGGTAAGGCCACAGAGTCTTAAAGCGAGTCAATAAGGATGCATTAAATAACGATTTAACTCTCTTCTTTTGTGGCCGAAAATAAGGAAACCGCAGAAGATCACGTTCCACGCAACCAGTGGTGCCATGCGATCCCAAGTTCAGAAAGGGCATGCATATAATATATCCTAATACCATTATCATCAGCGCAGATCCTTGCAGAATAGTTACACTGGCGACATCATCGGAGTGGATAAAGCGGCCCCGCCTACTCGCCGGGTTATTACATAGTTTTTCTTCATTTATTTATCTTCTTTCTTCGCTTTTCTTCGCTTCTTTTTCTTCCGCGGCACTCCCAGGTATCACGATGTATTGCTCATGCATACGATTTTCGGAGCTCTTTTTCTGCTGTTGTTGTTGCTACTTCTAAAAGGTCTATCTCTCTTTTTTTTTCTGAGTCAACCCCCGAAGCCGGTTTTTTTTGTTTCTTTTGGTTGCTTTGGGAGTTTTTTTCGCTTCACTTTACTGTATTACCTTCGGCCGATTTCCGCGCAGGGCGCATGCCCGTTTTTTTTTCTTTTTTTGCTGTGGCAGCCTGTTGCGTGCGTTGGAACAGGTGAGGACTTGAGAGGAGAAGTGGGCTAACTCCTTGAAATGAAAATGTATCTGTCCGCTTAGTGAGAGTAAAGATGTATAGATTAGCATAAACTGCAGTGAGTTAAGTGCATAAATGCTAGAAGTGCATGAATGAGTGAAGTACCTACATAAAATCACTGAGTGAAGTGCATAAATGCTAGAAGTGCGTGAATGATTGAAGTACCTACATAAAATCACTGAGTGAAGTGCATAAATGCTATAAGTGCATGAATGAGTGAAGTACCTACATAAAATCAGTGAGTGAAGTACATAAATGATTGGAGTACATAAATGAATGAAGTACATGTACAAATGAAGTACATATACAAATGAAGTACATATATGAATTAAGTACATATATGTGTGAATGTGTGAAATACATATATGAATCAGAATGAGTGAAGTTTATAAATGAACATCAAAATGAGTGTGAAATACATAAATGGTCATCAGAATAAGTGAAGTACATAAATGAACATCAAAATGAGTGAAGTACATAAATGATCATCAGAATGAGTGAAGTACATAAATGAACATCAAAATGAGTGAAGTACATAAATGAATGAATTACATTCATGAATGAAGTACATAAATGTGAAGGACATAAATAAAGGAAATACATTTATGAACGAAGTACACAAATGAATGAAATACATAAATGATTGAAGTGCATGAATGCAATAAGTGAAATACATCAAGCAATGAGTGAAATACATCAAGCAATGAGTTAAGTACATTAAGGAATGAATGAAGTACATAAATGTGAAGGACATAAATAAAGGAAATACATAAATGAACGAAGTGCATAAATGCAATAAGTGAAATACATCAAGCAATGAGTGAAGTACATCAAGGAATGAATGAAGTACATAAATAGGAAGGACATAAATGAAGGAAATACATAAATAAAGGAAATACATAACGAAGTATACAAATGAATGAAATACATAAAGAATTGAAGTGCATAAATGCAATAAGTGAAATACATCAAGCAATGAGTGAAGTATATTAAGGAATGAGTGAAGGACATAAATGCAATAAGTGAAATACATTAAGCAATGAGTGAATATATTAAGGAATGAGTGAAGGACATAAATGCAATAAGTGAAATACATCAAGCAATGAGTGAAGTACATTAAGGAATGAATGAAGTACATATGTGAAGGACATAAATAAAGGAAATACATAAATGAACGAAGTATACAAATGAATGAAAAACATAAATGATTGAAGTACATAAATGCAATAAGTGAAATACATCAAGCAATGAGTTAAGTACATTAAGGAATGAATGAAGTACATAAAT
Organism: Metellina segmentata; assembly: GCA_947359465.1. Classification (NCBI taxonomy): domain Eukaryota; kingdom Metazoa; phylum Arthropoda; class Arachnida; order Araneae; family Tetragnathidae; genus Metellina; species Metellina segmentata. Next base: position 90,406,932 of record OX375877.1, on the reverse strand, counting down.
GTGAAGGACATAAATAAAGGAAATACATAAATGATTGAAGTACATAAATGCAATAAGTGAAATACATCAAGCAATGAGTGAAGTACATCAAGGAATGAATGAAGTACATAAATAGGAAGGACATAAATGAAGGAAATACATAAATAAAGGAAATACATAAATGAACGAAGTATACAAATGAATGAAATACATAAAGAATTGAAGTGCATAAATGCAATAAGTGAAATACATCAAGCATTGAGTGAAGTATATTAAGGAATGAGTGAAGGACATAAATGCAATAAGTGAAATACATTAAGCAATGAGTGAATATATTAAGGAATGAGTGAAGGACATAAATGCAATAAGTGAAATACATCAAGCAATGAGTGAAGTACATTAAGGAATGAATGAAGTACATATGTGAAGGACATAAATAAAGAAAATACGTAAATGAACGAAGTATACAAATGAATGAAAAACATAAATGATTGAAGTACATAAATGCAATAAGTGAAATACATCAAGCAATGAGTGAAGTATATTAAGGAATGAGTGAAGGACATAAATGCAAAGAGTGAAGGACATAAATGACGTTGTATCGGAGTTCGGGGAGTTGAGTGGTGGTGTGAGGGTATGGCACTAACGCCATATTTCAACATCCCATGTTTGTTGTCTCTTACTTGATGTTGCGAGTCTTGTGTCTGGCGCAGCCTGGCCATATTTGGTCATGCAGAGCCAGACACAAGACATACAACATCAAGTAATAGACATACACACAGTAAAAGCTTTACTGGCACAGAAGATATATATACATCCAGGGAGGAAATTAGTAGTGGGCTTCGAAATTTACTGTGCTGTTCTATATTTTGCATTAACCCTCCTGGTGGTTATCTCATCAAGGTATCTCGTCACTAGCAAAACTGACCAGATCTAGAAACAAATCTGACCAGATCAATAGACACTATCTTGACGAGATATCTCGTCATAAGCAATTCGGTCAGATCAAATCATCAGATCCACGGACGAGAAATAGCGTCCAGACCTACTGGAGGGTTAACGTTTCAATTCGTGTCTACTTCTGTCTTTCTTGCACCGGGTAGAATCGATCGAGTTTATTTTGTTGTGTACAAGGAAGTATAAAAAAGCCTGCTGAAATCGAAGTCTACAAATACCGTATCGAAAAACAAGCCAACGTCATGTCCGGAATTCGTGTACAGGAAGCGCGTTCTGCCGAAAAAACAAAACAGATATCTAGCATTACAGAAAAAGCCTCTACATCGCAAATTGCGAATATACTTTTCACCGTCTCATTGTGAATTTCAAGCACACATTCGTTTACCCAAAACGTTGATCGTTATTTGTGGGTGATAATCTCAAATCGATATCGCAGATGCAAGACAATAAACCAGTATGCTTTCAATCTTAACAGACATATCAGCAATAATTTTTATGCCATTTTGCACATAGATTTCATTAGAGAGACGCCAGAGAACCATTATCCTATAGAAGCACTGCAAAAGATCGCAATAACCCAGAAAGAGAGTGAGTGAGAAAACTATAAACCAGGATACACTCATTACTGTAGACGCTATTTTATTTGTGCTCTACTTAGCTATATATGAAGACAACTGGTACTAAAAAGGACTTAAGAAGCTAAATAGTATGTTATTCACCTTGTTTTGGCCATAAACGGACAATAGACCAGTGCTTCAATAACACTGTTATTCCCTATCTTATAGGCGTACTATTGATAAAGTTGTTTTAAAAGCATTCTGCTTATTACTTCTTCGTGGACGACACCACTATAGTCGGTTCCACTTTTAAGAAAGTCCCCTCTGGTAATATAGGGGGGGGGGACCACTGTGCTAGCAAACTGCAAGTTGTTGGGGGAGCATGTTTGATTCCTCTTTGAGTGTATTTCTCCCATCTGTGTCGGTAAAACTTTCATAGTCTGTGTCTATTACTTGATATTGCATATCTTGTGCATGGTACAGAATGCCAAAATATAGCCCTTGAGCCCTAACCAACACGGTAATATGGTATTTCGCTTGATGTCCAGTGTTTAGTGTTCCTTTTTCGTGTCCATGATATCAGTAAATTTGATTTGGTAATTGGTAATTTTTTTAGTTAACGTCGTACTAGAGCAACACAACGGGCTATTGACGACGGTCCGGGATCAATCCCTTTAAGGGAAAGGACAACACCTCGTAATTTTGAACCACGGTCAGATGACGAAGCAACACCTGAGCGGGCACCCCTCTCTCTAAACTTCCACACCAACCCAACGTGAGGACTTACGGCCACGACAGATTTAAGGTGCACCAGCCGCCTCTACACCATACGCTTACAAACATCCATGCCCGGACCCGGATTCGAACCAGGAACCCTCCAATCTAGAGGCTAACACCTTAACCACTATACCGATTGGTCGGCGACGACGGTCCGGGATTAATCCCTTAAGGGAAAGATCCGAGGACAACACCTCGTAATTTTGAACCACGGTCAGATGACGAAGCAACACCTGAGCTGGCACCCCACTCTCCAAACTTCCACGCCAGAAAATTTGATTTGGAAATTGTAGAAACTTTATTTTTTGAAGTATTGTTTATGACCTTCAATTGCACAGTTTTGCAATTTTGAAACAATTCAAGTATTTTGACGATTATTCTCATTCCTTCAGCACGGGAAAATTTATGGTAGGTAGGAAAATAACATCGGAAGGGAGCAACACGAGCTATTGGCGACGGTCCTGGATCAATTCCGAATGTAAAAATCCAAGGACAACGCCTCGAAACTTCGAACCACGGACGAGGCAACACCTGAGCTGGCACCCCACTCTCCAAACTTCAAAACAGCGCCAACGTGAGGACACAACGGATTTAACGTGCAGCAGTCTTCTTTGTACACGACGGTCTGTGTCTGGATTTGTACTCGCAACCCTCCAGTTGTTAATCCGATACTCTTCTAACCGGGCTACCAAGGCCCATATAATCGAGAGATAGAATAATTTTTTTTTGGTAATTTTTAATTACCGTCGTGCTAGAGCAACACAACGTGGTGTTGACGGCGGTCCGGGATCAATCCCCTAAGGGAAAGCAATTTTGAACCATGATCAGATGCCGAGGTAACACCTGAGCTGGTATCCCACTCTTAAATTGGAAATAAAAAATAAGGTTTAAATACGGTCATGACACAAGTCAGCTTTTTGTTTTAAATGATTACCTCTCTCGCAGACCAATCGGTCTGATGGTTAAGGTATTATCCTCTAGATATTAAGGTTCACTAGTACGTGGTGTTGTCCTCGTATCTTTATACGAGGACAACACAAAGCAATCTTGAAACACGGTCAGATGACGAGGCAACACCTGAGCTGACACTCCACTCTCCAAACTACCACATCAACCCAACGTGAAGACTTCCGGGGTAGATAGGCCGACCAACCGGTATAGTGGTTACGGTGTTAGCCTCTGGATCGGAAGGTTCCTGGTTCGAATCCGGGTCCGGGCATGGATGTTTGTAAACGTATGGCGTAGAGGCGGCTGGTGCACCTTAAATCTGTCGTGGCCGAAAGTCCTCACGTTGGGTTGGCGTGGAAGTTTGGAGAGTGGGGTGCCAGCTCAGGTGTTGCTTCGTCATCTGACCGTGGTTCAAAATTACGAGGTGTTGTCCTCGAATCTTTCCCTTAAGGGACTGATTCCGGACCGTCGTCAATAGCCCGTTGTGTTGCTCTAGTACGACGTTAACTAAAATTACCATTACCATTCCGGGGTAGATAGATTTAAGGTGCATCAGCCGCCTCTACACCATACGCTTACAAACATCCATGCAGTGATCCGCTCGAACCAGGAACCTTCCGATCTAGAAGCGACTTTAACCACCATTTTGGTTGGTCGGCGAGAGAGGTAATAATTTAAAACTCTAAGCTGATTGCAGTCATGATGGTATTTAAAACCTTATGTTTTATTTCTAATACAAGAATGGGATGCCAGCTCAGATGTTACCTCGTCATCTGACCATGGCTCAAAATTACTCTGTGCGTTGTCCTTGAATCTTGCCCTAAGGGGATTGACCCCGGACCGTCGCCAATAGACCGTTGCGTTGCTCTCCAGTGCGACTTTAATTTAAATACCTACCTATTTTCAATTTTCGAAAATAGACAGTAAAAAGTCCTTAGGGAGACAGTTAAAACTAAACTGAAAATATCCCCAAAACCAATTGAATCTATCAATATGGAATGTCTTGCAGAATCATAAGAAATAAAATTGTCTGTCCACTACATGTAGCAATAAAATATATCCATTGTTCGATAACATAAACTGAACAAAACACCACACCACTCTTCCTGTAACTCTCCGATCCGACCAAGAAGATCTAGCAAGATTCTGGGATAACACACTGATTTGATTCTATATATACCTTACAAGGGTAGCTTTTTCTTTTAGCGTCAGATGACTATCTCATTGTCTTCCTTCTCCTCATAGTTGTTGCAACTGAGTATTATGGCAGAGGAATTACTGTGGTCCTATATGTAAGCTCTGCGCTTAGGATGCATTAGTCTATCCTAATAATAGGGACACGTAAAAATAGACATAACCAGATCCACTGTCATTTAAAATAGACTGCAATATTAATAAATTAGACTGCAATATTAATAAATTAGACGGCAATATTAATAAATTAGACTGCAATATTAATAAATTAGACTGCAATATTAATAAATTAGACTGCAATATTAATAAATTAGACTGCGATATTAATAAATTAGACTGCAATATTAATAAATTAGACTGCAATATTAATAAATTAGACTGCAATATTAATAAATTAGACTGCAATAATAATAAATTAGACTGCAATATTAATAAATTAGACTGCAATATTAATTTATTAGACTGCAATATTAATAAATTAAACTGCAATATTAATAAATTAGACTGCAATATTAATAAATTAGACTGCAATAATAATAAATTAGACTGCAATATTAATAAATTAGACTGCAATATTAATAAATTAGACTGCAATATTAATAAATTAGACTGCAATATTAATAAATTAGACTGCAGTATTAATAAATTAGACTGCAGTATTAATAAATTAGACTGCAATATTAATAAATTAGACTGCAATATTAATAAATTAGACTGCAATATTAATAAATTAGACTGCAATATTAATAAATTAGATTGCAATATTAATAAATTAGATTGCAATATTAATAAATTAGACTGCAATATTAATAAATTAGACTGCAATATTAATAAATTAGACTGCAATATTAATAAATTAGACTGCAATATTAATAAATTATACCTAGTTCCCAATTGAAAGAGCAACGCTAATGGTAATTTTTAATTAACGTTGTACTAGAGCAATACAACGAGCTATTGATGACGGTCCGGGATCAATCCCGTAAGGGAAAGATGCGAGGACAACGCCACGTAATATGACGGTCAGATGACGAGGCAACACCTGAGCTGGCACCCCACTCTTCAAACTTCCACACCAACCCAACTTGAGGACAGATTTAAAGTTTGCACCAGCCTCCTCTTTACACCATACGCTTACAAACATCCATGCATTGAACCGATCCAGGAACCTTTCGATTTAGAGGGTAACACCTTAAGGGCACTGGAAAGTCACAATTCTTCAAAAAGTCGAACTGTTGATTTCAATTGCATTCAATAGAGGGCACCAATACGAATCGATAGCTGTATCCATTGTTATGTAAAATGCATTTTAAGTTACAAAAATTTAATTTTGAAATTATCCTTTTTGGTTTTGGTTTCAGTTTTGCCGACGATGGATTATATTTTTATAATAATTTATATTTTTATAATATTTTATATTTTTAGTATATTTTGTATAAATATACATTTTAATCGATTGGAAACAGGTTTAACTGCGTCTGTTATAAAATTTAACCGCGTATTTTGCTTGGTGCTTTGGACAATTCTTATCAATAAGGTAAGGTAATTAATAATGGTAATTTTTAGTTAACGTCGTACTAGAGCAACACAACGGGCTATTGACGACGGTCCGGGATCAGTCCCTTAAGGGAAAGATCCGAGGACAACACCTCGTAATTTTGAACCACGGTCAGATGACGAAGCAACACCTCAGCTGGCACCCCACTCTCCAAACTTCCACGCCAACCCAACGTGAGGACTTTCGGCCACGACAGATTTAAGGTGCACCAGCCGCCTTTACACCATACGCTCACAAACATCCATGTCCGGACCCGGATTCGAACCAGGAACCTTCCGATCTAGAGGCTATCACCTTAACCACTATACCGGTTGGTCGGCAATATAAGGTAAGGAGTTGCTTTTTTGTAGTTTTCTCAAAATGATAAATTTTCATTTTCAGGTGCGCTCTGTGAAAAAACTATTAAAACTATCAGTCTGTAATTTTGCATACACGTGTATTTCTATTATGTTAAAATATAAACTATTGAGGAAATATGAACAGAAAATGTTTAATGGGTAATTAGTAGGTATAAAATCACAAAAGATTCATGAGCTGATTTAAAGTGTGTCTAAATTTTTTTTTTCCTGTTTATTTTCAACAAAAAATATTTTAATGAATTCAAGAAACATTTCTAGTGATAGGGGAAAAAGTTGCTACTCAATATATATTAGTTTTTTTACAGAGCGCACCCAAAGTGAACTCACTGTTTTGAATTTTTTTTTCACCGAGTTCTATATAAATGCTCTCTACTAAATATTTTGGCCTTTAAAATTTTTATTTCTAGCTTGAATTAGTTTTAAAATGCATTACAAACATGTGTGCAAAAATTTAATACTCGATTTTTAACTTCGATAATTTAATCGAAAAATATAATATTGATACTTATAATAGCTTAAATTTTATATGCATACGAATATTGATCAAATTTTCATGATTTCTGGCCTATGATGACTTCCCGGTTCCCTTAACAACCAGACCGGTTGGTCGGCACCGCAGTATAGGAAATTTAAACGCTTCTAAATCGGGATTATTGGAGACATAAGGTCACGGTAGCTCAGTTGGAAGAGCAACGGATTAGCCACCCACCGAAACTTGGTCCAGCCGTAGACCGTAGTGTATACGGGAGCTTATTCACGTTAAATCTGTCGTAACCCAAAAAATGTTCTCGCGTGGACTTGGTGTGAAAGTTTGGAGATTGGGGTCTCAACACAGGTATTTATCATCGTCTGACCGTGGTTCAAAATTACGAGACGTTGTCCTTTTTGTCACCACAGGTGACCCCCTTACCTCCTTACATATGTATGTTGAAGGTTGATAAGATCGCCCACGGATAAGTGAGGAGTGCAAGCACTTTTGATTTACAGTATTGTGAAGACGCCCATATTGGGGGGGGGGCTAGCAAACACAATTAAACAGGGGTCTTCGGGGACTGGAGGAGACTTGGCTGTACTCCCATTAACCCTCAGTTGAAATCCCGTTGGTAGAAAGAAATAAAAAGAAAAACTTCACCCGCATTGCGCTCCGTGTCATTCGGGCCCCGTTTGCCTTGACTAACTTGACCTCAGCTCCATCGTTCCCTTCTCCCCAAGTCTTACACAACATGAAAATACAATTGGAGAATAGTATATGAGCTTATATAAGAGAAAACGTTCACAATCTTTAACAAACTAGAATATGTCCCGTGCCGGGTGGAACCGTCTGGTAGCTAGTTACCGTCGCACAATGGGCTTTTGGTGGCAGTTCGGGAAGAATCCCGATGGGAAAGATACAAGGACAAGCCTCATAGTTTTGAACAATAATCAGAGGACGAGAACAACACCTGATATGGCACCCCACTCTCGAAATTTCCATAACAAGCCAACATGAGGACATATGAGGCCCCGACAGATTTAACGTGAATTCCCCTCCATGTACTCGACGGTCTTTGGCTGAACCTAGTTTCGAATTCGTTACCCTCGGTTGCTTATCCGTTGCTTATCCAACTGGACTACTTACCGTTCTTCTTGGATTTTTCCCTTCGGGATTGATCCCGGACCATCGCCGATACCTCTTTGCGTTACTGCAATGCGACTTGGATGAACTACCTTCCCACTGAACGAATAACCGTTCGAGAATCTTTCGAAAGATAACACCCATTTCCCGCTTGCATGTAAATTTCGAAAACCCACCCCGCCAAATTAGGAAGCGCATCTTCCAAAGCAATCTACAAGACCAGCCTCCTCTGAGCGCATGCGTACCACGATCACCTTGACCACCACGGAAACGTGATACGCACCAATCCGTTGCGTGCCATCCCCCAAGCTTGCCGTGTCGAGCACATCTCGTGTGAGACTCAAACCCCCCTTCCATCCCGAAGCAGATTAAAATCTCAATATATTGATGACTTTTCTGAAGGCGGCGTTATTAAAGTACGTGACGATTTTGTTTAAGTTTTTCAAGTGCCTGTTATTAATAAATAGCCCCCATTCCCCCATCGCCGAGCAGAAGCATCAAACATAATTATCATACATATCGAAAAGCGGGGCTTGTTTGAGCTGTCTTCCCTCCCCACTTTCGCTTCAGAGCGTACACCTGTCCTCCTGTATCCAATATATAAGTTGGTGATAGAAGTAAATTGATGTATGTGTGTGTGTCTGTGCCTTCTCCGATTATGGACCGTTGGTTTGGGTTTTGCATTACACGGTTCCGTTGGGAGAATGGGCCTTTTGTTATTGTTGTTGGTTCCATTGTTGGTGTTGTTTTGTTTGCCTTTCGTTTTTCGGTTGGAGGCCACTTATTCTTCAGAGTGGGTAAATAATTGAGAGTCATTATTTTCTCTGGCCACGGGGAGAAAGAAAGGGGAAATAATAAAAGGACAACCAGCTACGCAAATAGAGATATGGGGAGGAGTAGATTTAATGCGGCGATTATGCATGCGGTTTGCATTCATAACCCGGCGCACGCTATGTGTGTTGTGTGTGCGTAATCGGGCACGGTAGCGAGGTGTAGTTAAGGCACTTTTTCTTTGGGTGACTGACGTGATTGCGACGGTTATGGGACGTAAAGTGGTGTTTCATTGAGCGGAATGGGGTGGTACTTGCGCCTCTTTGATTCGAAGGGGATCACAGAAAGCGATGGTGAAAAAAATGTGTATCCGTTATGCTAATTCGGTTTCTGAAAGGAAAAGATTGAATGATTGATTTCTTTTAATCAGCTCAAATTGTTCGAGCTTGAAAATTCAAATAACATCTCTCTGTATTAAAAAAGCGTTGCCGCCGCCGTCGCTGGATTGAAAACACGCTTTTTTCGCTCGATTTTAAAACGGTTTCCCGAGGAAGTAGGGATCAGAAAATTACGAAATTAGTATGGTTTGTTCAAAATTGTTCAGGGAACAAGATGAAGAAGATTTTTTTCCGATGCGGCGATTAGTTTTAGTCTCATTACGTGTCGAAGTCGAAAAAAGCGAAATTTCTTCCGCGAGTGAGCAAAACACAGACAAATTTTCAGTCTTCAGCCGTAAGTTTTTTTTAGAGTACCTCTAAACGTAAAGTTTTGCAACTCGTCGAGTTTTTTTAGAAATTCCAACTTGGTTCCTGATTTTAAAAAAATTTTAATTCGAGAAAACTCGGGATATTTTTGAAATTTTTTTGTCACATGGAAACTGTATAGAAACTGTCATATCTATAGCTTATTACTATTAGTTTTTAACTTTGAAAACATCACTGGGAACCTTAGAATGTACTCTTTCTTACGGTACAATTATTTTGGAAATTAGTTAATAAATAAATTTGATGCAATTAAAAGTTGGACAGACAAATTTCGTATTTTTCATATCGTAATTTCGGATACAAAACTGAAACTATCGTATCTATAGCTTAATACTATTATTGTTTATAAATTCGATGCGATTAAAAGTATAATTTCGCGACAGTGTACAAATTGTTCTCGCGGAGATCTACCTGAAACGGTCTTGATGAAACTCGCTGTGACGTCTTGACACGGAGAGCTCAATCAGGAATATACAAATCATTAAGATAGTTTCACCGTCGCAGAGGGTTAAAACTCTGCGAAAGGAGTGTTGGTTGTTTCGTAAATTGCGACGCAAATCAACTGGGATTGCGTAACAATCAACGGGGGTTGCCGAGCGTAGGCGAGCAGGGGGCGGAGCCCACAAGTTCTATGATAAATGTAAATCATCATAGGTCTGTGTATGCTTATTGTCACTAGCTTAATTACTCGCATCGGTTCGGGCTAAAATTATTTTCATCTCTTAAAGTTAGTATCATATTTCACATTTTGTTCCAAATATTACAAGTTTTTCTTTAAGTTTAACGGGGACTGGTACACGTTAAAACTGTCGTGGCCCCAAATGTGGTCAGGTTGGCGTGGTGTGAAAGTTTGGAGAGTAAAGTGTTACTATCGTCATCTGACCGTGGTTCAAAGTTACGAGGCGTTGAAAAAAGCGAGCCTTTTTCCTCGCCAAATAAAAAGAAATCGTTTTTATGGCAATTGTTGCTACGATAAATTTGATATCTGGCAAACCTGATAGTAAAAAATACATCTCTCGTAAGCAAGCGGAACCTGCTCCGCGAAATTAAAAATACGAAATTTGTGTGACCAACTTTTGATTGCATCGAATTTATTTATGAACCGATTTCAAAAATAATAGTACCGTAAGAAAGAATTACATTCTGACTTATACTGCGATATTTTAAAAATTAAAAACTAATAGTAATAAGATACCGATACGGCAGTTTTAAAAAAAGTAACAAAAATGTCCCGATTTTTCCCGAATTTCAAAAATATATTATCAAGAACTAAATTGAAATTTCAAAAAAAACTCGACGAGCTGCAAAAATTTACGTTGAGAGGTACTTTTAAAAAAAATCTCACGGCTGAAGGCTGAAAATTTGTATGTGTTTTGCTCACTCACGGAAGAAATTTCGCTTTTTCAATTTTGACACTTAATAAACCCTAAACTAATAGCCGCATCGGAAAAAAATCTTAATAATTGTCCAGGGAATACGATGAAGAACAAACCATGTTCATTTCGTTTTTTACCGATCAGTACTTTCTCGGGAAACCGTCTAAGAATCGACCTAAACAACATAATTTTCAATCCTGCGGCGTTGGCGGCGGTAATTTTTTTTTTAATACTAGGGGGCTCCGCCCCCTGCTCGCTTACGCTCGCCAACCCCCGAGGATTGCTAAGCAATCCCATTTGGTTTGCTTCGCAAACCAACACTTCTTTTACATATGGCATTTGGTTTGCTTCGCAAACCATCATTCCTTTCGCAGAGTGAAACTATCTGAATAATTTGTATTACCTGATTTCACTTTACTGTCCATCACGTCACAGCGAGGGCTTCTCCCCCTGCTCGCTTCCGCTCGCCGACCCCCGGGGATTGCTACGCAATCCCGTTTGGTTTGCTTCGCAAACCAATACCTCTTACGCAAGTGATTTCACTCTTTTTTGCTTTAACACTTGATGCACCCTAAACTAATAGCCGCATGAGTAAAAAATCTTCTGCATCTTGTTCCCTGTACAATTTTAAGTAAACCCTGTTAAACTCCAAACTTTACGATGTGTACTTTGTACTTTCTCGGTAAACCGTCTGAGAACAGAGGGGAAAAAACGAGCCTTTTTCCTCGCCAAATAAAAAGAAATCGTTTTTATGGCAATTGTTGCTACGATAAATTTGATATCTGGCAAACCCGATAGTCAAAAATACAACCCTCCGCGAATACAATGCTCCGCGAATTTGCTCCGCGAAATAAAAAATACGAAATTTGTGTCACCAACTTTTGATTGCATCGAATTTATTTATGAACCAATTTTAAAAATAATGGTACCGTAAGAAAGAGTACAGTCTGAGGTATACTGCGCTATTTTCAAAATAAAAAACTAATAGTAATACGATATAGACATGACAGTTTTAGAGTTAACGGTTGTAACAAAAAGTAGCGAAAATATCCAAAGATTCCGAATTTTGTATGACCAACTTTTGATCGCATCCAATTTAATTATTAACCGATTTAAAAAATAATAGTACCGTAAGAAATAGTACATTTTGAGGTATACTGCAATATTTTAAAAGTTAAAAAATAATAGTAATAAAATATAGATACGGCAGTTTAAAAAAAAATAACAAAAATGTCCCGATTTTTCCCGAATTAAAATAAAATATTATCAAGAACCAAATTGAAATTTCAAAAAAAAACTCGACGAGCTGCAAAAATTTACGTTGAAAGGTACTCTTTAAAAAAAACTCACGGCTGAAGACTGAAAATTTGTATATGTTTTGCTCACTCGCGGAAGAAATTTCGCTTCTTCAATTTTGACACTTAATAAACCCTAAACTAATAGCCGCATCGGAAAAAAATCTTAATAATTGTCCAGGGAATACGATGAAGAACAAATCATGTTAATTTCGTTTTTTCCGATCAGTACTTTCTCGGGAAATCGTTTAAGAATCGAGCTAAACAGCACAGTTTTCAATCCTGCGGCGGCGGTAACTTTTTTTTTATATAGAGAGATAGAGAGATAGGACTGTCACACTATCAAAAATCTTTTATTCACTTTTCGATCGTTTGTAAAATTTTCATTTATTTAAATATCCCTTTGATTCTAGCTCATTCCCTAGAAAAATGCATGTAGTTTATTTTGGTTGCATCATTTTTCAAATTAGTTGAATAGATTTTCATGTAGTGCATTTGAAGTTTTTGGCAAATTTCTTTAAAATTTCATACATAATTATCACTTTTACAAAATTATAATTAGTCGAGCCCGCAGAAGTCGCACTAAACATTGAAACTTATTCGTTATATCCATTATTTGTTACATCCGATATCATAAAAAATGGACTTACTCGCATGTTCTAAAGCAAAAGAATTTTCACACGAAGGCTAAATCTTTGTTTCATATAAATGAGAAAAAGTCCAAAACTTTTTTTTGAACCGTTGAATTTACAATGCAGTTGCATAATTCTTCTTCCAGTGCACAAAAATTATCACGGCAGTCAATGTTATGCGATTCGAAGAACGCACACAAATGTTGAAGAATGTCCACGGTAGATTTTGATGTCACTAATTGTCTATTAACTTCAATTTCAATGTCTTCCTCTTCGGAATCATCAGAAGCATTTTGTAACACTGCTGCAATGATGTTGTTACTCAATTTCTACGTTGCAATCGCCAGCAACATAATCTACATAAGTAACATCACCACATCCAAAATTCGTTTTTCCTGTAAACTTTTCCACAGGGAACTTTCTTCAGGATCAGGCTCAGATATGAAATCTGAGTCCTCATGTCGCCCTAAAAATTCTGCATTTTTCCAGCAGTTTTAGATGGTTTTCGATTGAACCAAACGCCAGGCATCATCTAAAAAATGCCAAGCAATTTTAATGTCCGCAACAAAATGTAGATCAGTTTCTAGATTCAAAAGAACACGTCAAATAATCTGAGATCTGTAACATACACTTTCATGCATTTTATTATGCCCATATATAAAGGCTGCAGTTTTAACATGTACTCTGCCTTGTAACAATAACAAGACAAAATCACAACTGTCCTCCTATATCCGGTTTACAACACAAGGTTAAAACACTTGACACTAGTAACCAATAAACAACCAACCTGCCGACCAACCGGTATAGTGGTTAAGGTGTTAGCCTCTAGATCGGAAGGTTCCTGGTTCGAATCCGGGTCCGGGCATGGATGTTTGTAAACGTATGATGTAGAGGTGTCTGGTGCACCTTAAATCTGTCGTGGCCGAAAGTCCTCACGTTGGGTTGGCGTAGAAGTTTGGAGAGTGGGGTGCCAGTTCAGGTGTTGCTTCGTCATCTGACCGTGGTTCAAAATTACGAGGTGTTGTCCTCGAATCTTTCCCTTAAGGGACTGCCGACCAACCAGTATAGTGGTTAAGGTGTTAGCCTCTAGATCGGAAGGTTCCTGGTTCGAATCCGGGTGCGGGCATGGATGTTTGTAAGCGTATGGTGTAGAGGCGGCTGGTGCCCCTTAAATCTGTCGTGGCCGAAAGTCCTCACGTTGGGTTGGCGTGGAAGTTTGGAGAGTGGGGTGCCACGTCAGGTGTTGCTTCGTCGTCTGACCGTGGTTCAAAATTACGAGGTGTTGTCCTCGAATCTTTCCCTTAAGGGACTGATCCCGGACCGTCGTCAATAGCCCGTTGTGTTGCTCTAGTACTACCGTTAACTGGAATTACCAATTACCATTACCATTACCAAACAACCAACAAGCAAAACCTCTTCTCCCACGTTACTCGGAATTTTTTTTTCCATTGCCTCTTTCCTCTCGTTTTTGTCGTCCACAATTGGTAATGGTTATTTTGGTAATTATTAAATGGTAATTTTAGTTATTATTCTCCTTAAAGGAAAGATCCGAGAACCACACCTCGTAATTTTGAACCACGGTCAGATGACGTAGCAACACCTGAGCTGGCACCCCACTCTCCAAACTTCCACATCAACCCAACGTGAGGACTTTCGGCTGCGACAGATTTAAGGTGCTCCAGCCGCCTCTACACCATACGCTTACAAACATCCATGCCCGGACCTGTATTCGAACCAGGAACCTTCCGATCTAGAGGTTAACACCGGTTGATCGGCTCGTCCACAATTGGAAAAAAGGCTGGGCTTTTGGTTCCTTGCCAGAACCCAAAATTTCGCAGTATCCTATATTCACGATCCAATACTTCGCTATGTACGATCTTTTTAACACTATTTAATATTGCACAGTTCCAAAGGGACAGAAAATAAAGTCGTAATAACTGATATTTCGCTAGATCCGAGCTCACTATAAGTGCTGTTGTTTTTAATGACACTAAACATAAAAATAGTATTAAAATATTTCTATTTAATTCTAAAATATTTTTTTAATGAGTTTCGAACGGTGTTCGGATACCTTTAATCGAATACAAAGTCCAAGATACCGAATTTCTCACCGAAATTATACGAAACTTGCCATAGACCCACTGGAAACCACAACAGGTGTCTGTGTACCATAAAATACACGACACTGCAATCACATTATTTGGACAGAAAAACGGTAGATACAGTGTTCCGTGATATACCCAACGGGAGTCAGAATAATGGGGCGGACACGCTTTTATTCGCATGTCTCTGCTCTCAAATCTCACAGCTGCAATTAGATTAGAGTCAATACGCTCAGCCACACGATACCAATGCATTTACTGCGTTCACGAATCCGCCGACTCTTTCACGGACAGATACCAGTAGACGAGAGATACGTACACGACATTAAGCGCTTACAGCGACATTAAAACGCCGCAGTTTAGTCTCCCATTCGGGAGGGACGGATATGCATCCACGACAGTGTGCATTAAGCATTTATGTACGTTTCGGGAAGCGATTCATCTTATAAAATGCATTCATGTTTGCCGTCGTGAAAGCAGATTGTCTCCCAACGGTGAAATCACATGCGAAGCAGGCGTAAGCGACGCCTGTGGAAGTTCGCGTTTGCTGCGTGATTGTTGTTTGGTATGCATACTACGTGACTGCTAAGTGTAATGTGGATGGATATAAAAGTTACAGTTTTCTGTTGTTTAACTTTCGGGTGGTTTCCTCGGCGAGGTATCCCTTCATTAGCGCGACCAATGATGGATGAGATTTCTCGTGATTAGGAAAAATCGACCAGATCTTGGATCTTGTCATCATCAAAAAACCGGCAACCGTGGTAACGAGATATCTCGTCTATGTCGCTTGGAGGATTAAGCTGGATACGTTAACCAATGGGCTTGTCGAGGTTTAGGGATTTGGTTGAAGGGACAAAAGGTGCGACTCCCTCTAATTAAATGGTCTGGTGGTTAAGGTGTTAGTCTCTAGATTGGAAGATTCCTGGTTTGAATGGGGGTCAGTGCATGGATGTTTGGAAGCGCATGGTGTTGGGCTGGTGTACCTTAAATCTGTCGTGGCCGAGAGTCCTCAAGATGGATTGGTGTGGAAGTTTGGAGAGTGGGAGATATTTCGTGGTAACGAGATATCTCGTCTATGTCGTTTGGAGGGTTAAGCTGGATAGGTTAACCAATGGGCTTGTCGAGGTTTAGGGATTTGGTTGAAGGGACAAAAGGTGCGACTCCCTCTAATTAAATGGTCTGGTGGTTAAGGTGTTAGCCTCCAGATCCGAAGGTTCCTGGTGTGAATGGGGGTTAGTACATGGATGTTTGTAAGCGCATGGTGTAGGGCTGGCGTACCTTAAATCTGTCGTGGCCGAGAGTCCTCAAGATGGATTGGTGGAAGTTTGGAGAGTGGGAGATATTTCGTGGTAACGAGATATCTCGTCTATGTCGTTTGTAGGGTTAAGCTGGATAGGTTAACCAATGGGCTTGTCGAGGTTGAGGGATTTGGTTGAAGGGACAAAAGGTGCGACTCCCTCTAATTAAATGGTCTGGTGGTTAAGGTGTTAGCCTCCAGATCCGAAGGTTCCTGGTGTGAATGGGGGTTAGTACATGGATGTTTGTAAGCGCATGGTGTAGGGCTGGCGTACCTTAAATCTGTCGTGGCCGAGAGTCCTCAAGATGGATTGGTGTGGAAGTTTGGAGAGTGGGAGATATTTCGTGGTAACGAGATATCTCGTCTATGTCGTTTGTAGGGTTAAGCTGGATAGGTTAACCAATGGGCTTGTCGAGGTTGAGGGATTTGGTTGAAGGGACAAAAGGTGCGACTCCCTCTAATTAAATGGTCTGGTGGTTAAGGTGTTAGCCTCCAGATCCGAAGGTTCCTGGTGTGAATGGGGGTTAGTACATGGATGTTTGTAAGCGCATGGTGTAGGGCTGGTGCACCTTAAATCTGTCGTGGCCGAGAGTCCTCACGATTGATTGGTGTGGAAGTTTGGAGAGTGGGTTGCCATCTCAGGTGTTGCCTCGCCATCTGACCGTAATTCAAAATTATATGGTGTTCTTCTTGGATCTTTCCATTAGGGAATTGATCCCTGACCGTTGCCAATAGTCTGCTGTGTTGCTCTAGTACAACGTTAATTAAAATTTACCAATTACTCTAATTAAAAAGCATCAACTCATTTGATATTTTATTGTAAAATAGTTTACAAATAATTTGTAACGTTAAGTAACAAAACTTAGTATGTGTGAACATAATTTAACAGACAAAATAATCATTCGAGCTCGGACTTGAGAAAGGAGGGTTGTGAAAGAAAATGTATATATGCACTCAAGGGAAGCTTTACTGACACAGAAGCAAGAAATATACCCAAGAAGGGATCGCTCCTACACTGCCTACAACTCCCAGGTTGTGAAAGCAGTTGGCGACCACGAGCAAAGAGGATTGGATGTGATTGTTTTGGCCTTTATTACGCAAGGTAATGGTAATTTTTGGTAATTTTTAGTTAACGTCGTACTAGAGCAACAGAACGGGCTATTGACGACGGTCCGGGATCAGTCCCTTAAGGGAAAGATCCGAGGACAACACCTCGTAATTTTGAACCACGGTCAGATGACGAAGCAACACCTGAGCTGGCACCCCACTCTCCAAACTTCCACGCCAACCCAACGTGAGGACTTTCGGCCACGACAAATTTAAGGTGCACCAGCCGCTTCTACACCATATGTTTACAAACACCCATGCCCGAACCCGGATTCGAACCAGGAACCTTCCGATCTAGAGGCTAACACCTTAACCACTATACCGGTTGGTCGGTAATGGTAATGGAAATTTTAGTTAACGTCGTACTAGAGCAACACAACGGGCTATTGACGACGGTCCGGAATCAGTCCCTTAAGGGAAAGATTCGAGGATAACACCTCGTAATTTTGAACCACGGTCAGATGACGAAGCAACACCTGAGCTGGCACCCCACTCTCCAAACTTCCACGCCAACCCAACGTG
Source organism: Metellina segmentata (assembly GCA_947359465.1). Classification (NCBI taxonomy): domain Eukaryota; kingdom Metazoa; phylum Arthropoda; class Arachnida; order Araneae; family Tetragnathidae; genus Metellina; species Metellina segmentata. The sequence goes on along the minus strand of OX375877.1, from coordinate 90,389,122 downwards.
AGGACTCTCGGCCACGACAGATTTAAGGTGCACCAGCCGCCTCTACACCATACGCTTACAAACATCCATGCCCGGACCCGGATTCGAACCAGGAACCTTCCGATCCAGAGGCTAACACCGTAACCACTATACCGGTTGGTCGGCCAAAATTAAGAGATGCCATCTTTCCCCTTGAGACTGATCCCAGACCATCGTCAATGGCCCGTTGGTTACTGCAGTGCAACGTTAATTCAACTACCTACCTCATAGCACTAAAGAGAGAAAATATTTATCATATATTTTACATTTCTACATGCATTAACCGCAATAGTGAAAATGGCCTTGGCATTTGAAACGAAAGAAGTTTTTTTAGATGATTAATTGACACGTAGTCTTATTCAGAGCAAACACGATAAGCAATTCAGATTTCTAAACAAGAGAAAGGGAAGTTTTGGAATCATACCCAGCATCATGCGAAGGAAAATTCTGATTCTGAAGTTTTTGCTTGGACGATATTTCTTAACAATAAAATAAAAAAAAAATTCAAATTTTCAAATTCAAATGCAACCCATACACAACACCATCAGTTACTTACTCTTACGCGCACTGTCGAACTCAACCCGCGAATATTTTTTTCCGAGGAAATAAAAGGCATCAATTAAATAGAACCTCGTTTCTCCCCCCTACACATAAAAATTCAAAAAACCCTTTGGCACATTCACAAAGTATAATCAGCGAAACATCTGCCAAAAACTTAACCCATACATTTCCAGCTTTCCCTGGCTCTAATGGCGTCGAATATTTAAAAAACTTTCCTTTCCCCACTTTCATTCTTCCCGGTTCTTACGGGCAGGCCACATTTTAAGCAAAATCCCTAACGTACATTTTCGCATTAGTTGTAAGCTGCAACCGTCTTGGTTATTATAGCGATGGCGGGGTCTTTTCGAATATGAGGTTCGAATAATTTATTTTTGTTTCGTTTTCCGTATTTTCTGGAAGAAACTCTTGCCGTCGCTACTTCGTTTCATTTTCGAGGCCTCGGGGGAAATAAATCTCATTACTATTCTTTTTCGCGTCTTTCCTGTAGCGGAGTATTTCATAGCCGAGCTGATTTTCCCCTACCCAGTCGACTTCATTTCCCTATATATTTCCCCTCTTGTAATCTTTATGCAAACTCGGAATGCAAAAAAAGTTCTTTAATTTCGGATGCGATGTGTTTTTTTTGGGGGACTGTTGCACTTGCTAACTTGAGGAAGTGGCGTAATGTGAGGCGACTTGTCGAAAACCCTACCTTCCACTAATCATTACACCATTAAATGAATTAAGAGTAATGGGATATATTTTCGATTCTATTATCTTTAAAGGTTGCAATTATTTTCCGTTTTATAAGCGAGGAATGGACAGATGTATTGCTAATCATCTCGGCAATGGTTTTTTTTTTTCTAACAGCAATCGGAGAAAAACGCAAGCTGGAAATTTTTTTTTTAATGTCATTGTCAGAGACTTAGTGAGTTTTTGATGCGTCTATGAAAAGTTTGATTTCGATGGTTTGCAATTCGTCTAGATTTTGATTCTATTCGTCTATGCAATGTTTCTTCTATGCGATTTCTATTCAATTCGCATGTGTAATGTTTATGATTTCACTAATCATTACACTGTTAAAAGTAATGTTAAAAAGGGATATATATTCGATTCTATTATCTTTAAAGATTGGTATTATCTTCTGTTTTTTAGCGAGGAATGAACAGATGTATTGTTAATCTGTAATGGGTTGTTTTTCTATCCGGAATCGGAGGACAAAGTTAATTGGAACATTTTTTTTAGAATAATGTTCATTGTCAAAGTACTAAAGGCTTTCAATGCGACCAAGCAATGTCTATGGTTTAAATGTTTGTCAGAGAACTAGTATTGTCATGCATATTGTCAGTCTTCAATGCATTATTTAGTTTGATTACCAGACGTCTGGAAAAGTCCAAAAATAGCGGGATTTGCTCGATTACCGCTAGAAATTATAAATTGTGTAGATTTTCCAAAGAAATCATCAATCATTTCAAAAGTTGTATTGTATGAATTGTTTCATGTACAAAAAATGTTTGTCGTTAACAGCACTTCGCAGAATCCTAAACATTAAGTCAGATTTTTTTATTTCTTATACAACTATTTCTTGTTTGCATAAACATTTATTTGACCCTTCTAATGTAAGAATTTTTTATTAATACCTCATCAAAACAAAACATGAAAGAAACATTTTTAGGTCCCGTAACCTTAAAATTAATGAACATTCTATTCCCCTGTTACTTATCTGTTCTAGTTTTTATGAATGTTTTTAATTGGGAAATCCCCCCTTTTCAAAATCTAATATCATATATTATCAAAATGTATACCTATGGATTACAGATGTCCTACGCAGTGTTTCATCAAGCTGCGCTTTAAACAAGACAACGTCCAGTAATGGACATATACGCGTAAACGCTAAATCTGTCGTGACTTCAAATGCTCACATTGGCGTGGTGTGGAAGTTTGGAGAGTTGTGTGCCAGCTGAGGTACAGCCTCGTCATGTGATCGATGTTCAAAATAACGTCACGTTGTCTTTGGATCTTTCATCCAAGTTTGATCCCGAACTCTCACCATTAGTCCGTTGTGTTGCTCAGTGTGACGTTAATAAAATACCTACCTTCGTACCTGCCATCATTTTACTCGTAGGGTTGGTTTGGTTTTATGGCAAAATGGCTGTATTTGGCCAAGCTTCGCCAAATACAAGACAGACAACGTAAAGTGGATAGACACACACAGGGAAAGCTATACACAGAAGAGATAATTCTCTTCCCAGATTTCTTCCGAGATATATTCTGGGAGGAATCCGACCCGTGTTCCTACTACTCATGGGTTGCAAGTGCAGTGGGCGAACCCACTGAGACACAGTGTCCCTTTTCCAGTCTGGAGGCATCAAACCTGCATATTTAACAAACTCATACCTGGAATCTATATAAACGTAACTAACACAGGATAATCATCTTCTGAGTTCTGCGATTTCAATGGTTAAAATTCAAAACAAATGAAAACATCTATTTAAATTTTAGTTAGTTAAAGGATTGTATATTTCTCCTTGTAGCATTTGTTTTACGAAACTATCATATTTAAGAGAATTATTACAGATTTAAGAGAATATCCTTTTACACTTCAAGTTTGTGGAATCGGTAATTTTAGTTAACGTCGTACTAGAGCAACACAACGGCTATTAACGACGGTCCGGGATCAGTCCCTTGAGGGAAAGATCCGAGGACAACACCTCGTAATTTTGAACCACGGTCAGATGACGAAGCAACACTTGAGCTGGCACCCCATTCTCCAAATCGAGTTTGTGGAAATGGAAATAATAGATTCATTTCTCAATGGTGCAAAATTAGTCTGTTGGAGATATTTAAAAAATTAATTCCATCAAAATTAATTTTTTGATCAAATAGATTTAATAATTATAGTTTAACACAATTTTTACATTTTAATTGAGTTAACATTCATAATTTTTGGGATGTTAATTATTAACTTTTAATGTGCTTCAAAAAAACTTCACTAATTGAGTTCCACCCTATTAGAGATCATCACATCTGATTCAAACTGTGGAGTACTCTAGTTGGAAGAGTGACGGATTAGTAACAGGAGTGTTTCGAGTTAGCATCCAAGCAAAGACCGTCGTATACAAAGGGACTAATGCCCATTAGATCTGCCATGGCTTCGAATGTCCCCCCTTTGGCATGGGGGTGGGGGAAGTTTGGCGAGTGGGGTATCAGGTATGACTTCGTCATTTGACCGTTGTTCAAAATCACGAAGTGCTCTCCTCGGATCTTTCCCTTAAGGGACTGATCCCGGACAGTCGTTAGTAGCCCGTTGTGTTGCTCTAGTACGACGTTAACTAAAAAATTACCAAATTATTACCTCGGATCTGATCTCTTTGGGATTGATCCCGGTAGTTGGTAGTTTTTAATTAACGTCGTACTAGAGTAACCCGACGGGCTATCGACGATGGTCCAGGATTAAAACCATAAGGGATCCCAGGACGACACCGCCGACCAACCGGCATAGTGGTTAAGGTTTTAGGCTCTAGATCGTAAGGTTCCTGGTTCGAATCCGGGTCCGGGCATGGATGTTTGTAAGCGTATGATGTAGACGCGGCTGGTGCACCTTAAATCTGTCGTGGTTGAAAGTCCTCACGTTGGGTTGGCGTGGAAGTTTGGAGAGTGGGGTGCCAGCTCAGGTGTTGCTTCGTCATCTGACCGTGGTTTAAAATTACGAGGTGTTGTCCTCGGATCTTTCCCTTAAGGGACTGATACCGGACCGTCGTCAATAGCCCGTTGTGTTGCTCTGGTACGACGTTAACTAAAAATTACCAATTACCCAGGACAACACCACGTAATTTTGAACCACGGTCATATGACGAGGTCAACACTCACCAAACAATTTGCAGGTAGGTAAGGTAATTTTAACTAACGTCAACGTACTAGACCAACACCAACGATTGACGACAGTCCGGGATCAATCCCCAAGAAATATAGGGAGGGAGCGTCGTGGTTCAGAGGCTATGTTCACTGCGCAAGCAACCTTCAAGTTGTAGGTGGCATAGGTTTGATTCCTGGTAGTTGCATTCCTCTCTGGGTGTATTTCTCTCTTCTATGGCAGTAAAGTCAGATGACGATGCAACACCTGAGCTGGCGCCCCACTCTCCAAACTTCCACTAGAAAACCCAACTTGAGGACTTTCAGCCACGACAGATTTAAGGTGTGCACCAGCCTCCTCTACACCATACGTTTACAAACATCCCTGCACTGACCCGAACCAGGAACCTTTCGATAAAGAGGCTTACACTTTAACCATTAGCCGACCAACCGGTATAGTGGTTAAGGTGTTAGCCTCTAGATCGGAAGGTTCCTGGTTCGAATCCGGGCCCGGGCATGGATGTTTGTAACGTATGGCGTAGAGGCGTCTGGTGCACCTTAAATCTGTCGTGGCCGAAAGTCCTCACGTTGGGTTGGCGTGGAAGTTTGGAGAGTGGGGTGCCAGCTCAGGTGTTGCTTCGTCATCTGACCGTGGTTCAAAATTACGAGGTGTTGTCCTCGGATCTTTCCCTCAAGGGACTGATCCCGGACCGTCGTCAATAGCCCGTTGTGTTGCTCTAGTATGACGTTAACTAAAAAATTACCAAATTACTTTAACCATTAGACCGGTTGGTCGGCAAGATTGATCCAGGACTGCCGCCAACACCCCGTTGTGTTGCTCCAATGCGACGTTGATTAAATACCTACATACCTGATTCAAAGTCTCGATTACCTGCTCGATGGTCTTGTACTCTAACGGAATCTTTTAACCATTATCATACGAAAAATTGACGTGTAGCCCCTACACACATCAAATCAAATTTCTCCCATTTTTCCGAATTATACGTAATTTGATCTGACCCATTTCCCACGCTATTTCCAATAACTGGGTTTCTGGTGTACTTGTATCTTGACAAATCAATAGTATTAGGGGCTGGACAACAGTTTTTTTGTTTCAATTTGAACATGAAAACGTCTCTCTCATGAGAAGTTTGTGAACTTCAAAAATGATTGACTTGCACCAATGTTGATATCGATTTAAAAAAATATGACTGCTATTTGTGCGTTTTAAAATCATGATTCAGCAAAAAAGTACTGTTTTTTTTTATCGTTCTAGGTAGTACGGTGAATTAACGTAGCACCAGGGCAACACAACGGGCTATTGGCGACGGTCCGGGATCAATCTTGAAGGGTAATTTAATTGGTAATTTTTCAATTAACGTCGTACTAGAGCAACACAATGGGCTATTGTCGACGGTCCGGGATCAATCCCTTAAGGGAAAGATCCAAAGACAACACCTCGTAATTTTGAACCACGGTCAGATGACGAAGCAACACCTGAGCTGGCACCCACTCTCCGAACTTACACACCAACCCAACGTCAGGACTTTCGGGAACGACAGAGTTAAGGTGCACCAACCGCCTCTACACCATACGCTTACAAACATCCATGCCCGGGCCCGGATTCGAACCAGGAACATTTCGATCTAGAGGCTAACACCTTAACCACTGTACCGGTTTTTTCATGAGTGGGATATCATGAAACGTTGGACGTGGACGTTGTTTGCTGGCACCCCAGTCTCCAAACTTTCAGCACCACACCATTTAACGTTAAAACATTTGAGACAGTGACAGGACGTATTTTACGTGTACTAGCACTCGCGTAAACGACGATCTTCGGTTGAATCGAGCTCGGAACCCTCCAGTTGCAAATCCGTTATTTTTCTAAGCGAGCTACAACGACCATTACATAAGGATGAAGAATTTTGACTTAAAATATAGATCTAAAGGGGCGTATTAAGGCATAAGAATAAGCTAGTACGAAACCAAAGGCACTCGCGGAATCTCGAAGCAGCCAAGAAGTGACCCTCCCTCCACTGACCACGACCTATAGTGATTAGGTTTTGGCGTTCAATTCGGAGACCTATCCCTCGTACTTCTGCTTACCCTTGAAACAAAAGCTTCAACAATTAATTAAGGCCCGGTGCACACATCAGATCTTTCAACGTGGGGCGCCACTGCTGCACCGAAGCACAACTATGCATACATAACCGTAAAATGACGCACGAACTCATTTCGAGCCATTTGCGATAAATATTCTATCGAAGAAAACGTGTTTATTTCGCTTTCTTGGTGTAAAAAAAGTATATTTTGAAACAAAATAGACGTTATTGGATACATCCATTTATTATTATTTATATTCTATTTGTTTATGAAAACAAGGTACTTCAGAACGGAGTCTCATGTGCGGCGATGTGGGAACTGCGGTACAAATTACACGCAATTTGGATGTGGGTCGCCCCAGCGGCGTGGAGGCGTGTGTGCACTATTCCATTTTATCTAATGCGTCTCAGACCGCACTGGCGTTGCCGCAGCGGCGCCGCATGTTGAAAGCCATATATGTATACCGGGCCTAAAAGAGAGAAAGTAGGTGTGAGATTTAAAGAGAAAATTAAGAAGTTAAAAACTGAGAATTTACTTTAAAAGTGGTGGAAAAATTAGATGTCCCATCGTATCCATTGCTCTAACTATAGGTGATGACAGTTTGAGAGATATGTTATTTAATGGGAGGAATTTATTGATGGAATTGAAGTCACACATATACTTCAGGGTGTCCGAACGAAACACGCAACAGCGACTATTTGGTCGATGTGGAAAGGTGTTAAACTACGTATGCAGAAGAGCTCGTGGGCCTTTTTTTTACTGTTTATCATTCTGCTGTCGGTTAAAACATAAAAGCAAGATGGTAAATACAGTTGACGTTCAGGGTCTTTCTGAGGTGTTACCTACCCACGTGCATGCCTCAGCAAGCCACTCCCTTCTATCAGAAACGTTTAATTTCCAAAAAGATCGCCCTTCATCAAGCGCATTCAGTAAATATGGTCTCCTTTCTTCCTGTATGCCGTAATGCTAATCCTCCACGTGTTTCGACGAGATAACTCGTTCAAGATCTGGTCAATTTTAATATGCACGAGGTATCTCGTCGAGACAAAACGAAGTTCGGAGCAGGAAAAATTAACTCCCACTTGTCCAGAACTATTGTCAGTTTCGAATAGGATTTTGCAACAGAGGTTGGTCCCTTGCAAGGCAGTTTTGGGTACGAAAATAGTTAACGAGTGTTAAATGAGCACTTCGTTCAATTGAATTGTTGATTGTTTTTCGGACAATCGAGGTATCAACCCTCTAAGTGGTTTCGACAAGATATCTCGTCTATAAAAATCTGATTTATTTCGAAAATGACGAGATATTTCGACATCAAGGTACTGCCGGGATTTTTTATGACTGTGAGATCAATATCTGGTCAGTTTTCTAATTAAAAGATAGTTCGTTAAGCAAGATCTGGTCATTTTTCCAATGACCAAGATACCTCGTTCATCAATATCTGTTCAGGTTCCTAATGATGAGATACCTCGTCCATCAATATCTGGTCTGTTTTCTAAAGACGAGATATCTCGTTCATCAATTTCTGATCAGTTTTCTAATGTACGGCGAGATTAAGATCTGGTCAGTTTTATAAAGAAGGCGAAATTAAGATCCGGTCAGTTTTCTAATGACGAGATATCTCGTTCATCAATATCTGGTCTGTTTTCTAAAGATGAGATATCTCGTTCATCAATTTCTGATCAGTTTTCTAATGTACGGCGAGATTGAGATCTGGTCAGTTTTATAAAGAAGGCGAAATTAAGATCCGGTCAGTTTTCTAATGACGAGATATCTCGTTCATCAATATCTGGTCTGTTTTCTAAAGATGAGATATCTCGTTCATCAATTTCTGATAAGTTTTCTAATGACGGCGAGATTAAGATCTGGTCAGTTTTATAATGAAGGCGAAATTAAGATCCGGTCAGTTTTCTAATGACGAGATATCTCGTTCATCAATATCTGGTCTGTTTTCTAAAGATGAGATATCTCGTTCATCAATTTCTGATAAGTTTTCTAATGACGGCGAGATTAAGATCTGGTCAGTTTTATAATGAAGGCGAAATTAAGATCCGGTCAGTTTTCTAATGACGAGATATCTCGTTCATCAATATCTGGTCTGTTTTCTAAAGATGAGATATCTCGTTCATCAATTTCTGATAAGTTTTCTAATGACGGCGAGATTAAGATCTGGTCAGTTTTATAATGAAGGCGAAATTAAGATCCGGTCAGTTTTCTAATGACGAGATATCTCGTTCATCAATATCTGGTCTGTTTTCTAAAGATGAGATATCTCGTTCATCAATTTCTGATAAGTTTTCTAATGACGGCGAGATTAAGATCTGGTCAGTTTTATAATGAAGGCGAAATTAAGATCCGGTCAGTTTTCTAATGACGAGATATCTCGTTCATCAATATCTGGTCTGTTTTCTAAAGATGAGATATCTCGTTCATCAATTTCTGATAAGTTTTCTAATGACGGCGAGATTAAGATCTGGTCAGTTTTATAATGAAGGCGAAATTAAGATCCGGTCAGTTTTCTAATGACGAGATATCTCGTTCATCAATATCTGGTCTGTTTTCTAAAGATGAGATATCTCGTTCATCAATTTCTGATAAGTTTTCTAATGACGGCGAGATTAAGATCTGGTCAGTTTTATAATGAAGGCGAAATTAAGATCCGGTCAGTTTTCTAATGACGAGATATCTCGTTCATCAATATCTGGTCTGTTTTCTAAAGATGAGATATCTCGTTCATCAATTTCTGATCAGTTTTCTAATGTACGGCGAGATTAAGATCTGGTCAGTTTTATAAAGAAGGCGAAATTAAGATCCGGTCAGTTTTCTAATGACGAGATATCTCGTTCATCAATATCTGGTCTGTTTTCTAAAGATGAGATATCTCGTTCATCAATTTCTGATAAGTTTTCTAATGACGGCGAGATTAAGATCTGGTCAGTTTTATAATGAAGGCGAAATTAAGATCCGGTCAGTTTTCTAATGACGAGATATCTCGTTCATCAATATCTGGTCTGTTTTCTAAAGATGAGATATCTCGTTCATCAATTTCTGATAAGTTTTCTAATGACGGCGAGATTAAGATCTGGTCAGTTTTATAATGAAGGCGAAATTAAGATCCGGTCAGTTTTCTAATGACGAGATATCTCGTTCATCAATATCTGGTCTGTTTTCTAAAGATGAGATATCTCGTTCATCAATTTCTGATAAGTTTTCTAATGACGGCGAGATTAAGATCTGGTCAGTTTTATAATGAAGGCGAAATTAAGATCCGGTCAGTTTTCTAATGACGAGATATCTCGTTCATCAATATCTGGTCTGTTTTCTAAAGATGAGATATCTCGTTCATCAATTTCTGATAAGTTTTCTAATGACGGCGAGATTAAGATCTGGTCAGTTTTATAAAGAAGGCGAAATTAAGATCCGGTCAGTTTTCTAATGACGAGATATCTCGTTCATCAATATCTGGTCTGTTTTCTAAAGATGAGATATCTCGTTCATCAATTTCTGATAAGTTTTCTAATGACGGCGAGATTAAGATCTGGTCAGTTTTATAATGAAGGCGAAATTAAGATCTGGTCAGTTTTCTAATGACGAGATATCTCGTTCATCAATATCTGGTCTGTTTTCTAAAGATGAGATATCTCGTTCATCAATTTCTGATAAGTTTTCTAATGACGGCGAGATTAAGATCTGGTCAGTTTTATAATGAAGGCGAAATTAAGATCCGGTCAGTTTTCTAATGACGAGATATCTCGTTCATCAATATCTGGTCTGTTTTCTAAAGATGAGATATCTCGTTCATCAATTTCTGATAAGTTTTCTAATGACGGCGAGATTAAGATCTGGTCAGTTTTATAAAGAAGGCGAAATTAAGATCCGGTCAGTTTTCTAATGACGAGATATCTCGTTCATCAATATCTGGTCTGTTTTCTAAAGATGAGATATCTCGTTCATCAATTTCTGATAAGTTTTCTAATGACGGCGAGATTAAGATCTGGTCAGTTTTATAATGAAGGCGAAATTAAGATCCGGTCAGTTTTCTAATGACGAGATATCTCGTTCATCAATATCTGGTCTGTTTTCTAAAGACGAGATATTTCGTTCATCAATTTCTGATCAGTTTTCTAATGACGGCGAGATTAAGATCTGGTCAGTTTTATAATGAAGGCGAAATTAAGATCCGGTCAGTTTTCTAATGACGAGATATCTCGTTCATCAATATCTGGTCTGTTTTCTAAAGACGAGATATCTCGTTCATCAATTTCTGATCAGTTTTCTAATGACGGCGAGATTAAGATCTGGTCAGTTTTATAATGAAGGCGAAATTAAGATCCGGTCAGTTTTCTAATGACGAGATATCTCGTTCATCAATATCTGGTCTGTTTTCTAATGACGGCGAGATTAAGATCTGGTCAGTTTTATAATGAAGGCGAAATTAAGATCCGGTCAGTTTTCTAATGACGAGATATCTCGTTCATCAATATCTGGTCTGTTTTCTAATGACGGCGAGATTAAGATCTGGTCAGTTTTATAATGAAGGCGAAATTAAGATCCGGTCAGTTTTCTAATGACGAGATATCTCGTTCATCAATATCTGGTCTGTTTTCTAATGACGGCGAGATTAAGATCTGGTCAGTTTTATAATGAAGGCGAAATTAAGATCCGGTCAGTTTTCTAATGACGAGATATCTCGTTCATCAATATCTGGTCTGTTTTCTAAAGACGAGATATCTCGTTCATCAATTTCTGATCAGTTTTCTAATGACGGCGAGATTAAGATCTGGTCAGTTTTATAATGAAGGCGAAATTAAGATCCGGTCAGTTTTCTAATGACGAGATATCTCGTTCATCAATATCTGGTCTGTTTTCTAATGACGGCGAGATTAAGATCTGGTCAGTTTTATAATGAAGGCGAAATTAAGATCCGGTCAGTTTTCTAATGACGAGATATCTCGTTCATCATTATCCTGTTTTCTAATGACGAGAAATCTCGTTCATCAATTTCTGATAATTTTTCTAATGACGGTGAGATTAAGATCTGGTCAGTTTTCCAATGTCGTGATATCTCATTGATCTAGATTTGTTCAGTTTTTTAATGCCGAGATATTCATGGTCCGGAAGGTCTGGTCAGATTTGCTAATGACTAGATATCTATTTGAGACATTCACTACTTGGGCCAAGACTTATGTCTTACCTGTGTGATATACTACCTACATAATAGCAAACATTCTAAAAAGGAATATGCTACCTTCGGACTTAAATCCCTAATGAATAACCCTATGCTACACGACGTAAAAACGTGTTTTCCACACAACTGCCCAAAAAATTTCCCGAGGTAAAGAGTCCCATTCGTGCACAAGAACACGTCATTGTACTTGTGCAATCCTTGGAGATGTTGTGTAGGTTGCAATTTTAATTTCAAGATCATCCCAGACAGGGTATATTGGATTGAGATCAGGTGATCTTACTTGATACAAATGCAGTATTATCACTATTTTTTGACATGGGTGCACTTAAGAAAAAATCGTGATACATTTATCATTGTGTCCATGTGGCATGACGAGATAACTCGTCATTAGAAAAACTGACCAGATCTTGATGGACAAGATACCTCGTCATTAGAAAACTGACCAGATCTTAATCTCACCGTCATTAGAAAATTGATCCGAAATTGATGAACGAGATAACTCGTCATTAGAAAACAAACCAGAAATTGATGAACGAGACATCTCGTCATTAGAAAACTGACCGGATCTTAATTTCGCCTTCATTATAAAACTGACCAGATCTTAATCTCACCGTCATTAGAAAACTGAACAGAAATTGATGAACGAGATAACTCGTCATTAGAAAACAAACCAGAAATTGATGAACGAGACATCTCGTCATTAGAAAACTGACCGGATCTTAATTTCGCCTTCATTATAAAACTGACCAGATCTTAATCTCACCGTCATTAGAAAACTGAACAGAAATTGATGAACGAGATAACTCGTCATTAGAAAACAAACCAGAAATTGATGAACGAGACATCTCGTCATTAGAAAACTGACCGGATCTTAATTTCGCCTTCATTATAAAACTGACCAGATCTTAATCTCACCGTCATTAGAAAACTGAACAGAAATTGATGAACGAGATATCTCGTCATTACAAAACGGACCAGATATTGATGAACGAGATATCTCGTGATTAGAAAACTGACCAGATCTTAATCACGGCGAGCGAAAGTGAGCAGGGGGCTGAGCCCCCTTATAATTGAAAATTTTTGAAAGTCACTCTGAAACTTAAAGGAGGTCGGTAAAATTATTTTTTTATAAATAAAGCAAAGTTATGTCTTATTTTCTTCCTGTTAATTCAACTAGTACCTAATCTAAACTAATCGCTAGATGACAACCGTGGCTCAGTGAGTTTGCCCACTGCGATGGCAACTTGCGAGTTGTAGATGGTACAGGTTCGATTCTTGTCACTATACTGGGTGCATTACTCTGTTATGTATCAGTAAAACTTTCTTTGTGGGTGTATGTCCATTACCTAACGTTGTCTTGTGCTTGATGCAACTTAACCCAATATGGCTTTTACGCCATAAAAACAAACCAACAAACGTTATCGCTAGGTTAGATCGAAGTAAAATGTGTAGCCAAAAAAGGACCACATCGCGACAAACCACACCTTTGATTCACCTTTTATAAGATTTGGATATCTTTTCATTGTTAAGACGCTTAGACAAATACAACTACTAACCATATCTCGCTGTATGACACATGAAGTAGCAGCATAGAATAAAAAGAAAAAGTCCTAAAAAGGTCAACAAGAATCCAGCTGCTTCAAAAGTTCTCTAACCTTCCACGTGCATGTATGCCTTCCCCTGATAATGTCGAACAGTTCAAAAGGAAGAAGGATTAGACTGTGTAGTGCATTTATTTTCTGACTGTGATTTTGATACTCTGTAATTTTGAAGTGCATACGTCTTTAAATTCGGTCCGGTGAAGTAGGGGGTTTCTACGAAAACTCTGACGACCAAAACAAAATGGCCAGATATAAAATAGCTTTATACCTCGTAAACTATAGATAATATAATGATTTAAATTGTTTTGTTTTTTGGGTATGTCCGTATCTAGCATGGTGTGTAGTGTAGGGGGTGCAGTAATAAGCGGTAGCTCCTGAAAATGGCGACGACGGGCGGCGTTTGGGCAGTGTAACTTTGGATTTCGAAGAGATGGAACGCTGAAATTGGTGCCTATTTATAGCGAATACAACATGATTGCACAATATTATTTGGCAATAACCTATAAATAAAATTTGTAGTTATAAGTTTATAAATGTGCTGAGTCGAAGAAAAAAATTTTCATAATGTCGGAGAAATTCCCAAGGAAATGCAATCAGAAATAAGGTACATTATTTGAAGGAAATGCTTTTTTTTAATCAGAGAAATCGGTATTGACTAATACCGAATGTACAGATTGTATAAAGAGAAAGTCTAGTACTACGAGTGAGCTGTTGCTTGAACCGATGGATATTGACTTGAAATGTGATCTTTGAAACATTAAACGATGAAATGAGAAGAAATGACAATACCTCTGTCCTAGTTTGTTTTGTTACATTTGTAATGTTTGTGATCTATAGGGCTTCTGTGAGAGATTTTAAACCAGTTTAAAACATTTCGCTATGTTAAACGAGGTTTTCGAAATGAAGATAAATTAAATGAAGACAATTTATTTATAAGTTTAATATATTGTCTTCATTAAATTTACTTCGCAGTTCTCATCGTTTTGCATGTCGATGTGTTAAAGCTGTACTGATTCGGGTGCATTTTCAGGCAAAATGGCGAAAGGGTTGACAAACAAATCGTACTTTTTTTGGTTTTGAAAATCAGAAAAACGATCCTTGGAAGCTGATATCAAGTTATCAATCAAGTTAGCGTGCGAAAAAAAAATTACCTATCTGCTGACTTGTGAATATTAAAGTAACAGATGATGAGGCGGATCTCCAGCAAATCAATGGAGGGTCACGTATGGCCCGCGGGCAGCGGTTTGTGCATCCTTGCTCTAAGCGAAAGAATAATCTCGCCGAGATTGTCATTTATGTAGCCAAGCCGCTTTCTTTTTGAATGAAATTATGGTTTAGTTCGTCAAGTAGTAAATGTTCGTATCCAATAGATTCGACATACCAATATGCCCTTTACCAATATGTACTTTAGTGCACATTCTATCCCATTTGGATGGGTCTTGTGGACAAAAATCCCTATTAATACGCTTTAATATTATTTTCTCTACCTTCCGTTGAAGTTTTGTTTTGAAATACTATAGATACTAAAGCTAAGCGGAAGATTAATCTCGCCTAGATTGTAATTATGCAAATAAGACGCTTTCTTTGGGTCAATAGTTCGTCAAATAGTAAATCTTCGCATCCAATATATTCCACATACCAACATGCCTTTTACCAATATGTACTTTAGTGCACATTCTATCCCATTTGGATGGGTCTTGTGGGCAAAAATCCCTATTAATACGCTTTAATATTATTTTCTCTATCTTCCCTTAAAGTTTTGTTTTGAAATACTATAGATACTAAAGCTAAGCGGGAGATTAATCTCGCCTAGATTGTAATTATGCAAATAAGACGCTTTCTTTGGGTCAATAGTTCGTCAAATAGTAAATGTTCGCATCCAATATATTCCACATACCAATATGCCTTTTACCAATATGTACTTTAGTGCACATTCTATCCCATTTGGATGGGTCTCTTGTGGACAAAAATCCCTATTAATACGCTTTAATATTATTTTCTCTATCTTCCCTTAAAGTTTTGTTTTGAAATACTATAGATACTAAAGCTAAGCGGGAGATTAATCTCGCCTAGATTGTAATTATGCAAATAAGACGCTTTCTTTGGGTCAATAGTTCGTCAAATAGTAAATCTTCGCATCCAATATATTCCACATACCAATATGCCTTTTACCAATATGTACTTTAGTGCACATTCTATCCCATTTGGATGGGTCTTGTGGGCAAAAATCCCTATTAATACGCTTTAATATTATTTTCTCTATCTTCCGTTGAAGTTTTGTTTTGAAATACTATAGATACTAAAGCTAAGCGGAAGATTAATCTCGCCTAGATTGTAACTATGCAAATAAGACGCTTTCTTTGGGTCAATAGTTCGTCAAATAGTAAATGTTCGCATCCAATATATTCCACATACCAATATGCCTTTTACCAATATGTACTTTAGTGCACATTCTATCCCATTTGGATGGGTCTTGTGGACAAAAATCCCTATTAATACGCTTTAATATTATTTTCTCTATCTTCCCTTAAAGTTTTGTTTTGAAATACTATAGATACTAAAGCTAAGCGGGAGATTAATCTCGCCTAGATTGTAATTATGCAAATAAGACGCTTTCTTTGGGTCAATAGTTCGTCAAATAGTAAATGTTCGCATCCAATATATTCCACATACCAATATGCCTTTTACCAATATGTACTTTAGTGCACATTCTATCCCATTTGGATGGGTCTTGTGGGCAAAAATCCCTATTAATACGCTTTAATATTATTTTCTCTACCTTCCGTTGAAGTTTTGTTTTGAAATACTATAGATACTAAAGCTAAGCGGAAGATTAATCTCGCCTAGATTGTAACTATGCAAATAAGACGCTTTCTTTGGGTCAATAGTTCGTCAAATAGTAAATGTTCGCATCCAATATATTCCACATACCAATATGCCCATTACTAATGTGTACTTTAGTGTACATTCTACCACATTTGAATGGCTCTTGTGGACATACATCCCTGCGCTTTAAGTTCATGTTCCCTACCTTCCCTTAAAGTTTTGTATTGAAGCACTATAGATGCTTTAAAGCTAATAGCTTAAGTTTGATATCCTTTTAGAGAACTATGTATAACTAACACATTACGCGGTGAAACAAGATTATATGTACAAAAAGACCCTTAGGAGACTTACATCTGCAAATGAGCTCATCTCTTATGCAGACCAATAACCTTGATTGCCTGTCAAACAAATTACACTCGACACTTCCTGAAGGCTGCTTTAAGAGAAGAAATACTCCCCAAAAACAAAGTAGAAACTCAAGCAGAGTAGAAAGAAAAAAAAGCTCTAATTAAGCCTGGAGGCAAAACAGAAACGAAAACGAGCCACGGGCGTTGACTATTTCCAAGAATCGTAGCGATTCAGGTGCTGAACGGTCTGTGCCCGGCATAAATTACTCGGATCCCTCCAAACGGAAGATGGAAAACAAAGACCCGCTGTATCCCGTGGACAAAGAGCTCAGCACATGCGCCCATAGAAAGCGAAGAGAGTCAAAAGGTACGTATTGTGCTGCTCGCGTAATTAGTACCTCCATTGGGCGTTTCTAGAGACATGCTAAAGGTGGAAACATTGGTTCAGTGCCCTCATACGCATTCCCGACCTACTGTGTGATTACGCCCTGAACTTAAGCGATGGCATAATGGGGAATAGCTGCGGATGTGGCGATTCATCGAATGGCCCTGCGAAAATCTGCAAGGATGTCATCCATGTCGGCGCAAGGAGGGGGTGTTTCTGTTGCGTGACTGGATGGGTTGGAATGTGAATAAAATATTTGAGGTGCTTTTTCCAGTACGCATGGAAAAAGTGGGATTAGTCGCCTGAAAAAAATCTCTAAAGACTCGTATTATTAATGAAAGGCGTGTGATTGCCCGCATCTATTATGATGTCAATAGCGTGATTGCGACCATAAAAATTAATGTTTGATTCGGAGTAATTCACTTAATAGCCAAATGAATCAAATGGTAAAATGTAATTGAATGCCGTGGTAATTTCAACGACGAGTGCCGAGTCGAGGAGAGGACTTTTATGGGGCAAGAGGACTTGTGCCCCAGAGGAATTTGATCTGGTGGGGCAACACCCCATAGGACGATTTTAGCAGAGTAATAAAACATGGAACTGGATCAAAAGATAAAAAAAATCAGATGGGTCGCGAAAAACGTCATACTGAATTTTTTTTAATGGGATGGATTGTGTATGGTGACACAACTGCAATTAATCAACTCGTGAATCCATCTTTGTGTTGTTACAGGAAGGGTAAGATATAAGTGAATATAACCTTGGCAATTATAAGTGAAATATAGTTCTTTGATTATCAAAGGTCGATGATAGAAAAGTAAGATACATATGGCATAGTACTTACAAAGAGTTCTTACAAAATATAAATCTATACGAGGCTATATCTTCCTACAAAGGTTATATATTTCTACTAAGGCTATATCTTTCTACTAAGGCTATATCTTTCTACTAAGGCTATATCTTTCTACTAAGGCTATGTCTTTCTACTAAGGCTATGTCTTTCTACTAAGTCTATATCTTTCTACTTAGGCTATATCTTTCTACTAAGTCTATATCTTTCTACTAAGTCTATATCTTTCTACTAAGTCCATATCTTTCTACGAAGGCTATATCTTTCTACTAAGGCTATGTCTTTCTACTAAGGCTATGTCTTTCTACTAAGGCTATGTCTTTCTACTAAGTCTATATCTTTCTACTAAGGCTATATCTTTCTAAGTCTACATCTTTCTACTAAGTCTATATCTTTCTACTAAGTCTATATCTTTCTACTAAGGCTATATCTTTTTACTAAGGCTATATCTTTCTACTAAGGCTATATCTTTCTACTAAGGCTATATCTTTCTACGAAGGCTATATCTTTCTACTAAGGCTATATATTTCTACTAAGGCTATATATCTTTCTACTAAGGCTATATCTTTCTACTAAGGCTATGTCTTTCAAGAGTAGTGGACGATGTAGAAATGTAACTACCTCAAGTTAAACGTACTTTATAGTTCATGAACGATTTTTATCGAGTAACATCGCCATTAAAATCACCGGTAAGGAGGAAGGTGAATAACACTTTTACTTACTTAACTGTTACATTTTGGGTATAGTTGAGATCCCTTGCATATCTGGGTTTCCTACGTACTATACAAACTTTAAGAGGCGAGAGGAAATATAAAATCAAAGCATATTTATAGAGATGTACCTCCAGAAGCGCCATAAATGCCATAAGAGTGTGGTAGAAGATGCACTAAGGTGCATCGATGAATGACAGGATGTATGTGAACAAGTACTTTACTAGCTCAAATTTTACACTTTGGCAGTAGTTGAGGTCACTTGCAGATCTGGGTTTCCTAAGTGCCTTTTTGTTTCGAATCTTATTTTACCCTATTTCGATTATACAGTTCTCTTTAAGAGGATGTTATGCTCAAAATATTAGCTTTAAAGCAGCACTACATGCTGTTTTAAAACGTCTTGTACAAACTTTAAGAAAGGTACGAAACATAAAATGATAGCATATTTATAGAGATGTCCACAAGCGTTATTTAAGTGTGGTAGAAGATGCACTAAGGTACACTAATAGACTACAGGAAGATGTTAAAAAGTACTATTACTAGCTCAAATTTTACACTTCGACAGTAGTTGAGATCACTTGCAAATCTGGGTTTCCTAAGAGTATTTTCATGTATCCAATCTACACATAGTTCTCAAGGATATTTTTTTCAATGCCAGCTTATGGATCATATGACTCTTCAAACACTAATGAGCGAGAACACGACAGTCTCGGGGGTAACTCAAGGTACAATGGGAGGTGCTGTCACATTGCACTTACCGTGAACTGGGAATGAGATATATATGCCTTCCTGGATGACTTTGAGGAAGCTGGTCCGTATTTTTATGTTGTCTTGAAGAAACCAGCAAGCTTAAAGCTGCCAACCCGACTTTAGCACATACGAAACTCAAACTCGCAGCCAAGTGCTACAATCTGCCAGTTTCTTAAGACTGGTGGACCTCTTTTAAAGATATTAATTTGAAAAAGTAAGCTATTTGTCACAAATTATGCTGTTTTTAAGCATACACAAGTGGTTTCTAAACATCCTGTGAAAACTTTAATGGGAGGTAGAGAACGCAAAACTAAACCGTATTCACAAAGAGATGTATGTCCATCATAATGTGCTAGACCTAATAGGATGCAAGACCAAATGGGCTTAAGCGACGATTTTCAATCCTTTTGATTTCAACACACACATAAACCCTTTGCAAAAATTCTGTTGCATACCAAAAACTATTTTTTTGTCAATTTCACGAAAAAAAAAGACAAAAATTTTCTCGATTTACAAAAAAAAATAAGTTTCTATCAACCATCCTTTTAGTTCTAAAGTGACTTTCCACGAAATCTTTTCGAATAATTTATTTATGATATTGGTAATAAAAAAATAATTACTTATTATCTGTGAACACGCTCATGCCAGAAGTCCAAAACTAAACCTATGTAATGACATAAACCTCACAAAATTTTAAAAGTTTCACCATTCGTGAGGTACACCAGTACCATTCTTACGGGACACCTATTGAAAATAGCTGTGATAGAGGGTGTATGCAATACGGAACAAAATTGGTAGACAGCAAGAACGTGAACATTTCTGCTCACCCAAATTTTACAGTTTGACAGTAATTGTGCATTTACAGTTTCACAATAGGTTGCAACCAATAACAGTAGTTCACGCTTGATGGCGTAGAGGCATATATTGCCTTACAAACTGGCCAACTGCGTGTTGTTGAACACACCCTCTATCAAATCCAGGTGGTACCTGCGGAACTGGCCATACATCCCTATGTGAGTACGGTTTAATTACATGTTGATGGAACCCAGGGGAACCATCGATAATCGCTTTTCTGATGCTCTACCACACATTCGGCACCTATGAACCGAAGTAGACGAACCTGCAAGATGGACTCGGTGCATATTTGTATCCTCCCATGGGTGTATTTCTCAATTCTGTGTCAGCAAAACTTTCCTTGTATGTCCATTATGCCCTACCCTTGCGAATGGGCCCATTACTTGGCGTTACTTGCATTGCCAAATACAGTCCTAGCGCCGTAAAACCCCAGCCAACCTTGCTAGACGAAGGTAAAAGATATATTTTTTTCAAAAATACGCATTTTCAGAAGTTTAAAAAAAGGAAAAGAATTTTAGTTACGTTACATCAAATTGTGAAATAGTCATTTCGCTAAATATATAGTTCTGGGGCATGTTTATCGCCAAGCAATTCTTTTGCCAAAACAAGATGTCCGCCGAAGTCAGTATTGCAGCTATCTTGGAGATTCGATTGGTTACATATGGAAGTGAAAAGGTTGTCATAAATCTGATAAGTAGTATAAAGGTTGCCATGTATGGCGAAAAAAAGCCGTTGCACCGTATACTGCATACCACCCGTCATATACTCTTTTCTGGGTTGGCTGGTTTGAGTTTGATTCTACAAGGGCCTATTTGGCCAAGCTACGCCTAGCACAAACAATAACACGGGTTGAAAGAAGCAAAAGGTATTAGGGTAAAACGGAAGAGATGACTGATTTCTGGGGATATGACTTTTGACGCTGTTCTTCATAAGTATCTTTTTTGTCAGGGCTCTCTTTCAATGACTTTCTGGATCTCATTGTAAAATTTGTTGAAAGTTTTATTCACTTTTATTGGATTCGAACACGCGACCCCTCGGTTGCTAAAACCGTTACTCCACCAACCGGGCTGCTGCAGCCCTATGGCACGAGGTTCATAGTTGTCCAAGCTGTGGCAAACACAAAGCATGAAGTAAAGTATGCAATTTTCGTGAGTTTTTGCTTCTTCAGGTCAGCGGTAGCCCTGTTGGAAGAGTAACGCATTAGCAACCAGAGGGTTGCGAATTCGAATCCAACCGAAGACCATGGGGTCCATAGGGGATTGGTGCATGTTAAATCTGTCGTGGTCTCAAATGTCCTCACGCTGGCATGGTGAATAAGTTAAGAAGGTGGGGTGCCAGCTTAGGTGTGACCTCGTCATCTGACCATGATGTTGTCCTCGAATCTATCCTTTCAGGACTGACCCCGGGCTGTCGCCAATAGCCTGTTGAGTTGCTGCAACGTACGACTACTCTAACTAGCTTTAGGATATATATTAGGGTGGGCCAAAAAAAAAAGTTTTTTTTTTTTGCTATCCAAAACTAATATGTAAATAATTTCATCTCGATTTATTGATATCTTTTGCAACCCCCAAGGGGTTAAAACCCTCCAAAAAGATAAAAATTCTGGCATTTTTTATAAAAAATAAAATTGTTTACAATTACGTTCTAATAGTGCTCAAAAGTAAGCTAATACATACAATATTTACGGTAAAAAAATTGTTTAGATCAGTACGTATCTTCTGCCTCCCCAACGGGATCCAAATAGCAGAAAAACTGACCACCAGTTTTTACCGTAGTTACAAAAATGTCATTTTTTTCAGTTTTTTGGCTATTTGGCCCCCGTTGGTAAGGCAGAAGATACGTACTGATCCAAACAATTTTTTTACCGTCAATATTGAATGTATTAGCTTACTTTTGAGTACAATTAGAACGTAATTGTAAAAATTTTTATATTTTATAAAAAAATGCCCGAATTTGGATCTTTTTGGAGGGTTTGAACCCCTTGGAGAGAGAAAAGATATCGAGAAATCGGGATGAAATTTTTTCCACATTAGTTTTACTGCATGAGCCAACTTTTCCGCACTATTAAAATGTGATAGCAAAAAAAATAAAAACAACTTTTTTCGGCCCACTCTAATATATATTTGTCTGATTTTAAACTCGAAAATCATTTCAGAAAGAATTCAAGCCTACTGAGCACACCTCTGTATACATATAGTGCCTTATGAATGTTCCCGCACCAAGCAAAGGAAGCCCCACCAAAAAGACGAAGTTAATATTAACATTCCGTAGCATTGCCGTTGCTTTTAAAACCGAAGGTGACTCAGGGAAAGTATGCATAAAGGATTCAAGCGATTGGGGTGAGCGAATAAAGTATTAAGCAGGGCAGATGATGCTCTAAAGTGGCTGGAAAGAGCGAGCATAGTCACGTGACCATTGTTTTCCGTCTTCCCTAATCTGGTGTTCTAATCTTGGGAGGGGTTCGGCATACCCACTGTTATCTATCTGAAAGGTTGAAAAGATCCAGAAACGTGTTCATGTGGATTGGCATGGTTGCATTGGAAACGGGTGCGCGCCAAGGGTTGGCTCTTTCTTCGCCAAGAGGGGGATGGTGGACTCGATCCTGCGTGCCCCGCGGTGGGGGATGGAAGTCCTCATTAACCCTGAGCCAGGAAGGATGCTTTCGGGACATTTTTTTTTGCTTGCCACTTTCATTTATATTTATGTGTGTGCACACTTCTTCCTTTCAGTGTAACATGAACGCAAAGCTGGATTGTGGTTGAAAATTTCGGAATTGTGTCTTTCGTCGATACCATTGTATGCTTTCCGTATACAACTGATGGGAAACTTGAAGTGAGATTATACATCACATTGATGAACGAGCACAAAAGCATACTCGGACTTCTTGATCTTAAGGTTAACCCTACAAGTGGTTTCGACGAAATATCTCGTTTATCAAGATCTGGCGAATGAGGACAATTCTCGTCGCCGAAAGTTATTGCTGAGTTTTTGATGATAAGATCAATAATATCTTATCGGTTTTTAAACATTTGGTTACCCATTATAATCGCAATCTTCTTAATCACAATCCGACTTCTTGATCTTAAGGTTAACTATCCAAATGGTTTCGAGATCCATCTTAATCGCAATCCGACTTCTTGATCTTAAGGTTAACTATCCAAATGGTTTCGAGATCCATCTTAATCGCAATCCGACTTCTTGATCTTAAGGTTAACTATCCAAATGGTTTCGAGATCCATCTTAATCGCAATCCGACTTCTTGATCTTAAGGTTAACTATCCAAATGGTTTCGAGATCCATCTTAATCGCAATCCGACTTCTTGATCTTAAGGTTAACTATCCAAATGGTTTCGAGATCCATCTTAATCGCAATCCGACTTCTTGATCTTAAGGTTAACTATCCAAATGGTTTCGAGATCCATCTTAATCGCAATCCGACTTCTTGATCTTAAGGTTAACTATCCAAATGTTTTCGAGATCCATCTTAACCGCAATCCGACTTCTTGATCTTGATCGAAATATTCGGTCTATCAAGATCTGGCGAATGACGAGACTTCTCGTTGCCGAAAAGTATTGCTGTGTTTTTGATGACAAGATCAATAATATCTTATCAGTTTTTAAACTTTTGGTTAAGCCTAAAATCGCAAAAAATGCGGAAACTTTAATATCACGCAAAAACTAACTATCGGAACGAGCTGAAATTTTGCATGGCTGAATAACAAGACTTTCTGAATCGATTAATATCAAAACATAATGACGCTCCAATTCTAAATATCAATTTAATAATTATTATTTCATTATCAAAATCTATTTTCAAAATAAAATATATTAAATTGATTTGTTTATGTTGTTAAACAGTAAAACGGTGCAAAATATCAGCGCTATAGAAATATTATTTGGGAAGATATTCATAAAAGTCTAATAAACTGACTTGATATTGAGCTCCAATCTTCCTGTACTCATATCTTCGAAATGGTAAAACCTAATGACATGTAATTTGGTATGGGAAATTAAATTGGGATATAGATTCGAAATTTTGTGTCGAAATAGGGGGGTCTCTATTGGAAACTATGAAGTTGATGCTCAATTTAATATGAAGACGGATTGGAAATTTTATAAATTTGAATTTATAGACGTTAATTTTAGTCAAGCGACATCTTTGAATTTTCTCTACTGTTAAAATTGCTTGAACGAAGAAGGGAGTTTCGGGTTTTTTTCCTCGACAAGTACCTACTTCATGATCATTTATAAGTGGGTCCTTCTGGTCAAGACACAAGTCGGAAAGTAATGGAATTTTCGTCACACTGGGGCAACGTAGCGGGCTCCTGTCAACAGTCCCAAAGGCAAAGATCCGAGGTAAATACTTGTAATTTTAAACCACGGTAAGATGACGAGGTCAACACCTGAGCTAGCAACCCACAAAAGAAACTTATACACTTAATCAAAGTGAGATCTGAGTTAACGTGCACAGATCTCCCACGAAAATGATGGTTTTGAGTTGGAATCGAGTTTCAAAGCACGAAACCACCGGTTTTCTAATCCGTGATTGTCAACTGAACTACCCCTACCCCTGACTAGATTCCAAAATGTACTTCCTTCGGAACCAAAAACTACCCGTTTCCTGTCAGTATCTTCATTGATTGCCAGTATCTTGTATGCAGATCCTTGAGATAACTGTCTGATTGGAATATGCAACTACGTGTGCTCCATTACAATTATTTCAATTACATATCTAATTAATACTTTTATTTCTTTAACTGTCTATCTCTGTCAGCATTTTTTTTCTGAGTCGTCTGATTAAACCAAGTCGTTTGTAGCCTCGTTTTTCTGGCTTTCGTCATTTGCCAGATTGCCGGTTAAACCTACTCACGCAAAACGTTTTGTTTTAAAAATTGACTTTGCAAGTTTCTGTTCGCCCCCGTCCAGTTTTTAAACTAAAAACATTCAGGGGACAAGAACAGTTTGCTCATTACAACTTATTTTCGATTCACTTGTATTTACATGGAATTTAAAACGCTTGATTTTATCGAAGAAATAGTCAATTTGGTGAAATTTGCTTTGGTATTATTTCAATGTCTGACTTATTCAGACTTGTAATTAATTCCTTTTCAACTACGGCTGGCTTGTTTTGTTCTGCGTTCATTTCTTGCTCCACAAGGCAAACAAGATCGAGACTTTTGGCTTAAAGGTAGGTAGGTATTCTAATTAGCGTTGTACTTGGAGCAACACAGCGGGCTATTGGTGACAACCCATGATCAAACCCGAAGGGTAATTGGTAATTGGTAATTTTAGTTAACGTCGTACTAGAGCAACACAACGGGCTATACAAACCCGAAGGGTAATTGGTAATTTTAGTTAACGTCGTACTAGAGCAACACAACGGGCTATTGACGACGGTCCGGGATCAGTCCTTTAAGGGAAAGATCCGAGGACGACACCTCGTAATTTTGAACCACGTTCAGATGACGAAGCAACACCTGAGCTGGCACCCCACTCTCCAAACTTCCACGCCAACCCAACGTGAGGACTTTCGGCCACGACAGATTTAAGGTGCACCAGCCGCCTCTACACCATACGTTTACAAACATCCATGCCCGGACCCGGATTCGAACCAGGAACCTTCCGATCTAGAGGCTAACACCTTAACCACTATACCGGTTGGTCGGCTCAAACCCGAAGGGAACGATTATAAATGTATGAGCTAAAACCCCACTCTTCATACTTCCATGCCAATGTTAGGACATTTGAGGCCGCGACCGATTTAAAATGCACCAGCCGCCTTTTGTACACTACGGTCTTTGGTTGGTTGAAACACGCAACCTTCTGGTTGCTAATCCATTACACTTACAAACGGGCTACCGCGACCCTTGGCTTAAAGGAAACCTACGAAGTTAGCAATACCCGTCTATAAATTGGTGCTTTTTTTTTAATGAATGTAGGCAGGTCTGAAAATGGTAAAGAAAATGTTCATAATAATGCGATTGATTGAATAAGCAAACGAAGAACTCATGTTTGTGCTTGGTGATTGTCTTCGATTAAGAGGGATGGGACGAAACAAACTGCCCATTTGCCTTTTATGGGGACGTATTCCATTTACTGTCTATTCGCCTACAGGTACAGGGACATATTTCTCTTGTCCTTTGGTCTAGACGCAGGAACTTATTCCAAATCTTGTTCATTTGCTTAGATGCATGGACATATTCCACTTCTTGTCCATTCGCCTAAAAGCAGGGACATATTTCCTTTCTTGTCCATTTTTATAGACGCAACGACATATTCCACTTCTTGTCTGTCCTCAAAGACGCCACGACCTGTTCTATTTCTAATCCATTTTCACAGACGCCACTATAACTATTCCACTTTTTATCCATTCGTCTGGACGTAGGGACATATCCCACTTGTCCATTCGTCTAGACGTAGGGATATATTTAATTTCTTGTTCATTTGCATAGGCACAGATACATATTCCACTTTTTATTAATTCAAAAAGACGCAAAAACATATTCACTTCTTGTCCATTCGCCAAGAATCAGAGGCATATTCCACTTGTTTATTCACCTAGGCGCATTTAAGGGGATTTCCGATGGGGTTCGAGTCCTTCCTGAAATGTATATTTCTTAAAAGCAAATTATGCACGCCTTACCAGTTTTTTTTAGCTCATATCGAAACCTGGTTAATCATGCAAGTAAAACATACGCAAACACGTTAAAGATACAAGCAAAGCGTGTTGTAAAAGATAAGTCTTGACCACTCCCAAAATCATTTTCTGACTACGTGTGTGCTCTTTTACAAGAGCCACCGCACAATATCTCAATCCATCTCTGAAGCTTGGAGCTCCTTTCATGGGATATCTTTTATTATTTTGTTTGGTGATCCAGCCTCTGGTGGGAAGGAGAGCAGTTTAAGTCTCATAGAAAGGAAAAAGAAATGGTTTCAGAGCCTGCCCTTGGAAGCGAATTCACACCGCAGGAGAGGCTAACCTTGTAGATCGAAAGGATCTGTAAGCTGGGATGACAATAACATTCACCGGTCTCTGCCTACTGTGGCCACTGAACACTCGTCAGGTGGTCTGGGGTTGGTAAAGGAAGTTCAGTAGTTCTGTTTTATTGTTCGGCATTCCTCATTCTTCAGAACATTTACCCTTAGTAATGCGCATTACGGCAGAATTATTTGCCTTGGAAAGATTGTTACTAATTCATGTAAAAGCTTGGCTTGGCATGTTCAGACATGGGACCGGGTTTCCTGCTATATATTATTGGACTTTGTGTTTCAAAAATTAATCCTAAAGTTGGCTTAAACGATGCAAATCGAAGTTTCGTTATGCCTTAAGTAGGGAGATCTTGGACGCGTCTGGAAAGTATTCTAGCAGTTTAACTTTCATAGTGATTGTCTCATCGAGGTATCGCGTCATCATCAAAACTGACCAGATCTTGACGGATGAGATATATCGTCATGATGAAAAAACTGACCAGATCTTGATGGATGATATTTATATCGTCATGATAAAAAAACTGACCAGATCTTGATCTCGTCATCACAAAAAGAATCGGAAATACGCGGATGACGAGACGTCTCGAAATAAGCAAAACTGGATAGATCTTGACGAACGATTCCTAAGCTTTGTCATCAGCTAAATTGGCAAGATTTTGATGAACGTTATACAGGGTGACAATTATTGTGAGCTATATGAAAAAAAACCTTGATAACTTTTGAACCGTTAGCAAGATTTAGTTAAAACTTAGCGGTTGAATTCAGTGCATGTCGGGATTTTTTTTTTCAGCATGCGCAAAAAACTCTTATTGTTGTTAATTTTTCGATGAAAATGTCGAAATACAGCGTTTCTGAGCGTATATTGATCGGCAAGACTTACTATTCGAGTAATAACAGCCCGATTGCGATTCATAGGAAATTTGCGACCGAGTACAAGCTCAAGACAACAGGTACAAGTGTTATAACGATTAAAATTTGATTCAAAAGTTCGAGAGAACTGGTAGTGTTTGCGATGACAGTGTTGGAAATGTTGGTCGTCGAGCGAGTGTGAAAACGCCCGAAAATATCGAGAAAACACGAACTGTGTTTCACAATACCGAAAGGAAATCGATCAGACGAGCTGCACAACAGGTCGGAATCAACCTTCGAGACTTTCCGACAAATTGTTGCTCAAGACCTGCAGCTCTTTCCTTGCAAAATTCAAACTCATCAACAAGACGAGAAAAGCATCTTGTCTGTTCTCAGGTCTGTGGTAGCTCGATTGGAAGGGTGATTAGCAACCGGAGGGTAGTGAGTTCCAATCCTACCAAAGACCATCGTGTATAGAGGGGGGCTTGTGCACGTTAAATCCCTCGAAGCCTTAAATGTCCTCACGATGACGATTTCTACAGTGCGACTTCAGCTAAAATATCTACCCACCGGATACTTTCCTTGATTTGGGGCCCTTTCGTGTCTCAGTGTGGGTTTCCCACTGCGCTAGCAAACTATGAGCTGTAAACGGTGAATGCTCGATTCCTTCCTAGATGTACACTACCCTACAACCTGGACCAGATGCCAGTGTATACCTGCATAAAATCCGACTACTTGTTTGGGGGTGTATTTCGTGGTATGGCCTGGGACCTTTGCATGTTGTTCCTGGTCAATTGAACGCCGATGCCTACATGAACATTTTGACCAATCAGGTTCTTCCTACGCTCTGGCAATTTTATGGAATGGACGAATGTACTTCCAGGACCACAAGGCTCCATGCCATGTTGCAGCCTCTCTCAAGCAGTGGTATCAAGATATGGATGTAAAACGTCTTCCCTGGCCTGCTCAAAGTCCCGATCTAAACCCGATAGAGCATTTGTGGGATGAGTTAGAGCGACGCTTACGGACCAGGGAACCACGTCCGAAGTCTACATCTGAGCTGGCGATATAATTGTAGCAGGAATGGACACAAATACCCATAGCTGCGTATCGAAACCTTGTTGAAAGTAGGCCCAAAGGGTTGCTAGTGTAATTGTAGCACGTGTTGGACCATCCTCCTATTAAAGCATGCATTATTTCCCTTATACCATCACATCTTGCTGTCCGGTCTATTATTGTAGGGTAGTGTATTTCTCTCTTCTGTGTCGGTGAAGTGTTTCTTAACCTTTAGCTTGACATTTTCTGCCTTGTGCTTGGCTAATTATGGTCTTTGCTTCATGAAACCAACGAAGGGCCACGGTAGCCAAGTTGGAAAAGCAACTGATTAGAAAGCGTAGTGTTGCGAGTTCGTAACTCAGTCCAGCCGAAGACCGCCGTGTTCACGAGGGCTGGTGCACGTTAAATCTTGCGTGGCCTCGAATGTCCTCACAATGGGGTGGTTGAAAAAGGATCGAAAATACACACTGAATCTAATTTAATCAGAATTTATATAAGTTAAACAGAAATTCTGTTGTTGTTTCTCATGCCTACACTGGCAGACCAAAGGAGTGCCAGGCCCGTCGAAGACGGCAAGAGGGGTGCGCCTTCCATGTAATTGAGCCCCATTGGGAGGAAGTCCGTCTTTGCTCGACATACATGACACATCCGTTTTACAGGATGGTCCCTTTCATACATCCATTCATTCACACATATCGTAATTTAGATCCCAATAACCCCCTGATCAGGTACCCCCAGAGGTATTGATTTGGTATTGGAACATGGTGGACTTTGTGACCACGACCTATTTAACGTGCTCCAGTCACCATTAGTGAACACGACGGTCTTTAGCCAGGTCGAGGCGCCGATCTCGCAATCCTCAGAATTGCAGGCTCCGCCGAGGACAGAACCTGCAATTCTGATGATTGCGAGATCGGCGCTTCGACCTGGCTAAAGACCGTTAGAACCCACAACCCTTCTGATGCGAGCCCGACGCTCTACTGACTGAGCTACCGCGGCTCTAGAAATTCTGTTTATCACATAAGTAAAAACACACTTAGATGTGTATAAAAACTCTCAGTTCAACGAAATCATTGAACGCAATGTTCTTTAGCATTGAGGTTTTTTTTATTGAAATGGAAATCCAAGAGAAAATATTGAGTCCCTCCTAAATCAGTTTCTGAACACGTTCCAGATATAATGCATCAATGAATGATTTTTTGGAGGCCTTCTGACAACAAATACGCTATACAGCACAACAAAAAGCGTAGATTGGAAAACAGGAAATCTTTTGTCGTGTGATTGATCATTTGTAAAATCTTTGAGATTCATTTACATTTAATGAATATGTAAACCGCATACCAATTCGATCCCTTTGTATATTAAGTTTGATTTGTTGCTCTCCTGTCACCTTTTAAATTCTAATGAAGCAATTGTAGATAAATGAAGTTATGTTTGTGACTCGGGTTGGAGAATTCGACGGATGCGTAAAAGCAATTAACTGCTATTGATAAATCGGTGAAAACAAGTCAAAAGCTTTGAAAAACGACCCATAAAGATGAACATACAAAGATTGATGTCGCTGTTTGGGGGAAGCGGAAAGTCTACCATCATTAGTTCTAAATTAAGATGTTTTCATCTGTATTAGGCATGTTTTGAAAACTAACTAGCAACCAATCAGTGGTCATTGAATTTCGTCATATTTTAACGACAAATTAAGTTATATATTAAAAATACTCATCAATTATTCCCTCATTTGAAACTGGATTGAAAATAGCAATGCTGTCCTTTGATCCCCTTGCATGTTTAGAGTTGAAGGAAACGTTTTTTTAACATTTTAAAATTAACGTCAAACTGAAGCAATGCAGCGGGGGAATTTGTGACGGTCCGGGATCAAACCTGAAGGGTAAGATTCGAGGACAACGCCACGTAATTTTGAATCACGATCAGATGTCGAGGCAACAACTGAGCTGGCACCTCTAACTCTCCAAGCTTTCACACCAGGCCAATTGAATGAGACGTAAAACACAGAAACTTCAGACCTAAGAAAGCACGATTCTTGACATTGCTGAAATGTACTGCAAAACAAAAGAATATGGTACAATCCGTTATTAACTGTCCAAATCATATCCAACAAGATTTACTAAATTTTACTAATGACGGATTCTTGTTAGCAAGGTAATTCCAATTGTTTGATTGCCAATAGCCCGTTTTGTTACTCTAGTACGACGTTAAGTAAAATTACTTTACGTTACATAGCCTCAGATGACCGAAAGAAATGGAAATTTTTTTAGTAAAAGCAACACAACGGGCTATTGTCAACGGTCCGGTATCAATCCCTTAAGGGAAAGATCCGAGGACAACACCTCGAAGTTTGAAACACGGTCAGATGACGAGGCAACACCTGAGCTGGCACCCCACTCTCCAAATTTCCACACCAACACAACGTCAGGAATGTCGGCCACGACA
The DNA here is from genome assembly GCA_947359465.1 of Metellina segmentata. Lineage (NCBI taxonomy): Eukaryota > Metazoa > Arthropoda > Arachnida > Araneae > Tetragnathidae > Metellina > Metellina segmentata. The sequence continues at coordinate 90,357,757 of OX375877.1, read as the reverse complement.
GATTTAAGGTGCATCAACTGCCTCTACACTATACGCTTACAAACATCCATGCACAGACCCAGATTCGAACCAAGAACCTTCCGATCTAGAGGCAAATACCTTTACCACTAGACCGGTTGGTCGGTCAGAAAATGAGAAATCTGGCAGAAAAGAAACTTAGAGCAATAGATTTCGCGTATGAAAATATCACAAAGCACTTTTGAACAAAGGAATGGGATGAAGCTGAAGTAAACATTTAGAATCTAATTGGTTAGAAATGTAATATATCGTAGAAATGTGGGTGTGCAATATAAACTAGGGTATATTTCCGTCGATTTTTCTGAATGAGAATTGTAAGCACACAGAATAAGTGTCCGCTCCACGCGTCTGTCAATTGACAGTTCGGGAAGAAATATGTTCCCCCTTACACAAATGTCTGGGATAATACTTCCAGCGACAAGAGCAAAATCGCCAAACATGTCAACCCGAGACCCTTTCACCTCTTACAGGAAGAACCGGTCTTTTCGTTCTCCAGTCTCGATTATCCGAACCAGAAATGTGTTGTGCAGTATACGCACAACGAGCGAAGATGAGAGGAAGGAAGAGAGAAAACAAAAAAAAAAGGGAAGGGAAGAAGAGAATAACAACAAAAAAGAAAAGACCAGAGATTTATCCGCTACCCATACGAAAGGTCAGGACTGGGGAAGTTAGCCGAGGTTGAAATATGGGCTGAATCAGAAGGTGTCAAGGGCGTTCGAACCCCTCTGCACACCCTACTCTGGTAGTGGGAGAGAGCAAGCTGGAAACATGTGGTGCCCCTCGCAGGTTTGTAGGGGTATTTTTAGCCGGGGACCACCTTCACTTTGCTTCCCCATGTCTTTCTTCGATAGGGAATAGAGGCCGATGCTCCCTGCTGAAGAGCCAGTGGCGTCTGCTCGGCTGGGATCTGCAGAAGGGCTTGTGCGGTTGTTAAAAATCCAGAAACAGGTTGCTCGGAGATAAATTGTCAGAGTAGTCATCGCGGTGTTGTTGGTCGGAAGGACCTCTGTAGTCCTTCCTCTCAGACACCTAATGGATCAAACCGCGAAAATAAAGAATGTCGGTGGTGTCCTGGCGGATATCCCTTCTCCTTTTCCGAGAATCGCATGTGTTCTGCTGGGGTGGGGGTTCTCTGGTTTCGAACATGTGCGATTAATTTGGGTCTGTGGCAGGAGTAGGGTTACCGCGGTGGAGCTTTTTCTTGACGGCTTTTGAGTGCTTTTTTCCTCGGTGCGATGATTTAGAGTTGAGTGGTGGATTGGTTCGGTTTTCAAATTCTTTTTTGTGTGAGCTGTGATTGAGTTGCAAGGTCGTGTGGAAGGGGGGACAGGAGCTCGCGCCCATGATTTTGTCTTTTCGGGAACAAATGCCTCTAGACCAGGGATGGCGAACCTATGACCCGAGGGTCAGCCACTGACCCACGCAGGCATTTTAAATGACCCAGGAGGTGATTTTTATAAACCTTATCATCATTTCATCATATACATAAAGAGTTGTAATTATTTTTCGAACCCCTCTTTTAAAAAATAAAAATAATAAAAATACAAATGTTAATAAAAAATTTTAAAATGAAAAAAAAAAAAGTGCATAAATGATTTTTGTAAAATGTTTTATCGATTATGCCGATTGAGTAGAATATGTAAATTTATAAAATACCGTTTGAGAATGAACAGATGTGGTAAATACTAATAATAAAGACATATCTATTAAGGCCCCGTTCACATGAGGCGCCGCGTTTGGCGAGGCTAGCGAGGTCCCGTTCTTCAAGGTCGTAAAGATAGTAACTTGAATTAGAAGAATAAAAAAACATAATAAACGACAATTTGCACAATTATTAGAGGAAGTGGAGTGAAAGTATTCAGGGATTTTGACATACAATAATGTTCAATGGCTCAGTTCCGGTCTCTCTCATGTTCTTAATCGGTTTGTCATTTTATTAGAAGAAATTACGCTCTTTTTGAATGAATTAGGTTCTCCGCCCCCTGCTCACTTACGCTCACCAACCCCCGATAGTATAAATTTTTTGCTCTTCACTTGCAAAAGTAAAAGTTGTAAAACAAAAAGGAATCGTTAACTTTTTAAAGGATTAAAAAATTGAGAACCAAAAAAAGTAGTTTTTTACCATGCTCCCTTCCCACTGTTCAAGTGACCCACGAGCTAGTACTAAAAAAATAACGAACAAAATTTGACCAACTTCTTAAAAAGGTTCGCCGTCCCTGCTCTAGACATTCGAAGGACTGCGGTAGTCCTTTTGGAAGCGCAAGGGATTGAAAACCGAAGGGTTGCAGGTTCGAAGATCGTGTACGTGGCAGCTGGTGCATGTTGACACTTACGTGGCCTCGAATGTCCTCACGTTGGAGTGGTATGGGACTAAATATTGGAGTGGCAGCTCAGATAATGACCTCACCATCTGACCATAGTTCAAAATTACTCGATGTTCTAGGATCTTTGCCTTCGAGATTAATCCTAAACAGTCGTCAATAGCCCGGGGTGTTGCTTCAATGCAACGTTAATTCAACTACTTCCGCCTATCATAAAATTCGACGGGGTATTTTTCAAAATATATAGAAAAAACGACCTTACAATAATGGACCGGACGCCAGCGGATTTGCATAAAATCCTACTACTTGTTTGGGGGTGGTATTCGTAATATAGCCTGGGACCTTAGTATGTTGTTCCTGGTCACTTGAACGCCGACGCCTATATGAACATTTTGGGCAATCAGGTTCTTTATACGCTCTGGCAATTTTGTGGAATGGACGAATGTTAGTTCGAGGACGTCAACGCTCCATGTCATGTTGCAGCTTCTGTCAAGCAGTGGTGTCAAGATATGGATGTAAGACGTCTTCCCTGGTCTGCTCAGAGTCCCCACTTAAACCCCACAGAACATTTGTGAGAGGAAATGGAGCGACGCTTACGGACCCGGGAACCACGTCCAAAACCTACAGATTAGCTGGCGACATTTTTGCAGCAGGCATGGTCACAAATACCCATAGCTGTGTATCAAAACCTTGTTGAAAGTATGTTCAGAAGGGTTGCTAGTGTAATTGCAGCACGTGGAGGACCATTCCCCTATTAAAGCATATATTATTTCCCTTATACCATCATATCTCGCTGTCCGGTTCATTATTATAGGTATCGGAAGGTTCCTGGTTCGAATCCGGGTCCGGGCATGGATGTTTGTAAGCGTATGGTGTAAAGGCGGCTGGTGCACCTTAAATCTGTCGTGGCCGAAAGTCCTCACGCTGGGTTGGCGTGGAAGTTTGGAGAGTGGGGTGCCAGCTCAGGTGTTGCTTCGTCATCTGACCGTGGTTCAAAATTACGAGGTGTTGTCCTCGAATCTTTCCCCTAAGGGACTGATCCCGGACCGTCGTCAATAGCCCGTTGTGTTGCTCTAGTACGACGTTAACTAAAATTACCAAATTATCATTATTATAGGGTAGTGTATTTTTATTAAAAAAAGCTGTAAAAATGTAGATAGTCTTATTGAAATGAGTTTTTTACTAGTGGAAAGTGGAATATTTAGAGCTAAACAATAGAACTCTAGTTTTTGCATTGCATTCGAGTTGTTACAATATACAATTTCAAAACAAATTGAAGGTACAGAGAGGCTTTCTTACCTTGCACTTTCTCTATCCAAACGCTCCCAATAGTGCCGGGTACAGAAAGTATTTAATTGAATTAACGTCACCCAGAACCTAACCGGGCTCCCGCGGGTCGTAGCCCAGTAGTAAAACTAGGGTAGCGAGTTCAAATCCCTCCAAAGACCTTTGTGTACCAAGTAAGCTGATGCACGTTAAATCTATCGTGGTATCATGTTGGAGTCTGGAGAGTGAGGTGCTAGCTCAGGTGTGACCTTGTCACCTGATTTTAGTTCAAAATTACTTGATTTCGTCTCCAGATCTTTCCTTTCGGATTTGAACCCGGTGAGGCTCTTTTCGACACAAGTTCAAAATCTTAAGCTGCTGGTACACAACCAGCAGATTATTTCAGTGTCTCTTTCTTTTTGTAGAAGGAACTGCGATTTGGACCCCGATCGAACTGCGATTTGACCGTTCATACAATTTTCCTGTTGGCAATGGTAATTTGGTAATTTTAGTTAACGTCGTACTAGAGCAACACAACGGGTTATTGACGACGGTCCGGAATCAGTCCCTTAAGGGAAAGATTCGAGGACAACACCTCGTAATTTTGAACCACGGTCAGATGACGAAGCAACACCTGAGCTGGCACCCCACTCTCCAAACTTCCACGCCAACCCAACGTGAGGACTTTCGGCCACGACAGATTTAAGGTGCACCATCCGCCTCAATACCATACGTTTACAAACATCCATGCCCGGACCCGGATTCGAACCAGGAACCTTCCGATCTAGAGGCTAACACCTTAACCACTATACCGGTTGGTCGGCTTTTCCTGTTGGCATAAATTTTCAAGAACACTTATTCACAACAATGAAAATTGGTTGCCAACATTTCAATCCATCATCGATGTAGGTATTTCAATTACGTCTTTCTGGAGCAACACAACGGGGTCCGGGACAGTACCCCAAGGAAAAGATCCAAGGACAACACCTCATAATTTTAAAAAACGGTCAGATGACGAAGCAACACCTGAGTTGGCACCCCACTCTCCAAACTTCGTCTCCAACCCAACGCCATAGAAGAGAGAAATACACACAGGGAGGAATGCAACTACCAGGTATCAAATCTACGCACCTATACCTTGAAGGTTGCTAGAGCAGTGGACATACCCTCTGTATCACGACGCTCACTCTCTATACTTCTTGGGGATTGATCCCGGACTGTAGTCAATCGTTGCGTTGGTCTAGTACTTTGACGTTAATTAAAATTACCTTACCTACCTGCAAATTGTTTGGTGAGTGTTGACCTCGTTATCTGACCGTGGTTCAAACTGTTGAGGCGATGTCTTTGGTAATTGGTAATTTTTAGTTAACGTTGTACTAGAGCAACACAACGGGCTATTGACGACGGTCCGGGATCAGTCCCTTAAGGAAAAGATCCGAGGACAACACCTCGTAATTTTGAACCACGGTCAGATGACGAAGCAACACCTGAGCTGGCACCCCACTCTCCAAACTTCCACGCCAACCCAACGTGAGGACTTTCGGCCACGACAGATTTAAGGTGCACCAGCCGCCTCTACACCATACGTTTACAAACATCCATGCCCGAACCCGGATTCGAACCAGGAACCTTCCGATCTAGAGGCTAACACCTTAACCACTATACCGGTTGGTCGGCGGCGTTGTCTTTGGATATTTCCCTTAGGGCTTGATCCCATGGAAGTGCATTTGGAGAGTGGGGTGCCAGCTCAGGTGTTGCTTCGTCATCTGACCGTGGTTCAAAATTACGAAGTGTTGTCCTCGGATCTTTCCCTTAAGGGACTGATCCCGGACCGTCGTCAATAGCCCGTGGTGTTGCTCTAGTACGACGTTAAGTAAAATTACCATTACCATTACCTCGGATCTTTCCCTTAAGGGACTGATCCCGGACCGTCGTCAATAGCTCGTTGTGTTGCTCTAGTACGACGTTAACTAAAATTACCAAATTACCCATGGAAGTACATATATCTTTCCTAACTCCATGTTGATTCCGGACCGTCGCCAATAGCCCGCTGTGTTGCTCTAGTACGACGTTAACTAAAATTACCAAATTACCCATGGAAGTACAAAATATATCTTTCCTACTTCCATGTTGATCCCGGACCGTCGTCAATAGCTCGTTGTGTTGCTCTAGTACGACGTTAACTAAAATTACCAAATTACCCATGGAAGTACAAAATATATCTTTCCTACTTCCATGTTGATCCCGGACCGTCGTGAATAGCCCGTTGTGTTGCTCTAGTACGACGTTAACTAAAATTACCAAATTACCCATGGAAGTACAAAATATATCTTTCCTACTTCCATGTTGATCCCGGACCGTCGTCAATAGCCCGTTGTGTTGCTCTAGTACGACGTTAACTAAAATTACCAAATTACCCATGGAAGTACAAATTATATATTTCCTACTTCCATGTTGATCCCGGACCGTCGCCAATAGCCCGCTGTGTTGCTCTAGTACGCGACGCTAGTTAAAATTACCTAACCTTACCAGCAAATTATTTTACAATTTTTTAATTTCAATTTAGCAACAAACAAATAGTAAACATGACGAATTTAAAATATTTCATATTTGAAACTAAGTATTCTTGTCATTAGGAAAAATGTATATATTAATTCAAAAAAGGGAGCATTTTCAAATTTTAATAGGAATTAATGTACTTTAAGATTTATTTCTTGTTAAACAGAATTCCAAAATATGCCAAGCATAATTTTCCTAGTGGTCGAATAATTCTTAACACTGCCATATTCAAACAAGAATCATTCAATCTCTATCTTTCACTTTTATTTTGTGCAATTACGATAAGCATACGCTGAATAAGAACTGCAGCGTAGATTTAATTACGGAGATAACAAGAAATCGTAATATTCGAGTTCTCTTTAAATGCACATTTTTCTTTTCTTTGATAAGTCAGCTCGAAGCGATACCATTATCTTAAGTTCCAAATTCTTGCTAGATGTAATTTAACTCGTTATCGTTTGAGATCCAGATATAATCACGTTTTTTCAAGGTCTTGGATTAGATTTTCTTTCATAACTACACTTGGAGCAAATTAAGGAAACTGACAAGAGGAACATGGATGTGAAGCTTCTTTCAGTGAGTAAATATTCTTTTCTACCCTTAACGACTAATGTATAATTTTGAGATTGATATATTATTATGTAGCAATTATTTCGTACGTTAGAGAATAATTGTTCTTTGATCATATCAAAGTCGAGATACCGATTATCGCTTTGAAATATTCATGGCTTTGAATCCAGTTTGTTTTACATGTAATAAATATCTGATCTGTCTTAGGCCCGGTGCACACATCCGATTTTTGAACGTGCGGCGCCGTTGCGGCACCGAAGCCCAACTATGCACACATAACTAAAATGACGCAAGTACTCATTTCACGCCATTTGCTATAAATATTCTATCGAAGAAAAAGTGCTTATTTTGCTTACTTGGTGTAAAAAAAGTATATTTTGAAACAAAATAGACGTTACTAGATACAACCAATTATTAATTATTATTTATATTCAATTTATTTATGAAAACAAGGTACTTGAGACCGGAGAAGCGTGTGCGGGAGCTGTGGCGCCGTGGGGAACTGCAGTTCAAATTGCACGCAAGTTGGACGTGCGTCGCCGCAGCGTCGCTGGAGGCATGTGTGCACTATTCCATTGGATCTAATGTATCTCAGACCTCAATGGCGTTGCCGCAGCGGCGCCGCATGTTAAAAAACCGGATATGTGCACCGGACCTTGTGATCTTCTCGAAGTAAATATGGTCTAATTAACCCTCGTTGGAGCAAATAAATAACCTAGACCTAAACCATAGTACTAATATGCCAAAAATAAAGTCTGCAAACTAAAGCTGGATCTTTGGTACTAATATACACTGCTGTTTGTAAAAAATGCAACACCATGAAGGAATCATCCGAATGAAATGAAATTTGCAGCAAATGTCAATTATAGAATGGATTTCTCTTCCACAAGCCGACATTCAACATCTGTTTCACTCCATGTCACATCGTATAGCAGCACTTATTGCAGCGCGTGGTGGCTGCACCAAATACTGATTTCGGACACTTAATATTGTTTTTTTGCTTTGAAAATTTATTCATTTATTTGTACTAATACAAACCGTTTGTGTATTAAATTTTATTTAATTCTGATGACTCCTTCATGGTGTTGCATTCTTTACAAACAGCAGTATATATAGATCTACTATACAATTACCATTCAAAGATTATTGCAGTCTGTTAGGATATTGGGTGGTGATCCAAGTTTAATTTTACCATGCAGATGAAAACTCACCCCATTCACTCTGGTTGGTTGTATGTGTTGATGGAGCACATAATAGAATAGTCGTCGACCATTTCTTATGACGCATTTTAATTCTTTAACTTCGTATCGACCATTCGTTAGCTTGCATGCATTCATGACCTTCGTGCCCTGACTTCAGAAGAGACGTCATGGCTCCATGGGTATGCCCACAGCTCTAGTAATCTTCAAGTTGTATGCGGTGCCAGTTTAATCCTGTCAGGTGTTTTATGCTCATCTGTGTCCGTCTTTCATTGTGTGTCTGTTATTTCTTATTGTATATCTTGTGTCTGTGTGGCACAGCATGGCCAAATATGGCCCTTGCGCCATAAACCCCCCAAAACCAATCAGGTAATGGTAATGGTAATGTTTAGTTAACGTCGTACCAGAGCAACACAACGGGCAATTGACGACGGTCCGGGATCAGTCCCTTAAGGGAAAGATCCGAGGACAACATCCCGTAATTTTGAACCACGGTCAGATGACGAAGCAACACCTGAGCTGGCACCCCACTCTCCAAACTTCCACAACAACCCAACGTGAGGACTTTCGGCCTCGACAGATATAAGGTGCACCAGCCGCCTCTACGCCGACCAACCGGTATAGTGATTAAGGTGTTAGCCTCTAGTTCGGAAGGTTCCTGGTTCGAATCCGGGTCCGGGCATGGATGTTTGTAAGCGTATGGTGTAGAGGTGGCTGGTGCACCTTAAATCTGTCGTGGCCGAAAGTTCTCACGTTGGGTTGGCGTGGAGGTTTGAAGAGTGGGGTGCCAGCTCAGATGTTGCTTCGTCATCTGACCGTGGTTCAAAATTACGAGGTATTGTCTTCGGATCTTTTTTTTTAAGGGACTGATCCCGGACCGTAGTCAATAGCCCGTTGTGTTGCTCTAGTACGACGTTAACTAAAAAAACCAATTATCGAGGACAATATCTCGTAATTTTGAACCACGGTCAGATGACGAAGCAACACCCGAGCTGGCACCCCTCTCCAAACTTCCACACCAACCCAACGTGAGGACATTCGGCCTCGACAGATTTAAGGTGCACCAGCCACCTCTACACCATACGCTTACAAACATCCATGCCCGGACCCGGATTCGAGCCAGGAACCTTCTGATCTAGAGGCTAACACCTTAACCACTATACCGGTTGGTCGGCCAAAATCAATCAGGAGGACCGCAGTAACCTGGTTGGCAGAGTAACACAATAGCAACCGGAGGGTTGGAAGTACGAATCCATCCAAAGACCGTGGTGTACAAAGTGGGCCGGTGCACGCTAAATCTGATGTGGGCCCAGATGTCTTCACGTTGGTGTGGTGTGGTGTGGACGTTTGAAGAGGTGGGTGTCAGCTGAAGTGATGACGTCATCTGACCGTGGTTCAATATTACGTGTGAATGGATCTTTCTCGAAGGGTTTGATGCTGGATTGTCGCCAATAGCCGGTTGTGTTGCTCCAGTGCGACGTTAATTAAAGTACCTACCCAATTCCAGTAAAAGGCTTTAGAGAATCCCTAAAGAAGGTGGAGAACAGACGCATTCCATTTACAAGGGCCAGTAGGTCATGGTCCAGCTTAATTTAAGCTGAAGAAAGGAATTTAATTCTCATGCGCGAAGAAAAAAATAGAGGCAAGACCTTCACCTCCAAACAAAGTAGAGATCACCGAGAACCATCAGCAGTTTTGAATAGCAACAAGTATTTACATGAAAAGGGAGTGATTACTCAATGGTTACTTGATGACGTCAGCTTATGTAGAAGAAATATTAAAGCTGTTTTGAATACATTAAGTGTTCGATATCTGCTAACGTTCGTTATAAAATTGTTTTTGTTTGAAGGTGATGCTTTAGTTAAATGGTAAAACAATTTAACTACATTTCCGGGGTTCCCAGTTTTATTGAAAGCAGAGAGAAAAACACAAAGGAAAGGTTGGACGGTCCAGGTTCAAACCCCCCGAACGGTTAGATTCGAGGACAACACCACGGAATTTTGAACCATGGTCAGATGACGAGGTCACACGTGAGCTTGCACATCTCCAGACTTTCACACCAACGATATTTGAAGCCACGGCAGATTTAACGTGCACCAGCCACCGTGTCTACGAAGGTTTTTGTCTGAACCGAGTATCGAACTCGTAACCTGCCAGTTGCTAATTCGTTTCTCTTCTAACTGGGCTACCGCGGCCCTCAAGATCCGAGGACAACACCTCGTAATTTTGAACCACGGTCAGATGACGAAGCAACACCTAAGCTGGTACCCCACTCTCCAAACTTCCACACCAACCCAACGTGAGGACTTTGGGCCACGACAGATTTAAGGTGCACCAGCCGCCTATACACCATACGCTTACAAACATCCATGCCGATCCTATACCGGTTGGTCGGCCGACTGAGTAACTGATGTAGTGTATCTCAAATGACCTTTACCCATTAATCTAAGTCGACCAACCGGTATAGTGGTTAAGGTGTTAGCCTCTAGATCGGAAGGTTCCTAGTTCGAATCCGGGTCCGGGCATGGATGTTTGTAAGCGTATGGTGTAGAGGCGGCTGGTGCACCTTAAATCTGACGTGGTCGAAAGTTCTCACGTTGGGTTGATGTGGAAGTTTTGAGAGTGGGGTGTCAGCTCAGATGTTGCTTCGTCATCTGATCGTGGTTCAAAATTACGAGGTGTTGTCCTCGAATCTTTCCCTTAAGGGACTGATCCCGGACCGTCGTCAATAGCCCGTTGTGTTGCTCTAGTACGACGTTAACTAAAATTTTCAATACTAAATAAATTACATTACACAGATTGGAAAAATTTTTGAACATATTCACTAAATATCGATCAAAGTTTATAAATCGATGAAAGTTTAACTTTTATCTTACTTTTGGTATCTGAATCCCATCAATCATTCCTGTGGGTGTGCTACTGCTTCCTAGGGTTACACCGATGTGTGAAGGGTCGATTTTAGGGTTAAAGCCCCCGGGAGAATATATTCACGGTTCCTTTCCTTTCAAATATAGCATCCGGGTACCACCCCAAAGGGGTTTCGAAAGCAGTGAGGGTTTCGGAAACTTCCCCTTATCAAACAGGGTAAGGACCTTAAAATAGATAAATAAAAATACAAAAGTTGAGTTGGTGCTGCGAATTCTCAGTTCGAGGACATTTTATATATTTGCCAGATGTTGGAGAATGAGTCTGGTGATGATTAAAATGTCATAAGTTCGAGTCACAAGTTTAGTAGTTTAACATTTGACGAGATATCTTGATCAAGATATCATCGATTTTGCTGTTGACGCGTTATCAAGATATTGGCGAATCTTTTTATGATGATGAGATAAAGATTTGGTCAGTTTTTTCTAATGACGAGATATCTCGTCTATCATGATCTGATCAGTTTTGCTAATGAGACGGGGTTGTTCTCCGAGACAACCATCAGGAGGGTTAATTGGTTCTAGTTAGTTATTCTGATACTAAAACCACTTCACCCTATTAGGGTTATTCATCACTTTAGGGTCTTGTATTGGAAGAACTTAAGGTCTTGCATTTGAAATGAATGACTTTAGGGTTTTGTATTTGTACGACTTTAGGGTTTTGTATTTGTACGACTTTAGGGTTTTGTATTTGTACGACTTTAGGGTTTTGTATTTGTACGACTTTAGGGTTTTGTATATGTACGACTTTAGGGTTTGTCATTTGAACAACATTAGGGCCATATATTTGAACCAAACGGCTTTAGGTTTGTTGGTAGTTGAGTTTATGACGTTATGAAGTAACACAACGGCTCATTGGCGACGTCTTTGTTCAATTCTAAAGGAAAGATCTGAGGACAACATTTCATAATTTTGAACCACGGTCAACGGACGGAGTCAACACCTGAGATGGCACCACCCTCTCCTAACTTGCACACTACGCTAACCTAAGGACATTTGAGATCATAGACCCCGTGTACACGAGTTTCGAACTTGTAACCCTCAGGTTGCGACCCTCGATTTGAACGACTTTAGGATTTTGTATTTTAATGACTTTAGGATTTTGTATTTGAATGACTTTAGGATTTTGTATTTGAATGACTTTAGGATTTTGTATTTGAATGACTTTAGGATTTTGTATTTGAATGACTTTAGGATTTTGTATTTGAATGACTTTAGGATTTTGTATTTGAATGACTTTAGAATCTTGTATTTGAATGACTTTAGAATCTTGTATTTGAATGACTTTAGAATCTTGTATTTGAACGACATAGGGTATTGTTGAAATTATTATCAATCTGATAATTCGCTTATTTTCGAAAAATAGCGATGTTCAACTCGTGTGGCATCGCACACCGATGTGCAGCAAGAATGGCAATGATGTGCTCTTCCGACGTTGTAACGGTGTAACTGTAATACATTATTATCGGTTATGTGGTCACCTCAGCGGTTCAGAAAAATTAGACCATATAAGCGGGGTGATCATATATGCGGAACTATACTACACTATTTAAGTATGGCAGGATTATATTCACCTATCTGAATATAGTGCTCATAAACAAATAATTTAACTTTTAAGAACATCTTAAAAATTAATTCGTAAAGTACAAACTACAGTAAGAAATATGCTTAATGTTTTAGTGAAATTTATTAGCTTACCTACCTTACCAATCTAAGTACAGTACGCATACGTACGTATATCCATATTCAATGCACTTGACTCTACTGTTATCTACTGCTACTTACAATAATGGGATTTGGCACACAGGTAGTACAAATATTTTGTAATTTTTGGGTCGCGGCAAATTTTAAAATTCAATCTTGAACATTTTAAAATGAATGGAATGGAATTTAATTAGTGTTTTCTTTGGAATGGCAACAACATAAAACATCACCGATTCTAAATTTATTTTTTTCGTTTCCGTTTTCATTTTGAGCAGAGGAACAATTTGTCAGCAGACTAAAAAAAAAAAAATTGTAACATATAACTTCAACCAATAAACATACAGATATTGTGCTTGGGAGGGAAGAGAATTGAGGGGGTTGGGTAACGCCGACGATGATTCGTCAACGCAAAAGAGGAAGTGGAGGGAAGTAAAGGCGTAAGTTCAAGTCTCCTCCGAGGACGCAAACACTTTTTTCTTCTGGTCATTCCATGTGTTGCTCCTGCTCCCCGCCTCAAGAATTTTTACAACAATTACTATTTTTCAAAAAAAAAAAAAAAAAAAAAAAAAACGATAACCTCATTGAAAAGATAAAAGAACCGACCATATAACCGATAACCAGGGAAATAAAATGACTATATAAGCGGTGCGCTTTAACACATGTTCCCTATTAAGTTAGACGGGACTTTAGAAAACTGACCATATAAGTGTGGTGACCTTGTAAGAGGGTGACCATACAGCCGGTACTGACTGTATATATTTCATTCGAACGTGTTAGGTTTGAACCTTTGACAAGTGTGTTCACAAATAATTTAAAGAACTATCCATTCCAATAATTTTTAGTGCTATTTTTTATTGCAACTAAATAAATTGTGTAAAATATTAAAATAAATTGTACTACCAATTGGAGTAAAAAGGAATGTAATTAATAGTTTTTCAAATCAAGCAAAGTTATAGCTATTCTTTTGGCAGATCGGCCAAAATAATCGGCAAATATATGCTTTTTTTAGTGTGACGTAGAATTTTAGTAATGTATGTGTAGCATGAGATGAAAAAAAGATTCGAAATAGCTATCCTAGTCATTCACAAAATAATTGACTCGGATTTCAAAGAGCAATGCCGTACGCAAGAAAACTCAAACAATTATATTTTCTTGAAAATTCAAATAAATTGTTCTAAACAGGGCAATTACCGTATTTTCGGTTTTGTTTCGTTTTAGTGTGTCAAAACTGCCGACAAAACAAAACTAAAACGATGCAACATAGAGAGATTTAGTTTAGTTTCCAGCGATGCGGAAAGTATTTATCTCGTTCAAATTGGCTGCATAAAAGTAGTTGGGAGAACAATTTTTAAAATTGCTTCTATCTGTTCATTCATATTTGCATTCATAATATGTGTTAAAAGAAAATGTTTATGTAAATTCAGATAATAAAAGGGCCTATTTAAAAATCCACTGAAATAGTTTTACATTGTTTTAAAATTATCCATACTTTAACAAAAAAATTAACTTAGCTGAATTTTATTAAACAAAAATTTACAGCTTATTGTAGTTTTGAAGTTTAAGTAACTTTACATCTGTTTGAATTTATAAAATATGCCATTAAAGTCTGAAAAATAAAAGTTAATTGCGAATCCTTATTTATATAAATCTAGAATTTAATTACATCTGAAGTAGACATTTAGTAAAAATTCAATTGCAAAATTAATTTTGACAGTAATTAATTTATGTGTATGCAATTTCTATCTATAATATATTGTATAAAAACTGAAGATTTCACATATTTGCTGGTAAATTCATTGCAAAGTGATGAATTGAAAAGATGACGTGCAAAAAATAAAAATGGATAATAATGACGTGGAAATAAAATATCGTAAACCATTCACTCCTAGTATAATTTGTTTCGTAAAGAGTGATGCATAAAAATCTCCTAGCATTGGGTGGAAATAAAGTACCATAGACCATTCACTCCTAGTACAATTTGTTTCTGAAAGGAAATGCGGGAGCAATCTATGGATTGGGTGGAAATAAAGTACCGTATACCATTCACTCCTAGCATAACTTTTTTCTGAAAGTGTGATGCGTAAAAAATCTCCTAGCATTGGACGGAAATAGAATACCATAGCCTAATAGTTACTAGCATAATTTGTTTCTGAAACGGAGATGGTATAACAATCTCTAAGCGTTGAGTGGAAGTAAATTCCCATGGACTATTCACTCCTTGTATTATTTATTTCTGAAAAGGAAATGTGTAACAATCCCTTTAGCATTGGATGGAAATAAGTACCGTAGACAATTCATTTATAACATAATTTGTTTCTGAAAGGATAATGCATAAATATCTCTATGTATTCGTTTAAAAAAAGTTCCATTGACCATTCTGTCCTAGTTTTTTTTCTGATTCTTATTAGTAAGATAATATTTTATTTTGCGCTTTAGTAACTGTCTCACTACACCTATAATTATCTGCTTTAGTAATCAATCGGACTTAACTTTAAACTCTATGGTCCCAATTAAAGGTTCAGTGTAAAGATACTACATGCTATTTTGTAGTTATAGATAAGAATTTATTCTTTACATAACCTTGAAACAAACATGAAATTTTTTTTGAATATGCTATTTATATAAGTCTTATGGAATAACAAGGAATTGAATTTTTTTATGTTTATAAGTAAATGAAAATGTACATCTCACCAGTATAAGAAGAAAAAAAAATTTTCCAACCATAAAGGTGTAGAGATATAGTAAGTATCTTTTCTCTAACGTACATGGTACAGATATCGTCATTATTTGTTTATTGTCGAATGGCAACAATGGATATAAACAATATCAAAACGACCGTTACGAGATTCATTCGCCAGTTTTGTCGCACAATTTAAATATACATTTTTAAAGTTATAGTGTTGGATAATATTAGAACAGCACGACAGAGCTAGCCACTGCAACGAAATTGTACAGCAGTCTGATCACAGAAAGCAATGAGAGAAATCTGGAAGATAAAAATCAGCGAATCAAAGTAAATAGGAACTGGAATTGGTTCAGTGTCAAAAAGTACCGAATCACCTCTGAGCAAGAAGAATGAAATTGAAGATCAGAATCAAATTGGGGGGTGGGGTCCTTTTTGCCCTTCATTTTAAGGAAATACAAACTAACATTAGTAAACTAAACGAAATGCTGCAACATATTTTCGGATGATTCTATTCTATTTAGAGATGCAATTCATTTATGTGAAAATATGAACACCATATTCATTTTAATGGATTGAAATCAGATTTGATTATCATCAATAGAAAGAAACAATCATGCGCTGGTCTGCTAGTTTGCGAAAATGGAATTTTTGTAGACTTGAGAACACAAATTACGGAATTTATTAGTTGTGATTACTTTCTATTCACGCACTTTGCATCACTTTGTGAAAAGGGAAAAACTCAATTCTGGAATTTATTGCAGTGGAAAGCTGGGGATATCGAAAGACGGAATGATAAAATCGGCGCTTGTATCCACAAACGTGTGTAATCTGAATTACCGCATACTTTTATCTTCCAAAGAAGCAAAGAAAAGCGTATGGAAATAATTTTCCTGCAGACATTTCTTCCCGTTCACATAATTTCTTTCGATGCGAAAGTTGCTTTTATCTTCTCAGGAGTTTGCTCGCAGCAAATGCGGCTAAGTTCCAGAGAGTCCCGTTTTTCTATCAACGTTGGAGCGAAACCTCCAGCGATGGAGAAAGATTTAAAGAAGTGGTAGTAGCAGGAGAAAATCTTCACTGAGAAGAGCGCCAGATGATTATTGTGACGTCAATACCACCGACCAATCAGAAGCGACAGGACCTAACCCACTTATGACAGGGGAAACACAATGTTTTTGTCTTAAATTCTGTGAATTTAAAATGAAATTTTGTTCGTCTTGGATGGAAATGTGTGAATGAGAATGTTATGGTCAGCTTTTTCGATCCATTGAGGTGGTGGGTGATGTATTAGATGAAATATAAGCTCCGAAAATCGGTTCTTCCGCTTGCTGATTTCGAGTGGACATGCCTCACAGTGGTGCTGCATGCAGCGCCCTCTAGTTCCCCTCCGCTCATATTGTTCGCGGCGCGCTCGCTCGCTCCTTGAGTCGGTCACTGTACATGTGAAGAGATGGAGGTCAGAGAAGTGCTGTGATAGAAGGAACTGTCGCTTTTGTTCGATAAGTCCCCTGTGCAAGCCCAGTGGTAATCCTTCTTTACAGATGGGATGAAGGAGGATACATGGCGAGAACCTAAACACTAGAGACAGTATGAAATCAGGCGTTTACAGGGCCCAAACGCTCACCGTTTTGTTACCCAGTGGTTACTTTTGAGTCTTCGCTGACTTAAGACAAAACGTGCCGGCGAAACAACATTACTACTTTAGTGAAATGCTCAGATATCTGACGCATAAGCTAAAAACACAATCATTGAATGAAGCCGATTCGTATCCGTCTAAGGTAAGTTGAGAGGAAATATACCTGATTCTTGTTTTTTCTCCTTTTCCAAACGATCGCTCTCGGTTTTCTACCGGTGTATAGGTCATGTTCACGCGCACATTAGCCAGCTACATCGGCGCAGGCGAGCTGTCATGGCTGACAGGACAGGTATACTATTAATTCAGGTTAGTTTTTAAAAACCGCATTTAATCGGGTAGTCTTGTAATCCTGACACAGTAGCATAGATTACTTGGCAACTTTGCTTATTGATCACGATCGAGGATTTTTTTCGGTACGGGTGCGTTTGAATCTCGGTAGTTTTCGGAATGGTGCAAGTGCATGCTCTTATTTTCACGGTTAGTATTCCCAATTAATTTACTACATCCCACTGCGAAGGTGTTTCTGAAGCCCATATACTTATTTTACATTTTTGTGGTTCGATTTTATCTCGAAATAAAGCTTGTAACGATCGAGAAGTACGGGTAGTTTAGGTTTTGCAGACGTAGTCGATGCTGGGTCCGTGCCGTAAAAGTGATTACCATCTGTTATATTGAGATATATCATCGTCGATTTGCGTCTAAATTATTTGCTTTGTACTTCTATTTCACTGCTATAAAATTTTCTCAACAGAATCGCCGTAACTTCGTTGATTCCGAGCAGTGTACAAGTACTCTGTCAACGTTGCCGTTTCAGTTCGAAGTCATTTCCTGCAAGTAATGCAAAAATTAAAATCCGCAATTAATTTTCGTGTGTTGGGATCGAATTATTGTATTTGAATTGATGATCAATGAGTGTTTCGAAATGCACATTCATCTTGGCTGATTGCTGCAATGTACATGTTTCATTTAATGCGAATCGAGCTCTATATTTAAAACAAGGAAGATGATCATTGTTTGTGTCAAACATTTACACTAAGGTGACACATACCTCTATGCTACTATAAATCATGTTGTCATTCCGATGGCTTTGTTTTTCAAACAGTTGCAAACGATATGAAGGATGATGTAGATGTACTTTTTAAAGTATTTTCTCATTATGTTTTGAATACTTTTATTACCATGTGCTAGAAATTAAAGTACATATTTTTTTATCCTCAATTTATCAAAAATGCCACAAATAAAATTTATTTTAATTCACTTAGTTTTCTATTGGATTTTCTGACATTCTTTCTTCTCTTGTATAGCACTTGCCAAGTTCCTTAAAATACGTTTTTTGTCACTTGTCTAAGTGCAGTAATAATTCACCGAGTCTTTTTTCAAATTGAACCAAGTTGCATGGTGAAACAGTGCTTAAACTTGATAGAATGCTTTGATTTGCATTACATTTCAATTGAGAAACTCAGTAGTTTTCAAAATATATTCTCGGTGCATGTTGGCAATGAAGTTTTCATTTCTGAACATTAGCAACATTATTGAAACTTTATATTTGAGGCTATTTTAACAGAATCTGTATGCTTAAAATATTTTGTCTTGTGTTTGACTGTATGGCCTAATCACTGATTTTATTTTACATTTTATTTGTTTCCATTCTAATTTGAACATTCTGTCCAATGCAATTCGAAGAGATTTTTATACTAGAATTCTTTAAATGTATGCTGTTTACTTTTCATTTTTTGCTCAGTAAAAATAGTTCACTTCACACCAACATACATATTTTATATATTATAAATTTCAAATCCTTGCCTCTTTAAAACTTATTCCTATATTTTTGTGCAATAATAATGTGATTTTGATTGAAATTTATGTGGATTTATCTTTTTCATACTTGATTCATGACAGTTTATCTTAGCCTATGATTTGAAGTGCTTATATTGATAGAATTAGTATTTTACTGCATTTTGTTTTGGTATTTCTTAAGATGATTATGCATACTAGTAATGCATACCAGAGTTATGATTTTAATTACATATATCTATTTCTGTGTTGCGAATATACTTGAAAAATCTTTCCTACTGTTTTTTTCATAGATTTATTACATTTTCTATTAAAATCTAACATTTGATTCAATCTAGTGTAATTCATGAATTCATACTTGGTTGTTTACTGATATTGATTATTATGAATGTTGCAAATTAAAGTTATGTGTTGCAGAGAAATAACTTTTCAAACAAGCTTCTTTGCTACACATTATCAACTTTTTTAAGCTAAACTTGTTTATTTATTAATAATTCTTAGTATTTCAGCACTAATTGCACTTTTGATTTTACTTGTTTCGATTAATATTGTACCTCATCACTTGGTTTTGATTATGTTGTACTGTTTTGAACAAAACTGTTATTGCTTTTCAATCGCATGCCCTAGCCTATGATATATGAAAATAACTTGTTGAATTTAGTGACACATAAATGATATCTAATCTATCAATGATATTTTTATAAACTTTGCATCTGTATAAACTGTAGTATTTTCAAATTAGTTTTAAAAGTGCATAAGCAACTACAATTACTAGTGTTAAAGTGACTAAAATTAATTTAAGATGAGACAATTATATTTATGGAAATCTCACCATTTCATTAAAATATTTGAAGAAATGGCTTCCATTGTGTTTTAATAGAACTTTCAATTTATTATTTTCCATTAAAAGTGATTGTGTTACAATTGATACATAATTAGTTTGGTTGGAATGATACGAAATGTAAATTTTTTTTGAAAACTGCAGTTGAAGTTACATTTTTTGAAAGTATACATAAGATTTCAAATCAATAGCAAGAATTAATGTTGACGCATGCATGCATACATTTGTTTATTGGATTATGAACTGGTTATAAAGTTATTCCTCGTAACTAGCAAAAAATAATTTTAACTGCAACTAATGTGTTTGGAAATAAAAACTTGTATATTTGATTTTTGAACTTAAAATTTACTTTGGAAGAAAGAATATTTTCTTAGATATAGTATGTTAGTTCTGTCAACACAACTTGTATGTACGGTTCCCCAAGCTTCATTGATTGGATTAGCTCTTTAAACTGATTTCTCTTTCGAATGCGAAATGGAATATTTGCAATTCATGGATTGCTATTCTCATTGTTTGATCAAACTAGTGGTTTCATTGTACTCAATGTTTAGTATTGAAATTTGCTCTACATCTGTGCCCAAAATTTAATTACGTATGCAGTTGATCATTGCATCTAATTTCTGATCATATTTTATCCACACAATAAAATTTTTATTATATTTTGAATTGTGTCCTGAATTTAACTATAGTTTTGCAAATTTGTCATTCCTCCTGCTTGTTAAAAATCCATTTCCTTTTAAATGAAAACTGAAAATGACATTAGCTGATCAAGACTTAAAAATCTGTCTTGAAAAGTATTATAATAAAATAGATTCCATTGTATTCACGAAAAAATAATTGCTGTCTTTAAAATGGAAATTGTTTTGGAAAATGACCAGTATTGGAAATTCATTTTATCGCGTTAAAATTTTTGAAGAAAATAACTTTTCGACTGGATTTTAAATATAGATATTCATTTAATAAATAGTCAACATGACTTTTCCATAATTTCCAAGTATTAATCAATTACTTAGTTACTAGGCTGTTTCAATGGGTTGAATTACTCTGGTTGAGTATTTTACTGCATCCGGGAATTCCATTAATATGAGATTTTGATGAAGTTGCAGCTTTTTAAGTTTTTAGTATATTTCAAGGTCAACCTAGAAATCTATGATAACCTCTATTAATCGTTTAAATTATAAAATTTTAATGTATCGCTGTGTTGGTAATAAATAATCTGAGTAATTTTTCCCCATAAAATTCTTGGTTCCCCAGCAGAATGAAAACAATGCTTTTGGTCTATGATTTGAGAAAACAGTTTTTTACGCCAATGATCCATTAAAAAGCAAATGTAACATTCACACTCAATTTAAGAAGCAACTAATGCTCACTAGCAAAAAAATATTTTTTGAAAGTTGGAGAATGGAAAGCTTGCATTTTATTGCTATTTATTTTCATTTACTAAATGATTCAAGTGATTTGAATATCATTCTACATAGCCAAGATGACCACATATGAAGTGCATATGCTATATATGCACATGCTCATGCTTCATATTTAATGTTTAAATGTATTTTCAAATGATTCCTTTGTGTTGATTGCTCTTTTCTTCACAAAGGACAACTTAAAGGTTCAGATAAAAATATCTAATAAATTTGATAAAAATCCTACTAACACATGTATGTTCAGAAATTGGGTGAAATTACATCCAATTTTATAATACTATATCTATCCAAAATTGTAGGGGGCTCTGTCATACTCAACTAGTCTACCCCTCACCAAAGTTGTTATCTCGAAATTTATTAATATTGTACTCTGATTTTTTACACAAGTACTTATTTGAATGCTTTAGTGAAACATCTGAATAATTTATTAAACCAAAACGAAATTATTTTTAAGGAAATTGAACATGCTTTAATTTAATATTGCTTGAATGATATTCAGTTTGGTATTTTAAAAGAATAAACATTTCTATGCAGAACAAGACAGTTATTTTTAAATACAAGTTTGTTTTACTATGTTATAAACAGAAATAGTTATTTAATTTCCACTGCTAGTTTGTCGCCTTAAAATTGTTTTGCAAGTAGAACAAGGTCAGTAGGTAACTCCGAAATTCTTTTTGTCCTTTATCAGACCATAAAATTATCTTTCAAAAAATTCATTCTGAAAGAATTTACTGCTTTGAAATATTTGTATTCCCAGTGTCCAACCACACATTTATAGAAGCTTACCTGTTAAACTTAATTTTCCTGCTTTCTGTCAACAGCAATAATTCTCCCGTATTGTTTTTATTGGATTTCTTTTTAATATTCAATCTCTTATTTAATACAAAGTATGCAAACAGCTTAATATGGTTTGGGAAGGGTACATTGCATCCTTTGAAGAAAGTCATGAATAATTTATGAAGTTAGAATTATGAAATGCTTGACTGGGACAGTTAAGAGTTTGCATAGCAGGTTTTCGTACCATGCTGATTGTCAGGATTTTATCTTTGTAGTTAACTGGTTTTCCTCTTTGCATATGAAAGTATATACTGTACATTGTTCATGCATGAAATCAAAATACATGGTAATAATAGGAGTGATTGAATAATGAAGCAAAGAAATTCATAGTATGTACTATCCTATAATAGTTCCAATGAAAAGCTTAGAATAAATATCTTACGGGCATTCAAATGTCACCACACAAATATGACAAACTTGATATTTATTTAAAAAGATAATGTTCTGAAAAGTGTATGGAATTTTTTTTTTCCAATGCCGATCACTGTTTGATAAACAATTATTTGACCCTACATGACCAGAAGTGATGGCCACTTGTGAAGGAGCACCCAATGGGCTACCATCATTACCCCTAACAAAGGACAGCACAATTTACATCCATGCCCTGACCCTGGGTTAAAACCTTTTAGGATCTGCCTACCACCCCAAAATTACCTTTTTTAAGTATAGTATGAATTCTAAAAACTTGAATACCTTTTTTTTTTTATTGATTCCCCCCCCCCCATGGTAAAAATTAATAAAATTATCACTAATTATATTTAGCTTCTAGGCTTCATAACATTACTTTGTTGCAATCAACTATCATCATAAAAACATTGGAAAGTTTTGAGGAATCAAGATTTGTCCTTTAAGTGGATGGTAGTGTTGGAGCATACGTATAAATTTTTGAGTTGGGTTAATTATTCTTGTCAGGATTTCATGAGTGGAATTATTTTCTCAATGCCTGGTGAGTGATAATAAAATACTTCAAAAACTTTTGAACTGCAAATATATCTTAATATATTTATAAGTAATAAATTTATTAAGATATAGCAATCAATTTATTAGGATTACAGTAATAAATTTATTGATTGGAGGCAAAAGCAAATTTATACCTGCACATGTACATACAAAGAAATCCTTTCTTTTTCAAAATCTGGCAATCTGGTCTACATGTTAGAATATGGAATTATGTGCTATAAAGTGTCAGTAAGTACATTATAGCCAAATAGAATGTTACTTTATTTTAAGTGCCTTAACTGCTGCAAAAACTCGTAAAAGACTAGAAAATCTCATTTTTCATGGGATATACTTTCATGTGCTTTGAGTACTCAGTGTTTGATACATTTACAGAAAAATTTGTTATGCAGACCAGAAAGATTAGTTATGCAAATGTCAATTGATAAAAGGCTCAGCTTGAGTCAGACATTTTTTTGTCATTAGATTAAATCTAGTTAGCTGAAATAACTTTTAGAGACTGATAAGTGTTTGCACTGGTAAATATGGAAAACTGCAGTATGTTAATCACTTGATATAATGAGGAAAACAGTGTCTAGTGATAAATTCAGGTGAATCCACCACCCCCACCCGAAGGTATACAGTAAAGTGTGTAGTGATAAAGCTGCCTTTGAGATATAATTTTTTTTAAATTGAGTCTTTTTTTTGCCCATTTTTTCTTCACGGACAGATCAGTTGTTTTGCAAAATAATTGGAATTTTGAGTGCCTAAAACTCCATTCCTGTGAATTGATGGGTTGACACATGTTCCTTAGTGCTTTGACCCACATAGTACTAGACTTAGAGGGAAAACAATTCTGTTACAAATATCTATCACTGTTAAAAAGGACCTTGTCTTATGCTTTGTTTTGATCTAATTATATCCAATTCAAAAATCAAATATTGTTTTATAAAAGAATACGCTTCCCTTATCAAGTTTTTGTACTTGTTGCAAAAGACCAAAGCCTGTGCCATTTTCGATTTGGCAATATTTCTCAATAAGAAACCAAGCTGAAAAATCATTCACAAGCAAATATAAATACAATTAGGAATACAGCTCAAGTTTTAATGCATTACAGTTAAGTAGGTTAGAATATAAACTATATGGTATGTACTAAAAGCAAAATATAAATCAGTAGCATGTTTTCTACTGCTAACTATAGGAGTGTTAGTGCGAATAAAATTACAAACTGTGAAGAAAAAAAAAGAGTTTTGAATTACCCACCCTGTCGGGTCTTGCATGATGTTTTTTTATTGTCATTATAGTTATTGAAAACTCAGTCCTCTTTAAATCAGAATAGTTTTATGTCTAATAAGTAATTAAATAAAATAATTTGGAACCTAAAGGTATCTAAGCTATACAACACTCAGTATGTGCTTGCATGTGTAATGTAACAGCTGTGAAGATGAGATACTTTACTAATTTTCTTTGCATTCTACAAAGTAACGAAAATTATTGAATAAAGAATTATTATTTATGATGCAATGTTGTGTATATAAATGCTTGGTTTATACTTTTAATAGATATTGTATGCCAAACAAATTTTCTTTGAACACCATTTATCGCAGTGTTTTCTTTATTGACATGTATTTAGCTTCGCATGCAGAAAGAGTAAATTGTATCCACAATATGTATTGTAACGAAATTGGTGATTTTTTGTAAATATCATGTGCAAACTTTATGCTAGGAATGATGTGATAGTCGAATGGTCTCAAATGTTTCTTATTCTGTATATGTGATTGAGAACAAATTTTTTAGTTGTAAGTTTTTATAATAATTTATTGGTTACTATAGAAATAAGTCACAAAAATGAATTAATGTATGTTTCAGTACATTAGAACACACTCAAATGGAACTTTTTTATGTTTAGAATGATGATGACCACGATTCTGGAACAGAATCGGATGACGAGGGGGCCGATGCAGAAGAATTGGAAAAATGTAAGCTGCATGAGTGCTTATTTTTGCACTCATTAATTTATGAACAAGAATGTAGATTTTTAAGATCTGTGACACCATTATCAAAGTTTGATTTTTATTTAACGGAACATCTAACAATCCCACGTATTGTACGAGAGGTATTTTCAGTGCTAAACAAACCTGACGATCTGCGAGTTTGTTTAAAATGTCGCCATTTTGGAAACGATGGCGTTTAATCTAATTAGCACTGCCCAATCAACTATCAATTTGGAATTTATTCTGCGCAATTTTAATCGGAGAAATGCTGAAATCGTATTAGAAAAGCAATATAAGTGACGTCACATTCAGAATACGAACAGAAAGCACGTATCGCCGCAGAAACTCGCCACCTGTATTTAACTTGGTAGAAAATGTTCCTCTCAGAGTATCGTTTTTGAAGAAGATTGTAGATACCTCTGTAGTTCCTTTATTAGTTAGGAATATATCTGCATTTTGTTTTTCTACTGCTTTCTACTTTTGTGTATTTCTGAATTCTGATTAATGTTTTAGTTTCTTTAAAAGGAACTTGTTCCACATGAGTTACATAATATGCTAAAGTGAAATATTGATGTAATCTATGCTTTTTAAAACTTTAATCATGTGCTTGCCTTGGAGCTTCTTTAAAAGTTAGATGTCTCATTATTTCACCTGCTCGTTTTACATCGAAAATAAATAAATCTATTCAATGCATATTTAAAATTGAAACTTTGTTAACATTTAGGACTAACAGTAAGGTTGTGGAATGAAGTGTTCAGACATAAGAATTTTTATTTCTGGTCTTTAGCTTATTTGAAAAAAAAATTATTAGAGACTAAATCCACTGCGGTATGTATGAGAAAATGTATAAAATTGACGTCGATTTCTTTTTCGAATGGAGGAATTTATTTCATTTTAACTTCACAAAACTATGTTCGATGCACGTGTAGTCAAACGTACGAGTCCACCAAATTCACGAAAATTATACTAGTTAAAGATAAAGAATCTAAGCATACTCAAAATAAGATAAATCGCTGGTCTTATAGTAAGAATGAGAGTCATTTATGATGTTAAATTCAAAATGTGTACTTTAAATTTTTGCTGCCATTTTTGAAAATAACTGTATTTAGAACAACGTGATCCTTTTATTAGTTAAAGATAAAGAATCTAAGTATACTCAAAATAAAATAGGTCGCTGGTCTTATGATAAGAATGAGTCATTTATGATGTAAAATTCAAAATGTGTACTTTAAATTTTTACTGCCATTTTTGAAAATAACGGTATTTAGAACAACGTAATCCTTTTGCATTATTCATGTTTGTCGTGGTGTGGAAGTTAGAGTGGGGTGCCTACTCAGTTGTTGACCTTGCCATCTGACCGTGGTTTAAAATTACGAGGTGTTGTTCTCGGAGTGATCCCGGAACGTCGTCAATAGCCCGTTGTGTTACTCTGGTGCGTTGTTAATTCCATTCCATTCCTACCTACCTTCTTTTGCATTATCTTACCGATTACTATGGCAGAAGAACGTAACGTTTGACTTAAGTGTGTCGTCATTTAAAAAAAATTACGAGTAAACTGTTGGCGAGTCCTCTTGGTGTTTCGCCAGTTACGACGTCAGTCTTTGCCAAGTGTTAATCGGTTTATTAACAACATTACGTAAAGTGTTTTCTGACAAAAAGACAAGTTGCGATTCATTTACGTACATGGATTGTAAAAATATGTAGCTGTAAATAAAATGGGAGCATTTTCAACTAAGTGTCGATTTAATCCTATTGGGTTGATATCTACGAATGGATCCCGAATCCGTCGCCAATAGCCCGCTGTGTTACGACAGTGCGACGTTAATTTGGTACCTACCTTGGTTGATAGCTCTAAAAGAGGCCTGCAGAAATAGAGAACCCCGAACCAGAAAGTTTGCTTATCAAGTTTTTTAAACATTAAGCGTTTTTGTAAATGACTGTTCATTACCTTACAACCAGATACCGTCAAGGTCAATCTACATGCCACTTACTCGTCTAATACCTAGATATCCAGTCCTTCTCCGATTGTGAACGATTCAGAACAGCACAACATGTCTTTAGAATACAACTTCCCACTCGCAAAAAGAATATTTCGTGTTCTGATTTCCGAAACATGTCCGCACTGGAATATTTTACCTCCAAAATGGACTTGACCCTTTCTGAACTGTCGTGACTCTGTGAAAGTTCTTGTGTGTGGGAGGAGAAAAACAAATTAAAACCCTTTTGCTTTCGAGAAATTATGAATCTTAGACGCCATGTATGCCAGCGCTGTGGAAATCACGCTGTTTCTTCATTTGAAATGGATACGGTTCATGCTGCTTGAAGCTGGGAGGATGTTTTTAGAACGTTTTTTATTGCCCACCGCGCCACCAGCCAAGCTCGACTGTGTAGAATATATCCTATGTTCACATATGTGTATGTGTGCGGGTATTCTAACTTATGTCCGTGGGTAATCACAGTAAAAGCTGCGCTAATGGCCTTTGGTCGAGCGTAGTAAATGGCGGTCCCGTCTGACATTGAAAGTAATTTAGCGTTGTTCTTCCACCAGGAGTAATCACTTCATTAGGTTAACGCTACGCTCTTCGGATTTTTAAGTCTTGATGGTACTATTTGTTTTGGGAGCATCTCTCAACCCCAAGAATGACTTTCGGTTTTGTCTTGTGAATGGATATTAATGTGCGCAATCGTTGCTGTAATGGCGTTTAGTAATGGTTGTGGTTGAGATATGGTAAATCGGTGATGGATTTCAGAGGCATTTAATTGTATTTGGTTCCAGGTTCGTCCTGAAAATAAAAATCTTATTTCATGAATAGGCCTGCCTATATTTTTTTGGAGAATTTCGAATTTCTGTACAAGTGATGGCGTATTTAGATTTTATACTTTTATTTTAACATTTTCGGATTTTTAAGTCATTGATGGTATTATTTGTTTTCGGAGCATCTCTCAACGCCGAGAATGAGTTTCGCTTTTGTCTTGTAAATGGATATTAATGTGCGCAATCGTTGCTGTAATGATGTTCAGTAATGGTTGTGATATGGTTAATCGGTGATGGATTTTCGAGGCATTTAATTGGAATTGAATTCAGGCTCATCTTGAAAATAGGCTTGTTTGAATAAACCTATCTCTTTTTTAGGAGTTTCGAATTTCCGTCCAAGTGGTGGCATATTTTGATTTTATACTTTTATATTAACGTATTGGATTATCTGCTTGGAATTAGTTATTTTGAAAGAGTATTTAGATGTTTTTTCACAGATGAAATAAGGAAAATGTTAACATCCGAGACTCTGCTCTTTAAACGAACGGTAATGGTAATTGGAGTTAACGTCGTACTAGAGTAATACACCGGGCTATTGACGACGGTCCGGAATCAGTCCCTTAAGGGACAGATCCGAGGACAACACCTCGTAATTTTGAACCACGGTTTAAACGAACGGAGTTTTAGTTAACGTCGTACTAGAGCAACACACCGGGCTATTGACGACGGTCCGGAATCAGTTCCTTAAGGGACAGATCCGAGGACAACACCTCGTAATTTTGAACCACGGTTTAAACGAACGGAGGTTCCGCTCTATTTACCCGTCGTTTCGTGTATCAAAGAAATGAAAAACAGAGCCCAAGAGCGTACATATTCATCAATTAATACAACTTAGTTTTCTTTTCAGTCTTTAGGAATTATACATACAAATAAGATCCACTGAGCTAGCAATCTGCGAGTTGTAGCCGGTGCATTACCGATTCCTGTAACTTTACTTGAGCGTTTCTCACTTCTGAGCTGGCACCACATTTTCTAAACTTTCTCACCATGCCAACGTGAGGACTTTTGAGGCCACGACACATTTAACGTGCACAAGCCCCCTTTGTACACGACTGTCTTTAGTTGGATCGAGTTTCGAACTCGCATCCCTCCGGTTACTTATTCGCAACTCATCCAACCGGGCTACCATGATGTACTATTGTTGGGATAGTTTTAATACCACAGGTATTGCGTCTTAAAACCAAAGTTGCTGTCTGTCAAACATCGTATTCGGTGAAATAATCTGTTGGAAAGTTGAAATCCGATGGCATTCGCAAGGGTGCATTTTTTTAACGCACGTTATGTTTCTCGACGCTTGGTTTACTACCGTACTTTTCATAGAGATTTATCGGCACTTCCTCGTTGCACACTCATTTTGTGCGTGTGCTATTGTCCGTGACTAAGAATCTGAAATTGACCTTGGGCAGGTTCGCTTGAATCAGCTGGATAACTGGTCAACTGTAATTCTGTTACTTCACCTCATTAGCATGCTCCTGTATTTCGGAACATTAAGTCAGCTGTACCACGTTATTTGAGGTCTGCAAGCACGAACAGGGATGAAATTTCGGGAATGGTTCCAGTTTTGTATGCAGGATCCAAGTACCGATCGATTTACCAGAATACTGACAGTGCCCTTCGTTTACTGATTTCTCAGATTCCTCCACATACATCTTTATGGAGTCACCGTACGTTCGCCCACTGCGCTAGCAACTGACAAGTTCTAGCGCAGTTTCCAATCCTTTTTATCCTATTCTGGGTGTATTTCTCCTTTCTGTGGCAGTAACTTTTATTTTTGTGTGTCATTGCTTGAGGTTGTCTCTTGTGTTTGGCGCAGCTTGGCCAAATATGCCACTTGTTCCATGAAGCCCAACCCAATCCACCTAAGGCCGCTGTAGCCGGTTGAAAGAGCAGAGGATTAGCAACCGAAGGGTTGCGAGTTCGAAACCTAGGTCCAGCTAAAGACAATGGTGTGCGTGGGGGCTGGTGCTCGTTAAATCTGTCGTGGCCTCGACCGTCCAAGCGTTGACGTGATGTGGAAGTTTGGAGAGGGAAGTGCCAGCGCTGGCGATGACTTCGTGATGTGACCGTGGTTCCAAATTGCGAGGTGTTGTCCTCGGATCATTTCGGGATTGATCCCGGACCGTCGCCAATAGCACATTGTGTTAGTTGCTCCAGTGTGACGATGTGAGGTCCAGTGTGACGATGTGAGGTCCAGTGTGACGATGTGAGGTCCAGTGTGACTATGTGACGTCCAGTGTGACGATGTGACGTCCAGTGTGACGATGTGACGTCCAGTGTGACGATGTGACGTCCAGTGTGACGATGTGACGTCCAGTATCTCCAGTGTGACGTTAATTCAACTTCCCCTTCTATCCTTTATCTGTTATTGGAGAAAAACGTTCAACTGCGATTCGTGATATTTATTTTAAAACAAAATATTTGTTCTGTGATGCTCTTTTTTACACTACCACCTTGAAAAGAAACCCCAATTTATTTCAAGGCTCATTTTTAGTCTCGGTGTATTCGGGAATTCCAGTTTGCATTTATAATTGTTTACGTCTGTTTGTGACTGGCAGCTTCTGAGATTGCATCGTTTTGAGGAATTGCGTTGAACCGACGGTGGAGGAATTGATTTTCCATGTTTAGAGTTTAAGGTCAACAGAGACTAACCTAGAGCCTGGTGGGATTCGAGGTTGAAACACGGAAGACTCGTTTCAGCTTATCTTGTTATCTGGGTCTTGGGACGAGTATCGCCATCTATTGACAAGTTTCTAAAATGTTTCTTTGCATACGAATTGCTCTTCCGTGGAACCGGTTTAGGCTATATAACTCTAGGTCCAATACGCTCAATCTATTGTTAGATGTATGAATTCTCTCTCGTCATTTTTCTCTGCAATTTGATATTTTGCTTGCATCTTGAATGTTATTTAATGTTATTGGCTTTATTTCTTTGACCGATTTTTTTTATTAGCTATGTGGTATTAAGTTTTTTATGTGTTCTATAACGTATAAATTGTACTTTCAAGATGTGCAAATTCGATCAGAGCCGATCCTACTTTTGCTTATTTTAGTTACAAATGAGTTTTGAAATGATGCATTTTTTAAAAATACCAGAGTGTGAACCCTAGCGATATTTTGGACACATCGAATGTTTCTTAAACGGTGGTCGACGAAAAGATGCAAGACTTGAATTGAAAGCTTTGCCACCGTTTGTTAGATTTTTTTTTCTCTCCTAAAGATGCAGCCGATCAACCAGTATAGTGGTTAAGGTGTTAGCCTCCAAATCGGAAGGTTCCTGGTTCAAATACGGGTCCGGGCATGGATGTTTGTAAGCGTATGGTGTAGAGGCGGCTGGTGCACCTTAAATCTGTCGTAACCGAATGTCCTCACGTTGGGTTGGCGTGGAATTTGGAGAGTTGGGTTCTAGCTCAGGTGTTACTTCGTCATCTGACCGCGGTTCAAAATTACGAGGTGTTGTCCTCGGGTCTTTCCCTTAAGGGACTGATCCCGGACCTTCGTCAATAGCCCGTTGTGTTGCTCTAGTACGACGTTAACTGAAATTACCATTTTTTTTTTACCTCGTGATGCAAATTCTTACCCAAGCAAAATAGTAGTGATTGATCGCTTGGAAGTGACAGGCAGGCGATGCATGTTCGATTTTCCCCTATGTTCATCTCTCTCTACCGTGTCGGTAACTTTCGTCTCGTGTGTGTATTACTTGGTGTGCCAGCTTAGGTGTTGACCTCGTCATCTGACCGTGGTTCCGAATTGCGAGAAGTTGTGTCTGGATGTTTGTCTTCGGGATTGATCCCGTTCCGTCGCCGACAGCTCGAGTTGCTCCAATGGGACGTAAATTCAACTACCGTTCGTGTACGACCGTCATTTGACGTCGTCTAGCATTAAGCGCAGCTTGGCTTAATAAATCTAATAATATTTAATATGGCCATAAAACCCGAAAACCAACCAGTCACAGCTTTCCTAGACATCAGTATCATATTCGAGCGTGTTCACCATCTTAAGGCTTAGTCTTGGTGCAACAATGCGAAGGAGATAAGAAATAGGACAATCTCAAATGATAGGTTATACCTTAGTAGACCCCGTAATATATCTATTATATTTCTACCTATAGTCGTAACCATTTCGAGAAAATGGGTCGCCAGATGTGCTGATCATTATTGGAGCTCGAGGGTCCAAATTATTGGCAAAGTCAGATTCAGACCCAAGGGATTATTTTTTGTGTGTCGTATACATAGTGTAATATAGTATGATGAATTGATGGTAATTACTGTATGGATGTAACAATGTAGAGATCTAATAATGTGTAGATGTTTTTGCTAAATACGATTCCTTCAGAGGAAAGGAATGACACAGGTCATGTGGATCGCAAAAAAGAGAGTCCTTGTTGGAGACACAACAGATATGTATTATGTATACAGATTGGAGGGGATGAGACAGAACTAACCAATAGGATTCATGTATATTGAACGGACGTACTAGAAAGCTACTTAACATTCACACATGCTGCCTGGAATGAATGACTCAGCCCTATCAGCACAAAGAAAGATGCAAAGAGTTCTATGGGCGATTACACTATGCAACAATGGTCTAACCTCTCGATAGACATGTCACTAGTAACAGTGTTTAGATGTAATAATGTACAGATGTAAATTTTCTCAAACATTCTGGATAGACATACTACTATGGTGGCGTACTTGATTCATCCCAACCACACATTTCCAAACTGATACGGTTTCACGACACTAGGCACGGGAGTGTATGATTGTGGTTGTCAAGTCCGTATACAAAGTGAAGGCGAAGTTCGGAATTTTCTGTTCGTGTCCGTTCTTGTTCGAATCACAGCCGCAAAAGATCTTTAGCTGTAGTGGAATAGAGTGCGAGGCTTTCCAGCTAAATGACATTTCGAAACGAGATGAGAATGCACCTGTTGTAATTTCGTTCGGGTCGTTAAGACGGTGCAAAAACCTGTCCGTGATTCATCTGATTGCTTGTTTTATTTTGTGATGCCCTCGCTGCATTACCTCGTTAAAGTCACTATGGCATAAGGTGATGAGGTTTCTACCTTGCTTTATTATGCGCGACAACCTTACAACACATCGAACTGGCTAAAATAAATCCCAAGGACCGTAAGGGGACAATTTATTGTAGTCAGGACATCACATGAGATACTATGTATAATTTTTTAGATTGGATAGGTAGGTGGTTAACTTTGCACTGGAGGAACACAACGTGCTATTGACACCACGCCAATAGAGAGGGTGACATTGGTGGTCACGGCCCATATTTAACGTGCAATAGCCCCCACGTACACGAATATATTTGGTTGGGTCGGGTTTCGATCTCGCAACTTTCGTTGCTAATCCGCTACTCTTCAAACCGAGCTGTCATCTGACCGCGGTTCAAAATTACGAGGTGTTGTCCGCGAATCTTTCCCTTAAGGGACTGATCCCGGACCGTCGTCAATAGCCCGTTGTGTTGCTCTAGTACGACGTTAACTAAAATTACCATTACCATCAAACCGAGCTATTGGACACGGATAATTGAGATAGGAATTTCGAGAATGCATATGAATTCTGGTTAAGCTAGGGGTCATGCAAAATTCATCTCCATCCCAGAATGGGTCGTCATCTGACCGTGGTTCAAAATTACGAGTTGTTGTCCTCGAATCTTTCCTTTAAGGGACTGATCCCGGACCGTCGTCAATAGCCCGTTGTGTTGCTCTAGTACGACGTTAACTAAAATTACCATTACCATCAAACCGAGCTATTGGACACGGATAATTGAGATAGGAATTTCGAGAATGCATATGAATTCTGGTTAAGCTATGGGTCATGCAAAATTCATCTTCATCCCAGAATGGGTCGTCATCTGACCGTGGTTCAAAATTACGAGGTGTTGTCCTCGAATTTCCCTTAAGGGACTGATCCCGGACCGTCGTCAATAGCCCGTTGTGTTGCTCTAGTACGACGTTAACTAAAATTACCATTACCATCAAACCGAGCTATTGGACGCGGATAATTGAGATAGGAATTTCGAGAATGCATATGAATTCTGGTTAAGCTATGGGTCATGCAAAATTCATCTTCATCCCAGAATGGGTCGTCATCTGACCGTGGTTCAAAATTACGAGGTGTTGTCCTCGAATCTTTCCTTTAAGGGACTGATCCCGGACCGTCGTCAATAGCCCGTCGTGTTGCTCTAGTACGACGTTAACTAAAATTACCATTACCATCAAACCGAGCTATTGGACGCGGATAATTGAGATAGGAATTTCGAGAATGCATATGAATTCTGGTTAAGCTATGGGTCATGCAAAATTCATCTTCATCCCAGAATGGGTCGTCATCTGACCGTGGTTCAAAATTACGAGGTGTTGTCCTCGAATCTTTCCTTTAAGGGACTGATCCCGGACCGTCGTCAATAGCCCGTTGTGTTGCTCTAGTACGACGTTAACTAAAAAATTACCATTACCCAGAATGGTAGGTTTTAATGTAATGATCTAAGCTAAAATAATAATTTGTTTTATAACCAATGCCAATAAATGATAATTTTGTAATATTTTTAATATGTTTGTGAAACATGTGTGTGTGTGTGTGTGTGTGAAGAGTTTGTCCAACTTTATTATTGTTAATTTCACAATTGGTAAGGCCCGGTGCACACATCCTATTTTTCAACGTGCGGCGCCGCTACGGCACCGAAGCCCAACTATGCACACAACCGCGATAATGAAATGACGCAAGTACTCATTTCGCGCCATTTGCGAAATATATTCTATCGAAGAAAACGTGTTTATTTCGCTTACTTGGTGTGAAAAAGTATATTTTGAAACACAAAATAGACGTTACTGGATACAACTATTTATTAATTATTATTTATATTCCATTTATTTATGAAAACAAGGTATTTCAGACCGGAGAAGCGTGTGCGGCGCCGTGGGGAACTGTGTTACGAATTGCACGCAAGTTGGACGTGCGGCGCCGGAGGCATTGTGTGCACTACTCCATTGGATCTAATGTATCTCAGACCGCACTTGCGTTGCGGTAGCGGCGCCGCACGTTGAAATACCGAATGTGTGCACCGGACCGAATTACGCTCTAAGCAAATTTAGTGTCGAAAATTGCTGTTCATCAGTGCTTATTACTTTTGTAGTATTCTTGGAGGTTTATGTAATCGCAACGTGGTGGTTATTGGAAACTTTCCTAATTCTTCTCCACCCATATTTACAGCGGTTGGCTCACTGCGCTTGCAACCTGCGAGTGAACGGTGCAGGATCGATTCCTCCCTCGAGGCATTTCTCTCCTATGTTTGGTTTGGAGAGTGGGGTGGCAGCTCAGGGTAACCTCGAAATCTGAACGTGGTTCAAAAATATGTGGTTGTACTCAAATATTTCTCTTTGGGTTTGATCCCAGACCGCCGTCAATAGCCCGTTGTTACTCCAGTGGGACGTTAAATAAAAATCTACCTGTCACCGGTGCTAGTTCGTCTTTCCTTGTGCGTGTATATCCATTACTTGACGTTGTCATATGTTTGGCTCAGCTTGGCCATTTATAGCCCTTTCGCCATAAAAACCCAACCGACGTGTTAAGCTAGATCCGATTAGCGGAGTGGAACTGCAAGTACCTTACCGCATACCTGTAATGATACCACACGTAATCGCCCACCTGACCATACGGAACGTTAACGGCCTACCCTGTATATGTATTCAATCCCCGCAACAAGTGATACATAGAACGCAGGTGCATTTCCTATAAATGCCAACGGAAAAATTTCATCCTCTTTGTTAAGAATTGTCTCTTACCTCACAACTTCCAAGACCTGGAAAGTTAACGTTCTTTGAAGATCAGCTTGCTTTGAACTATTTTTTCTGATTTTCATACATATTGAAGATAGTGGGTTGTATAGTGTAAGCTTATAGTTTAGTTGTTAGTAGCAGTAGCTGGTGCTCCGGACCTAGGATTCAACAAGTTCTGGGTTCGAATCCTTGCCTAGGCATGGGTGCTGGTAGTGGTTCGCAATCCACCAGGTTCGTCCCACATGATAAAAAAATTTGGTAGGTTGTGTCGAGAAAATAATCTTAGCTTTCATGTGAATACTCGGGTCTAGTGTGGATTGTAGAATGTACGAAGCAGACATAAAAGTCTGAATGATTTTTACTGTGTGAATATTCAACAATTTAATTTGCAGTTTGTTATAAAAACTGCAGGATGATTTTATGGATTAAATGCCTGATTGTAGCGCTGTTCTTTAGCTTTCCAATGACACCACTTTTACGCTGTCCTCATTCCACGCAATCTGAAGTTACACTGGCCCAAAGTTTGCCCAGCACCGTAGTATTTCGACATTGCCGACCCCCTCCCCATGCTCAGTGCGCACTCGACCCGAAGGTCATGTCAGATACGAACATGTCTTCGACGTCCTTTGTTTACACGACGCTATTTATATTTGTTTTTTCTAGTTCTGAAATCAAGACAAAACAGTTGTGCGCTTTTTTTGTGTATGCCCCCTATACTTTTCCGATTTTAAAGACGTATTCACGTCAAAATGACCTCAGTTTACGAACCAAAGCAGGCGTTTCTTTGGACGACATAATTGCTTTTACTGTTTGCGTAAACAATTTAGTTCTTCGCTTATCTTTTAAAATGGTCACAATATTTCCGAAAGAGAAACCATTTAAACATTTGAGAAACCTTTCTAAAATTATATTTGCAAAAAACAAAAATTAAGTTTTAAATTTTGACAGGGGTTTTTGGTCTTTTAGCGGCCATTTCCGGTGTTTTCCATACCTACTTCCAGTTTTCCCGCCTTAATTAAAATCTTAATATCTCTTCAACTTATTAACTTAGAGAAAAATCAAATATATTTTAGAAAGTCAAATAAATACTCTATCAAATAAGATCAAAAATGTTTTTTTGGAATTTTTGGTCAAAAATGACATTTTTATCGTGTTTGGATACCTTAAGTATATATTTTACTTATTGAATAGCATTTTTTCGGAAAATTGCAATTTAAAATTTTCTCAGGCATCCAATTACGACGTTTCGAACATCACATTAATTTCATAACTCTCGACACTCAACCAGCTTTAATACGATTTATGTATTCTCTTTTTAATGCCAAAAGTTTAAATTTTCGAATTCTTTTAACCGACTTATAAAACTGCAACGGTTGGAGCGTGGAACTGCTTAATAATAGGCCTAACGAGGTCAGGGCTGTATTGTGCATATCATATCGGCAAGATCGCTTTTACGTTACGTTTGCTTCAAATATTTCACTAACATAACGAGCGTTACGCACGGAATCCAGGAAGTTTTTGACAGTCGCCTGCAGCTTCAGCACTCTGGAACTCCGATTGCGTTTCGTTATGCTTACAGGATTCACGAAGCAGAACTCCGCTTTGACTTGTCCTGTGTCGTTTAGCAGTGAATATTTGTGTGCGATTTTGGTTTCTTTATCCTTCCAAGTTTGGCAAGCAGCCATTCTATGCAGTTTCGTTGCGATTTCATTTGGTTTGAAGTAAAGATTTGTCATTCTACTGTTACATTTTACCATACGTTAGCTAATTTGACCGCGACACACGTTCAGATTATTCTATGGATTAAGAACTCGGGCATCCTTACCAAGGCCGGATTCGAGTTTGTTGATCGAGGGCGAGAGCGCCAGCCATACAGGGCCGACATATTCGAGGTATCTAAATCCACTTCACGTTTCTTATCGTTGATTAGATTTATCAAAATCTATCTTACAATTTCTGTGCGGCAATACATGACCACAAAATACGACAAACCAAACATAAGGCAAAACCTACCAAGAATGAGTCTTGCGTTTTGAAATGTACACTTTTGAAGATCTCCAGTTGGTGTCTGGTCTAGGCAGCCTTCGTGGAGCAAAGAATGACCGCAGAGTGGCACACCAATTCAGTTGCGGTCTATATGAAAGGTGACGTGACGTCATGGTTTTGATGACGTACGAGGGATGTTGAGTGAAAGACTTCCTGGCGTACCGACACTTTCCTGAGTTTCATAAATACTAGGGGGCCTGCCCCCTGCTCACTAACGCTCGCCAACCCCCGGAGGATTGCTTCGCAATCCTCATTGGTTCGCTGCGCGAACCTATGCTCGCTTCGCTCGCCTCAATGACATGTGTCCTAGCAGAAGGATTGTTTACAAAATATGTTACCAAAAAAATGTTTTTCAAATCTAAATTTGCTGTATTACAGAAAATATATATACAGTACCTCTGGAATCAGAATTCAAATGAAAACTTTGTGCAAATTTTGACTCGAAATGGGAGCGTTGCTTTGGAAATTGAATACCCAGCATGTTGTTTGTGTGTACATTTTCCCAGCACTCAAACGACCCACACTTTTTCATTGAGTTTGTTGCCGAAAGTTGTAGTGCAAGCGTCTTGTTGAACTATAAATGGGACCGTTTTTTTCCAGGACCGTTTTTTAAATGGCCCTGGAAAAGATCCTCCGCTTTCCTTGATTTATTTCTATTATAAACTAACTGCAACAGCTCATTAAAATTTCCTTTTTTTTTTCAATAAAATTTCATCCGATAACGCTATAAATTCAATCGATGCGCGAGACTTCGCGATAAACAAACAATCGTACAGTGTTGCCAAAACGCGATTACAAATAACGTCTTTTTCGTGAGCCACGTAAGAGAATTATATATATAGATGTCCAGTGTTTTGAAAATGAGTCCATGCCTCCGAAAAATACACAGGGCCGCCGTTTCTCTGTGGGTTTGTCCCCTGCGCTAGCAGCAAGTTCGATTCCTGTGACTACCTTGGTTGTATTTCTCCTCGGTATAAGTAAAAACTCTCCTTGTGGGCCTATGTCCGTTTACTTGACCGTAAAAAAAACATCGTCTCGCGCAGTTTGGTCAGATCTGCCCCTTGCTCCAGAAAACAACCAACCGAAAAATACATGCTAGAAAACTTCATATCGACAGAAATCAAATATAAACCGCAGCTGATAGTAGGTTCGGAATCCTCTTCGCCTTGATTCCAGGTTAATATGGCCTCCGGCAGGCAAAAAGTAACAAAAACCAAGCAGAGACGAAAAAAGTATGTCATTAATAAATCAATGTTTTTCAATTAATTGTTATTCAATCGAAAGACCTGAAGGCAACTCTTGTACGTATTTTGAAGAAACGTACGTGACTGGTAAGCAGTCTTTTCTATTGGCCTTGTCCTACGAACTGAAATGAAGAAAAAGTTCAAATATTGTGTCATCGAAATGATAGTATGATGTAAACTTTCGTGCTCGTACTACGGCCGGAGTTGCTCAATAGCGCCAATTGTTCTCCAAAATCCTCTTGTTATTTGTCTCAATAAATTGCCAACATAAAATTTCAAGGGTAGAGTGAAAGACAATTTATATAAAATCGTGTTTCTGCGATAAGTCATCACTGCCGTATTAATGGCACGTGTCCGAAAATCTTGCTTGTTACGCAGTTTCATTCTATTGAGTGTTTCTCAAGAAAATCCAGGGCATCGGATATACAGCTCAACATCCTCTATTTCGCATACTAGTCGCACGGAAATATATTCTGCTCATCGAATGGCGTTGACCACCAATTTGATGAGGTAATACGTCTCCTAACATTGTCGCAGTTGAGTTCAGGAACGGTTGCACTTTCCTCGTAAAGACACTAAAGAAACATTTTTCTACTCATTTAAATAAAAGTGGGAAGTTAACTCATCATTTCCGCATCGGATGAACTACCTAATACAAGTCATTCAAGTTGATCGATTTTCGGATGTTTAAGATAGGGAAAATAAACATCCTCGTCTTATACATGGAAATTCAGGCTTGGGGCACGCGACTGAAGTCTCACATAGATGTAATTGAGACTTCCGAGAAAATATTCACGTAAAAGACGTATGTCTCTCTATATTAAAAAGTTGCCACCGCAGGATTGAAAACTGTGCTGTTTTAGCTCGATTCTTAGACGGTTTCCCTAGAAAGTTCGGATCAGAAAAATATGAAATTAACAATGTTTGTTCTTCATCGTGTTCCCTGAAGAACTGTAAAGATCTTTTTTCGATGCGGTTATTAGTTTAGGGTTTATTAAGTGTCAAAGTTTGAAAAGCGAAATTTCTTCCGCGAGTGAGCAAAACACATACACATTTTCAGTCTTAAGCCGTGAGTTTTTTTTTTTAAAGAGTACATCTCAACGTAAATTTTTGCAGCTCGTCGAGTTTTTTTAGAAATTTCGGGGGTTGGCGAGCGTATAAGCGAGCTGGGGGCGGAGCCCCCTAGTCTGATAAAAATTTTGAAAGAATTTTAAAATCTATTGTTACTGTACGCGACATGCGTAGATTCTATGTTCTGGATTTTTTCCATAACCCTATTAAATCTCAGATGTCTGAAGGAAGTTTTTAGAAATGTTTATGTGTTTGAGTTAATCCCTGAAATCGGCAAGTAAATACTGCTCAATTGCTCAAACCTATTTTGCAGATGTTCGTGTGAAGGGTATTGATTGTGTCAAAAAGCTTCTAGTATAATTACGTTTGTCTAGCAAAATGAAGTGTCTTCGTATCGAAGTTGACAGGACATTTACAGCTTGATTGGTCTTTTACTCACTGAACATAATAAAAGCATAAATAATTCATGAATATTTCCGTGTTCCAGAGTAAATTTTATTTCAATTCGATGCTGAGATTTGAATCCATTGTAGTTTAGTGACTTGTTTACTCTCGGTATTACTTATTCACCGCGGTTTCAACTACAAAACCGTTTTTCTTCGGCCCAATGTGAAATTATCTGATTGAGAATTCCATTTTCCAGATTTGAACTTCATTTCTTTAATTCAGTCCCAGATCTTTTAGAAGTTTGAAAAAACAATCATTCTAGAGTCTTTGTTGTTAACAACATTGATTTGATCGTATCGATCGTGATTTGGCTTGTGTTTTTTGTCCTACGGTTATTTTTTTATATGCCAGGTCAAGTTAAATCATACTACGATAATCGCTCGGTGACCAGGTCGCGGATATGCAGTTTGAAGGAAAGTGTCAGTGAGTCGAAACAGATTGGTTTGGCCACGTTAACATTTTGAAGAACCTCTAATATGCGAATCAATTTGTTCCTCGGTAAATCGAAATTTTCAGATGATTAAAAATGCATCGATTCAGAGGTCATGCACCATTTATTGTATTTATAAAAAGCACGTGATTTAAATGGACAGCTCTGCGTTAATCTAATTGACCCTTGTGTAATAAAAAATATTATCATAGTACGACAAATATCTGGGTTTTAAAAAGCAGGGATAATAGATTAATGTACTAAACTTGTGATCTAAGACATCAAGTTTCAATATTTTTAATTATAAGTCAGCAGTTTTGGCTCTAGAATCATCCCTTGTCGAAAGCTCACAAAGTTCTTTAAAACTGAGCAAACTAATGTAGCACATGATGTCGTTTCAAAGAAAAAAACGTCCTGGTTTGGTTTTACGGTCACTTTGCTACGCGAAGGCTAATTAGACGAATAGAATTGACATTACTGTGACCCGAAACATGGCGTTAAAGCCGAAACACCTTTTGTAAAATATGCAGTCGGTTGGTTTCTGTTTTACTTAATTTCGACTTCCTTATTTTTATTATTACGGCGTACCTCGTCATAAAAAATGGATATAAATGTGAGACAAACCTAATTTATTCCATAGACATCCTTTTAGAGACTATCAGCGACCATTTCCCCAAAAGAGAAGGTTGTCGCCCTTGAAATTGTTTAATCGTTCACTGGATAACTTGTTTCTATACGGGGCCGTGCTTGCAGAACCGCATAGATATGTATTCAAGTTTCCTTCAGCTTAAGGCTTAGTGGTTGCCAAACTTGGGGCTAAGTGTTCTTCGTCCACTTTTCAGGAAACAAATTTGAGATTCTGTCTAACTATCGAATCCGCATTCCCCTGTGTATCATCACACC
The DNA here is from genome assembly GCA_947359465.1 of Metellina segmentata. NCBI lineage: Eukaryota > Metazoa > Arthropoda > Arachnida > Araneae > Tetragnathidae > Metellina > Metellina segmentata. The sequence goes on along the minus strand of OX375877.1, from coordinate 90,316,303 downwards.
CCAACTAACCTCTTTACCCATGCCATAAACCACCTCAAAATGACCACTTTTCTACAACTTCTGTAGAGAACAAAAGTGGTCGTCTTTGATATAGCTGAACTGCACACTGGGTAACTTTCTCTACTGAACTGTATACATAATAGCATATTTTTTCAACTTTTATACACATTAACACTAGTAGCGATGACCAAACTGGTTCCACAAAGTTCAAAGGGGCCAATTACAAAACCTGCAAATTCAAACGTTGAGGACCGCATACGTGATGGCATATTCAGCCTTCGTCCAACTTAGCATTATTAGCGATGACCAAACTTAGCCATGACTCCGCAATGTTCAAAGTGGCGAAATTACAGAACCTGAAAATTCAAACGCGGCTGCTAAATATTACCCTGTCCACTTTTCGGGACCGAATCGCTCCTGGCTGATGTCCTGCCCTGTATCTACATGTATTAAGATACCCCTGTGCACAGAGTCAAATTTGAGATTCGCGTCATGCTGTCGAATCAGCATTCCCCCCGCGTATCATCACACCCCGACTAACCCCTTTCTATCTATGCCATAAATGTTAATGCGATAGATTGCTCGTCCCTAGGGGAACACTTACTTGTAGTCTGTGACACTCCGTTCCGCTCTTTGCCATGACTTGGACGCTCTCCAAAAGCTCCTCTCTCCATATCAATCATAATTAGCTACATATCTGCAATCCTCTCTCTGTATAACCATGAATATGTATATAGCATGCACGTTCGATACATGATCAATATCTGTACATTGCGTTTTCTTCGATCAATCTTGGGAATTTGGCGTGTGTTATTAAGTTTGTTTTTAATGCCGGCCTGTATTGTTATCCGCATGGAAATTTTTTATTTTTGGGTGATGGGTGACTTTTATCGTGGCCAGTTATAGCGTTGATAGTTTTGGGCGTGAGTCAGATTCAGGTAAGAGAAGTTAATGATATGCACCCGGTTAATGATACCGTATGGGGTGTTAAAGAATACTTTAGTCTAATACTTGGTTTCTAATTTCACTATCATTCATTTCTGCGGATATTTTATTCTGGCATCGCGGACTTTAAACCCTATGTCCCTGTCTAATTAGTCCTCGCTGAACTGGTAGGTAGGTTGTTGAATTTACGTCGCACTAGATCAAAACGGGCTATTGGTCAGGGATCGATCACGAAGAGAAAGATCTGAGGACAACGCCTCGTCATTTTGATCCACGGTCAGATGACGAGGTTGAACACCATAGCTGGCACCGCACTCTGCAAACTTGCATTTGTCATCCCGACAGATTTGACGTGTACCAGCCCATCATACGAAACGGTCTTTGTTGGATTGAGTTTCGAATTCGCAAGCACGTGAATGCTATCGTGTTAGTTTGGATCTTCCCTGGGCGGGTTTCTTTCTTCTGTGTCAGCAAAACTTTCCGTGTCTGTAGGTTCATTGAATTTATGTTGTCTGACCTGTGTCTAGCGTAGCATGGCTAAATATGGTCCTTGCGCCATAAACCCAATTCAACCAACCAACCAACCAACCTTGTCTAATCAACTTTCCGGATGCAAAAAAACGACCATTCAGCGACAAGCCAACTATTTGACCCAAGACCAGTTTTTAAAATTATGAAATTCATAGCTTGACGTGCATTCTTTTCATCTTTTTCCTTCCCATTGTTTTGAATATTGCGAAGAGGTAGGAACATTTTAAAATGATTATTATATTTAAGACGCGCGCTTTTAAAATGAGTAAGAATGCACTTGGAATCCATCAATGAACTCAAACATCCACAGTACCAATTACAATATTTCAGGATAATGAGAAAAAATTTAGAAATGAGAAAATAATAGATGTCAATTCTGATTTAAAAAAACAACGCAAAAAACAATACTATGTAAAATATACATGAAGTTGCATAGTTTACGTTTTCAATATTTTAGACATTATCGTCTAATTGGCAGAGATTGGGGTCATTGAGCTGACCAATCTGAATTTTTTTTTATCAAATCAACCAAAATCAAACAGGAAGAATACCAAACATTAAAGCAACATCCGTTCCCCCCCCCCAACCTTTCTCAACTCAAGATTTCCAATTCGTGTTTTGTGGATCTATTTATTATTTAGGCATGTTCTATAGGTTGCTAATAAAGATAAAAATTAGCAGCTTGCATTCTTCCTCAGTATCAAAATGACCGAATTCCTTGTTTCTGCGTAATGGAGTGCACAGGAAACTGCAATGGCCCCAAGGGACATCGATATCTTACAGGCCTCCTTGGAATTTCCTGTTTTTAATTCTTTCCAGTTGCAAGCAATAAGGCCGGCAGGTTTATTGCCCTCTTATTTTCCTCCCCTGGTATCTATTACTAGGATTGCGAACTTCTGAGATTTTTTGAGTTGTGAGGGATTGACGATATATGGCAATGGGCTAGATGGTAATGAGGTATAATTCACATATTTTGTGGTCTATTCGTTTTCCTCTGGTGGTAAAACTTGCTGTGTGAAAGGTTTTCAGTGTCAACAAATATTTCCATTTACCTCGATATTTTATCTTGCGTTTTCGCAGTTTGTCTGTCATAAAACTAAACCAACCTATTGGAACATGGCGCCATTAGCATCAACCAACTCGGAATCGAATCTAAATCCTCTGAGCGTTTGCCAGTAGTGAGGGTTGCTTTTACCCCACTACTGGCTCTTTACACTTAGTGACTAAATAACCGCATCTTTCTAATGAATCCATGAATTCTATCAATCGTTATAAAAAAATTTATTGTATTTTTTCTAAAAATCGTTTTGAACAACACTTGTTTTTTTCTTTAAAATATAATCTTTTTGGACAGTTCAATTGTCATTTTCCTTAAAATAGAATCTTTTCGGACAATTCAGTTGGCCTTTTCTTTGAAATAGAATCTTTTGGGATAATTCAATTTGTCTTTTCCTTAAAATAGAATCTTTTCGGACAATTCAATTGGTATTTTCCTTAAAATAGAATATTTCTGGACAATTCAATTGGTATTTTCCTTAAAATAGAATATTTCTGGACAATTCAATTGGTATTTTCCTTAAAATAGAATATTTCTGGACAATTCAATTGGTATTTTCCTTAAAATAGAATATTTCTGGACAATTCAATTGGTATTTTCCTTAAAATAGAATATTTTAGGACAATTCAATTGGTATTTTCCTTAAAATAGAATATTTTAGGACAATGCAATTGGTCTTTTCCTTAAAATAGAATATTTTGGACTGATTTAACTGCCCATTGTTTCAGATTGAATTGGATGCTAGGGTTTTATGGCGCAAAATCAAAAAGCGGATAAGCTGCGCCACATTTCCTTAGAATCCTTTGGAAATATTCTGTTGCTCATTTTCTTAGAATAAGTAGATAACTAACGTCACACCGGAGCAACACAACGAGCTATCGGCGACGGTTCGGGATCAAATCTTGAGGGAAAGCTCCGAGGATTACACCTTGTTATTTTAAACTACGTTCAGATAATGAGTTAACACCTGAACTGATCTTCCACATCGCCAAACGTGAGGATATTTTAGGCTACAACAGATTTAACTAGCACCAGCCTCCGTGTACACGTCGGTCGTGGATTGGACCGAGTCTCGAATTACTCGCAACCCTAAAGTTACTAATCCTTTACTCTCGCAACTGGGCTTCCTCGGCCCCTCATAATGGAATCCTATGAAAAGATTCTATGTATAAGGAGGTCGAAATTAGTTAGAAATCATGCAGGGAACGTTGCTAGGGGGAATTATGCGTGTGAATTTCTAGGAGTGTTTATACCGCCGTGTTACAATGCTTAGAGCGGAAAGAAATATCTGAATGAGCCTTAACTTATGGTGCAAATATTTCCGATATCCTCGCTGGTTAGACAAACTAAGTTGTAGATTCTACAAACAAGATTGTACCCGTACTCTTCCTTTACGCTATCTAGAATGACCTTGCGCTATCAGCTCAAATAGGCTGGGTATCCTTTCTGAAATGTACTCAGCTCGAGAGGTTATCAGTCGCAACTCATGATTCCTGACTTGAAATTATTTTCGGTGAACAAAATATGCGATTTATTTTGTAGTGAATACATTTTTATTAGATAGGAAAATAATTTTCCAGTCACCGATTCAGAATTCGTGGTACCGGTGTTTATATTCAGGGAGTGAAACTGAAGAAATATATTCGAGTACACGTATCTTTCAACCACTACTGAAACTGAAGAAATATATTCGAGTATACATATCTTTCAATCACTACTGAAACTGAAGAAATATATTCAAGTACACGTATCTTTCAACCACTACTGAAACTGAAGAAATATATTGGAGTACACGTATCTTTCAATCACTACTGAAACCTCAGAAAAATTTATTTTTAGGCAACTAAAATTTCTTTGATTATTTCATGCGATTGTCATTTTTACTCTAAGTACAAAACTTTATTTTTCAGCTAAAATTTAAAGACCTAATGTTAACAAAATGGGGCGTATGGCTTTTATTTAAATAAATATGTTTCGTTCTATCATACGGGGAGCCGCCGTGACTTGCCCACTTACCAATCTGCTAGTTTTTGATGAATTCGATTGCTGTAACTTATCCTTGCGTATTTCTGCGTCGGTGAAACTCTTCTATGTCCATTACTTGACGTTGTATGTCTTATGCGTCGCGCAGCAAGGCCTTTATGTCCCTTGCACCATAATATCTAACCATCGTTATACGGTTGAACCCTGATTTAACATTTCGAAAGAGGTTGACATCTATTCGTTATAACGAGGAAATCAATAATTCCGAAGCACGTTGATAGAATAGACGTCGTAGGGAACGAAGAATGAGTAAAATGTGAAAATTAAACATGGTGATTTCCTTTCCAGTAAACGTGAACAAGCATAAATACGTTTTCTTCAAGCAATTCACGAAAACACAATCAAAAATCCATTCTTATTTGCTCGATTAGTTTTTATTCTGTTCTTATCAGTACAGGATAAAATTTCAAGGTCACCTCACATTCCTGAATGCGCAATGACTCGGAAATTATGACGGCAGTCGTTGGAATATTGGAAAATCATCTTGGAATAACGAGTGAATCGATTTTTAAATCGCTGCTTTCACTGCATGACTCGCATTCTCTCTGGGATTCAAGAAAATCGTCAACCTTATGTAGGGGTCCACCTGCACAATCCGGTAGTATTCTCCACGCGTGATTTTGTAACCACTTTTGACCTTAAAAGAATATTTCCTAGCATTCTGTCAACCAATCGTTGTTGTTATTTAGCCATTATACGTTGTTGTTATTTAGCCGTTATGCGTTGTTGTTATTTAGCCATTATGCGTTGTTGTTATTTAGCCATTATGCGTTGTTGTTATTTAGCCATTATACGTTGTTGTTGAGAAAAAGCAATACTACTCTGAAACTTGGAAATCCTACGACGACCAGAGGAAAATAACTTTCTAATTTAAACATAATAAATCAGGTAACGCCCGTTGTTCGACCACTCCATAAGGAATAACGATGACATTTTATTCTCTGAATGAAGGTGCTTTCATTCTTCATTAATATCTTCCTCGGGACACATCTTTAGATGTGTACGGGTTTCACATTAACCAGAGGTACCCTATTCATACCTTTCACTGCCTCTGGTAAATAGGGGGTCGCGACCTCATGGTACCCAAGCGATCTCGTTCTACTTTCTCCTCCATCCCTTCTTTTCAGTTAATTCTTTACTAGTTGTATGTCTCTTTCCTGTGTGAGTAAAAACTTTCATGTGTATGTTTATTACCCGATATATTGCATATCTTGTGTCTGGCGCAGCATGACCAAATATGGCTTTTACGCCATGAAACCCAGCCAACTATCTTTATTTATATCGTTATCCAATACTGATTATAGTCGGAAATGTCGTGAAGCTCGGGGGTAAATTGAGAAGTTTCACTATTACTTGATATATTCTCGTGTTTGACGCAGTTTGGCCAAATATGGCTCTTGGGCCAAGCCAATGCTCATAATTTTCCCCGTTACCCTGCCAATCAATTGCACATTTCCATCATTGCACTGTGGGGATCTATGAACCACTTTGCTCTACCCGGACATACCACGGGGTGTGAGTTCACTAGGCACAACCCGTTTATTGAGAGAGCAAACATTTATTCCAGATTGACACACGTCCGTGCCTTTTCCCTAATTCGACACAGGAACCTTTCGGTTTTGAAGCCAACACCTTGGCGACGGGGCTTCAGAGACATATCTTTAGCTCTGTACGGGCATCACAACTCCGAGGTATCCGAGTGATCTGACCCCACTTCTGTTTTACCAACGCATACCCTTCTTCTTTTTGTTTATCATAGTGTTGTGTTTGGCGCAGCTTGGCCTTTGTGCCACCAAACCAATTCTAGCCACGGTAGAACGTTTAGTTGGTTTTTTTTGGTTGATTCCGATTTTATGTCACAAAAAAAAGGTCCAACAAAATAAGACAAGCTGCTCCTATGTGTTGGATGGTTTATAGAGAGGGCACACTTCCATGTCTTAGCCTGGATTCGAACCAGGAATCTCGATCCACCTGTCCTGACCACTATCCGATTGATCAACGAAATTCTTAAATTGTGGTTACCAGAATTGTGAATCCCCTGAATACTATCATAACAGCTCGAGTTGTGAAAAATCTGCGACAATATTGTTTTCTGATATGGATTGAATTTTGAACTATTGACTCCTAAAAGTCCTTCAGGGCCGTCCCACATCCTTTGCCCCTGTGCGTCTTACCGACCCATGTACAGGTGTCATGCCTCGCGAAACCTCGGACGAGGAAAAGTGGCGGCCTCCTCGAGAGAGCAGAGGCCGACCCGGGCCTCTTTTGAAGTTGTCACAAGAGGACCGGAGTCCTCCAATGATGGCCGCATCCCGTCCTGACCGCTATTTCAGTCCTCCCCCTTCGCAACCCTCTCTGCCCTTCCTTGGAAAACGTACTTCAAGTCTTCATCATTGATCTGCATTACCCTAGCAACAATTGATTTTTCCCTCGGCCCACGTCTGTGCGCGCCTGTGCGAAATGCTGTGTGCCAGCAGCAACAAATCGTGCTTCCTTTGCTATTTTTAAAGTCCTTCCATCCCGTCCCGTCACCCACAGACCCCCTTAAAAAGATTTTTTAAATACATCTATTCCGCCCGACCCCTCTTTCCCCTGGAAAACATTCGATGAACGGGGTTTGAATGAATCCGACGTATTATATGTTGGGGGAAAAGATGCATGGCTCTATAAATAGAACGGCCGTATATAAGCGATGTATGATTTATGTGTGCAAAGAAAGTGGTTATAGATGAATAATATGGCTTCTTAAAAAGATGGGGTGTTTTTTATTTATTTATTTCCTTTTTTTTTCTGGAGGGATGTTTTTCTCTTTTTTTTTGCCAGTCGATGGCTTTAAGTTTGGTTGGAATTCCTGCGTTCTGTGGCCGCCGAAATCCGGAGGAATGTTTTTCCGTGTATTTTTCTTTCCTAAACTGCTTGTCGTGTATCTGTATTCCGACGATGAGGAATTGACGGAGAGGAAAAAGGGAAGTCTCTCTCCCTTTCTTGGATTTTCTCTCCGAGTTTCTTTTGCGAGATTTCGCTTTTCGGAGTCTTGGTTGAGCTGCCTCGATTTATGGTTTTCGAGCTGACCTAGTTTATGTGCTCTGTATGCTTTGGTGTACAAATATTTCCCTCACGGATGGATGCGTTATCGGATTGTTTAAAAATTGGAGTTCCGTACGTTGCGAGTCTGAAATTTAAAACTGTTTTAAAGTTTCGACTCTTCCGAGACTTCAGGGGCCGCGGCTGGTAGATTAACGCAATCGGAACCAGAGGGTTGCTAGTTCGAATCCGACCTGAGAAGGGGGCTGGTGCACGTCAAATCTGTCGTGACATCAAATGTCATCACGTTGGCGTGGTGTGGAAGTTTGGAGAGGGGTGTCGGCTCGGATGTGACCTCGTCATCTGACCGTGGTTCAGAATTACGAGGTGTTATCTTCGGATATTTTAAGCGATAGATCCCGCTCTCTTGGTAATAGCCCGTTGTGTTACTTCAGTGTCACGCAAATTCAACTACCTATTGCTGAACGGCCTTTAGATTTTCAAGCTATCTGACTAGTGTATCAGTGTCACGCAAATTCAACTACCTATTGCTGAACGGCCTTTGGATTTTCAAGCTATCTGTCTAGTGTATCAGTGTCACGCAAATTCAACTATCTATTGCTGAACGGCCTTTAGATTTTCAAGCTATCTGACTAGTGTATCAGTGTCACGCAAATTCAACTATCTATTGCTGAACGGCCTTTAGATTTTCAAGCTATCTGTGACTAGTGTATCAGTATATTATTGTGTCATCCGGAAAGTTCTGTGGTTTTTTATGATAAATGCCAACGAAGCAGTACAAAGACATAAGAAAAACATTATTGAATCACATTCAGCAAAGAATCACATACCGAAATTCGAGCAAGCATATTCTGTGTTAAAGTATGAGATGCCCATACATCGCAGCGGCTTAATGCCCAATATTCTTCAGATGTTCATGAACTGTACTTTTTTGGAATATTTAGTCTGATAGTTCTTGAACTTTGCAACGTGGAATTTCAGCGAGCATCTTTTAATAGGTCCTCGTTTACAGGGGATGGTAGTCCAGAGCGGGCATCATCTTCGAGGCTGAAATTTATTAATCCACCTTCGAACTGTGTCATCAGAAGTGTGTCCATATACATCACACATTTTACGAGCAGTCTGACTAGTATTTTTTCTTTTTTTAAAGTAAAAGAGCATAATATGACGGAAATGAACTTTCTGGTTCTCCATTCGAAGCAATGCAGTGAAACAAATATTACGACACAACACAAGCTTGAATGATGCAGTGTAAGCAGAAATGACCGAATTTACACATCTTCTTCAATCTAGTTCACTCTTTATCGGCGGTAGCAAAACAATAACAAAACGCGCCTCGATTTGAAAAATGGCAGAACTTTCTGGATGACCCAATACATTTTTTTTTGTTGAAATACCTAAATTGATTACTGCGAAGTGGCATCGTAGGAATGTTTTCTATCTTGATTTGTCTATTAGAGTCCGTTTTATCACTTTTTAATGTTTCTAAAATTAATTCGCGTTTCCTAGTTGAGTTTAGCAGTCAATTTACTTGTGTGAACCCGTTACGATGGCATATGTTTGAGTTCTGCTTTCGGAATTTTTTCAACGCCCCTTACGTCAATATATTAGAGTCCTATTGGGTCCTATTGGCACCTATTGGGTCAAACGAGGTGCCTGCCTCAAATGATATCTTAGAATGCCAGATGCTCCTTGAGGGATTAAAGGCAGAAGGACGACAGATCGTTATCCAGTGGCTCCCTGGGCGCTGTGATATTTTCGGTAACGAGCAGGCAGATATGTTGGCCAAGAAGGGCACACGGATAGTTGAACAGCCAACCACAAGCTACTCATTCCACTCCATAAAACTCTACATCAAAAATCAAATGAGACTTAGATGGAAGTCGAATCTCACTTCTTGTATTTCCTCGAAGAGCTGGAGAAATTTATTAGACCAAAAAATTTCAATTAAACCTCGCGAAAGAGCGGTCGCAGAATTTAGACTTGCAGTGGGGCATGACTGCCTTGCAAACCACCTACACCGCATTGGCGTTTATGACAGTCCTAAATGCCCACTCTGCAAAAAGGATGAAATTATGGACAGGTCCCATATCCAAAGATGTCCAGCTCTGTGTGGGGTCTCCGAGGTGAGACGCTACTGGAGTGCTAGAGCCTTGCTGATGAGATACTGACTTTTTTCTCTTACTGTTTTGTATTCTTGTAATCGTTTTGTAAGATAGTGTCATTTTCTCTTGCCATTAGAAATAATAAAAAAAAAAAAACGTCAATATTTGTTTGGACACCCAATGACGGACTTGCACCAGTGGGGAATATGCCCATTTTTGTGTTATATTAATAGATTGATCGTCAAAATGTTCATAAACGACAATTATAACCCATAAAATGGACTTAATTAAAATTTTAAGTTTTAAATTACCGAAAAGTACGGCAAAAGCATATGACCTCAAAACGCTACGTGACGTCATTGTGCACCACGATGTAATGTTTGCGTTTGTCTAGCGCGTTGAAATTTCATATTGCTATTTCAATGTCGTTATAAAAGTAAACAAACCGTCATAGTGCCATCGACCTTAAAATGAAATAGACGGATCATGTGGGCGGAGTCGCTGTCGTAAGATCTCTGAAGGGTAAATCACAAATCGACTTAACCGATTGGCTATGGAAGCGCAGACTAGTGTTTTTAATAACGGTGGATAGTCACGTTAACCAATTAATAGTTTAGGATTCCTGCTTTTACCCACAACCACGTGACACATCTTCAAACCGAGCAACTGGAAGAAATAACTTGAAACTGCGGTCGCATGCTCCGTCTATTTCATTTTAAGGTCGATGCATAGTGCCGTCGACCTTAAAATGAAATAGACGGATCATGTGGGCGGAGTCGCTGTCGTAAGATCACTGAAGGGTAAATTGCCAATCGACTTAACCGATTGGCTATGGAAGCGCAGACTAGTGTTTTTAATAACGGTGGATAGTCACGTTAACCAATTAATAGTTGAGGATTCCTGCTTTTACCCACAACCACGTGACACATCTTCAAACCGAGCAACTGGAAGAAATAACTTGAAACTGCGGTCGCATGCTCCGTCTATTTCATTTTAAGGTCGATGCATAGTGCCATCGACCTTAAAATAAAATAGACGGATCATGTGGGCGGAGTCGCTGTCGTAAGATCACTGAAGGGTAAATTACCAATCGACTTAACCGATTGGCTATGGAAGCGCAGACTAGTGTTTTTAATAACGGTGGATAGTCACGTTAACCAATTAATAGTTGAGGATTCCTGCTTTTACCCACAACCACGTGACACATCTTCAAACCGAGCAACTGGAAGAAATAACTTGAAACTGCGGTCGCATGCTCCGTCTATTTCATTTTAAGGTCGATGCATAGTGCCGTCGACCTTAAAATGAAATAGACGGATCATGTGGGCGGAGTCGCTGTCGTAAGATCACTGAAGGGTAAATTGCCAATCGACTTAACCGATTGGCTATGGAAGCGCAGACTAGTGTTTTTAATAACGGTGGATAGTCACGTTAACCAATTAATAGTTTAGGATTCCTGCTTTTACCCACAACCACGTGACACATCTTCAAACCGAGCAACTGGAAGAAATAACTTGAAACTGCGGTCGCATGCTCCGTCTATTTCATTTTAAGGTCGATGCATAGTGCCGTCGACCTTAAAATGAAATAGACGGATCATGTGGGCGGAGTCGCTGTCGTAAGATCACTGAAGGGTAAATTACCAATCGACTTAACCGATTGGCTATGGAAGCGCAGACTAGTGTTTTTAATAACGGTGGATAGTCACGTTAACCAATTAATAGTTGAGGATTCCTGCTTTTACCCACAAACACGTGACACATCTTCAAACCGAGCAATTGGAAAAAATAACTTGAAACTGCGGTCGCATGCTCCGTCTATTTCATTTTAAGGTCGATGCATAGTGCCGTCGACCTTAAAATGAAATAGACGGATCATGTGGGCGGAGTCGCTGTCGTAAGATCACTGAAGGGTAAATTGCCAATCGACTTAACCGATTGGCTATGGAAGCGCAGACTAGTGTTTTTAATAACGGTGGATAGTCACGTTAACCAATTAATAGTTTAGGATTCCTGCTTTTACCCACAACCACGTGACACATCTTCAAACCGAGCAACTGGAAGAAATAACTTGAAACTGCGGTCGCATGCTCCGTCTATTTCATTTTAAGGTCGATGCATAGTGCCGTCGACCTTAAAATGAAATAGACGGATCATGTGGGCGGAGTCGCTGTCGTAAGATCACTGAAGGGTAAATTACCAATCGACTTAACCGATTGGCTATGGAAGCGCAGACTAGTGTTTTTAATAACGGTGGATAGTCACGTTAACCAATTAATAGTTGAGGATTCCTGCTTTTACCCACAAACACGTGACACATCTTCAAACCGAGCAATTGGAAAAAATAACTTGAAACTGCGGTCGCATGCTCCGTCTATTTCATTTTAAGGTCGATGCATAGTGCATTGTGACGTCACACAAGAAGCGGCGTAAGAAAACTAGCGTTTTTGAATTGAAGTAAATAGTGCGAACTTTAAATTTTTTTACGTTACCTCTTTGGGCTATAAAAGTAAAAAAGAAAGGTACTTCCCATCATATTTTTTCATTTTCTATATTATAAAAATGTAAACAAAAAACGTGCAAGTTCCTCATTGTTTATAACTCGGATGTGGAAGAGGACCATGTGGATTGGCTTCGTTGCACCACCACATGTCCTAAACAGGAAATATTCAAAGAAGCCACCCATGTGCACAAAGAATGGGAAAGAAGTAAAACTTTTTTTACGACATTCAGCAGGTATGGGAATACAAATCCGTCATCTTGCCGGTTTTTTTCCCTTCCCTGTGTGTAGAGGATTTCCCCCTACTTATGCTCCAAGATCAGGGAACATCTTGCATTACAAGTGCCGCATCGCAATTTTCCCGTTTCCCTTGTCTTACAGTGAAGCTCTACGAGTTATATTATTCCCAATTACCGAGGAACCCCTGGTTCTTGGTTCATTTGCAGAATTCGCTGAAGCCCTATCCGTGTGAGACGGAGTGTCATTAGAGAAGGGTTTCCCAAACGGAACCCGGTGTTCCGTTAGGTACTTAGTGTTCAATGACACAAAGGAATGGGAATGTTTGGTGGTAGAACCTTACGTTTTTGTATTAGCGATGTATTTTTTTTATTAGATCTTCAAATAGTAGTTAACTCAGAAAATGATTTTTTAAGTATGGGGAGACTTCAACTTATGCAAACGTATTTTGTACGCAACGAAAGTTTGTACTTAGTAAGGTGGCACACCGTAGGTCTCACTGCAAATCTTCTCCTTATTTTCTCCCGTTATTTCTTTTTTTGTTAAGAAATATTCGTATTGCTTTCAAGCTAAAAAAAAAGTTAAGGACTAATTTATAGTGTTCAGGAAGTTTTGGCCGCTCCCGTGAGTCAATAGCACGGGATGACAAAAATAAAAAGATTAAGGAGCTAGCCCAATTTTTTGGTAGCCAGGACCCTTGCAATCATATTCTAATATTTTTTCGAGCGCTGAGTATATCGCAGAACTCACTACACACGCGCGGTATAGTAATAATAAATAATAATAGTAATAAAATAAATAATCAAATATAGCATTTTCGTTTTCTACATTAGACATTTTTGACCTTTTATGGCCGAAAAAATAAATATATATTTTTTTTTTCATGAAAAATAAATGTTTTTAACAGAAACACAGAAAATCTAGGCACAAGACCAATTTCTTTTGGCGCCATGGCGCCGGGGATTTATCGTGCCCTGCAATAGCTATTCATTTCATACGTGAGATTGTTTGAGTTGATTGTAAAGCAAAACTGGAAAATTCCGCAGACTTTCATCGTGCCTTCGAAATTTCTAAGGCTATAAAATGACTATTTAAGTACACTTGCCCAAACTTCTTTTTTTTTGACGCTGTAGGACTTTTTTTTTTACCTTGAAAAGGTTGAAACTGATGCAGTGGTAAATCACAATGGGGGGCTAATGCAGTGGAAGTGATTTAATCCTGAAAAGGTTACTGTTAAACATAAAACTAATGCAGTGATACTAATCCTGAAAAGGTTAATATTTAGTTCATTCTCATAGGGACAGCTTCTGAGTACCTGGAAAGGCAAAACGATGCCTTCTTCTATTGCATAGATAATCTCGAGAACTTTGAAAATTGTATGTGGTAGATTTGATGAACATATCGCACCCAGACAAGAAGAGTGACACAAGTCAAAAAATAAAAATTTTGATGTCATGTCATTGAAAAATATGTATGAGGTGCCCCAGCGTGTTATATTACTTCTACAGAATATAATAGAAGTTACCATCATAAATACTTACCTAAAATTTAAAAGAAGCTTATACTATTTCAATATAAGTTTTATAGTATCCTTTAAGTTGATGTTTTTCTCAAATTCTGCAATTTTGTGTTGGTCACTTTTCTTGCCGGTGTGCGATATTTATTCTAGAACTTCAAGAAAGTATCCCTATTTTTGCATCCTGTTTGTATATCTGGAATAGTAGACAAACTGCCACCATTTCTTGACACAAAACAACTCTTTCTTTAACGCATAGTTTCGTCCTGATTTTGTAGAGTTACTCGACCAATACTGATCTGGTTTTTCATCGCACAAAGCTTGATAATGCTCGAATTCGAAATTTTATAAAATTGAAATTTTAAGCGAGCAGCGAAAGCTTAGAAAAATCTTCAGAGTACATAAACCGAAATATCATAACCAAATGAACTTTAATATAACGGCATATTTCATGACTCGCCCCTGTACGATGGTATTTACTTTTTAAAGCTTTACGGAACCACCTGTATGAAGACGGTTATTAGCAACAGAAATGATTCAGTGGCAATTTCGTCAACGCGTTGATCATAAGGACGAAGACAAAACGCTTTAGTTTAACCCCGAGTTTAAATGTTATCCTTCAACAGTGTTTCCGCCAATTGCTTTTTCAATAACCCCTCCCAGGTTACGTGCAAAGGTGGAGAAGCAGTATCATTAACTAGTTAACGATGTTCTGCTATTGTCTGCGCATTGAAGGATACATTTTAATTTGTGCTTTGGTCCTGATGGCGGTGGACGTGTTGATCCGCCGAAATATCTAGTCATTGTTGATTATTACCTTCATTAGTCGTTTTGTAAGTTTTTATTTAATACGAGGTTGAGATACGAATACCCAACGGGCTCTAGATATTACTTATTCAAGTGCTTATTATGTTTTGCGGAGTAATCATAAGTAACGAATGCGCATTGAAACGCATCCTTGATATCGTTCATTGTACACGCATAGTAATTAGGAAACGTAATACAGTACATAGTCCGAATTCCGGAAGTGTCCAAAATCCGGACGTTTTGCTTACCGGCGTTTTTTGTTTTTGTTTTTCTCACTTTTTCCATCTTTCCGACAAATTTTAAATAACAAGGAGTTAAACCTGGTCCTAATTGATGAAACAACGCAAAATGAAGGAAATGTTCAGAGTAAATGCCACACGAAAAAATCAAATTTCCAAAAAATTTTTGTTGCATTGTGTAAAAAAAAAAAATTCCCCCTCTTTTTTAAAAATTATTTTAATTTATATATATATGCTATTTTACTATTGCAATTTAATTTACTATTTAATAATAATTTTTATAATTTGTAATTTAATATAATTTGTAATTTAATATAATTTGTAATTTAATATAATTTATAATTTAATACAATTTATAATTTAATACAATTTATAATATTTATAATTTAATATAATTTTTTTAAATATAATTTATAATTTAATATTTTACTATTACTATTTAAAACCCGGAAAATTCTATAATCCGTAATGGCCGAGTTCCGGAGGATTCCGGATTTGGGACTTTGTACTGTACTCAAAATACCCAGAGGTATGTTAGTCCGTTGATGAATCGCACTGGATCTGTCCCAAAAAAAATTAAAAGTAACAACTGAGAATTGTATTCATATCGCAGCTCAAAACTACATCAATTAATAATTCTAAACGGAACTTAAGTTTTGGTTGGTTGGGTCGAGAAGTCAAAGTTTTGACGTAAATACTCGGACCTAATGTTGGACTGTGGTACGAATGGTTGTTTTCAGGTTTTATGGCGCAAAGATTATATTTGACCAAGCTGGTGGAACGAATGATGCAGACAGGAGGTTTGAACGATTGTTTACTGTGTGAATATGCAACAATTAATTTACAGTTTGAACGATCAAAGTGCAGTTAGATATGAATGGTTGTCCAATATTTACTAGCGCAATTCAGTTGCTTGAGAATGACATCACTTACACTGCCCTCCCTCCACGCAATCCAGAAGTTACACTGTTGGTCGCATTTTTGGAAGCTTCTTCAAACAGCAATGGTCAGTCTACTCATGTTTCACGACCGTGGATCGAAAAACCATGCGAAATACTCACCGTGTACCCGAATAGATCGCATCGATAGCTTTTAAAACAATACCACGCAGTTGTGTTGTGCTCACGATTGACCAGATAAATAGCGAGATAATGTCAGAATTGTTCCGATTCGCAAAAAAATATAAACGTTACAAACCATTGGAAATGTACTCCGTGTTTTTGAATAGATCAAGGAAGTGTTACGCGTTCAAGCAAGTTAAGAGGACGCTTCGCAGTTCTGTATCTGCTTTCCATGATCCCTGCGATGATTGGGTTTCCTATCTGGATCCCCTTTTACGCTACATCAGCTGTGAAGGGAGGTTGGTGCTCTTTGCAAGAAGATTTATCGGTATCTTAACTGCATTGTTGACTTTTTTTCCCCGTGTGTCGGAGAAGCCATCCCAATACATTACCGCTCCGGTATCAGTTCCCCAAGTGTCGAGTTGACTTGTTTCTCGTGTTTTTTTTTTTAATGTTGCTTTTACTTCTGAAGCGAGAAGGTCGTTATCTTAAATGCTTTCTGATAAGGACGCGTCCATTAAATCGCCTGGTTATCGTTTAATAAACATTTATCGCATTTCCATGTCTCCTAGTGATTGAAGTTTTTGATTGCTCCTTGTCATGCATCTGGGGGTCCTTTGGTTTGTTTTCCTTTTGGTTGATTGTCTGTTATTGTTTGTTCAAAAATTAACATGCGGAAATTGTAGTGTCGAGGTCAGTACTAGTGGAGTTCCGACCAGGTAGTCGACCTTGGGTCGTTGGATTAACACGGATACTATTTCCAAGTTTACTGTTCGGCGAAGTGACGTCATGGATAACTAGTTGGCAGGGGTAAAATCTCCACGGCGATCGCCATTTATGGTTTTGCTATATTTCTCCCGTGAGAAAGGCAATCGGCTGTGGGCCAGTCGATTTCTGAATAGGTGTGAAAGCTAGTTAAGAGAAGGCTTAAGAAGGCTAGTTTCTCCCACGCCAACTGGTATTTGTTCTTAAATTCGTTTTTGACACAAGATGAAATAACCAAGCTGTAAAAACTCTCTTAACCCCTTGGCTTCCATGTAATCACTGGTGGATACATGTTGCACGAAGGTAGCTTCATCTGGAAGCCAAGGGGTTAAATGCCCTTGAATCATAGAATAAGAGACGCTCATACTTTTATTGACTCGCATAAGAACAAGGTAAAAATCAGATTGGACTATTTTCCGCCTTTAAAATTGACATGGAACAGACAATTGACGCATTTCTATAATAAACATTGAAAAGCAGTTTCCAATGTTTTAGATTTTTTTTCCCCTTGAAATGTTTTGCAACTGCAATACATGTTTTCATTGTATGTATGTTTCCTTCTCTTTGTTTTTAAAAGTATATATTCATTATATTCAAGTGCATATAATGTCGCTTAACAAATGAAACTCTCCAAGTCAAATTTTTCAAGGTATGAGTTTTATTAAGCCATTTTGGATCAAAATGGGGCGATCTTTACGCTGGTGAAGTGTGTGTTCACTGTCATTTTTTCTTTGCATGAAGAGGCTAGATTTCTTATGAAACGTTGAGTAGAATTCCCCACGGTCGTTCCTCATACCGCATCTACACATTCGCGCGAATGGCAAGTAGAATAGCGAGGCGAGTGGCGGGGCAAATGTGTAGTCAGTTCATTCGTCATTCGCCTCGCGACTCGTAGCGCTCGCACCGGAAGCGTTTTTTTTTTTTTTTTTTTGGGGGGGGGGGCGAGTCAAAGGCTTGTTGTGACGCCTCTATAGTCTGTTCAGTTCGCAACTCGCGCGTTTATCAACAAGTGCAGGGCGGATGCCGCCCCATCTTCCACGTCGTTCATCAGCCTCGACATGTCAAACTGAACACTTGGCGAGTGTGTGAACGGTCATTCGCGTCATGTGAACGAGCGTGCGAATGTCGGCGAGTGACGAGGTGAAACGCGAGCGCAAATGTGTAAATGCGGCATCAGAATTATTTTTTGACAGTGTTCCAGTTGTAAGACGACGATACTTCACTCAAATATCTTCTAATGTTCTGAATTGTAAGTGTTTTGTTATATCAATTGGAAAAGCAGTTTATCGAATGTTTAGCGATTCCATTATACAGGTTTTAATTTCACAGGAATGAGCGTCTCAAGAATTAAAGTGCGCAAAATGTGCTCAATTTCGATAGTTGATGCATGCTATCCATCTTACAAGGCTATTTGATAAGGATAACGAACGTAAAACTAAAAATATTGTTATGCGTTTCGTATCTGTACTAGGGATGCGACGTCGATGTTTTTGTAACATCGATGTTTAAACTTGTCGATGTTTTTACGTTGTCGGTGTTTTATTTTTAAATAAAAAAAAGTAGTTATAAAAATTTTAAAAATAACCAAGTAGCATAAATTTCATAATTAGCAAATTGAACATACTTTTAGACCAAAGTGGCCGAGGGTAAAAAGTCTGAAAAGTAGGGATGCAATATCGATGTCGATGTTTTCATAACATTGATGTTTTATAAAAAAACATCGATGTATTGGAACTGATGTCGCATTACTAGTTGCTAAACCAGTTTTAATAAATGTTGGAAAGAATTTAATACACTGAATTTTAAAAACATCGATAGTTTGGGGGCGATGTATCATCAACATCGATGTTTTAATTTTGAACATCTATGTTTCAAAACATCGATGTTTTGCTGTCGATGTCACATCCCTTATCTGTGCCCTTAAGACAAGCCATGTATTGACCCGACATGCGACAGAAAATCCAATATGCTCGCCACCTCCCCTTTTACTTTTTACTCTTTTTCCCTCCCTCGTGATAACCAATGTTGCCTGTCTAGTCTTGGCCAAATGCCATTGCGCCATAAAACCCAAACCAACCGATATTCGTATGCGTCCGTTCAGAAGGCTCGCTGTGGTTCAATGGGCTAACCCGTTGCGCCAGGAACTTCCTCTATGGGCGTATTTCTCTCTTCGGTGCCTGTAAAGCTTTCAATGTGTGTGTCCATTACTTATGCGGGGCAGTGTTAGCTCAGTTGGAAGAGAAACGGACCAGCAACTGGATGATGGCGAGTTCTAAACTCGGTCCAACCAAAGGTCGTCGTGATGTCCTCTCGTTGGCTTGGAGTGGACATTTGGGAATGGGGTGACAGTTCAGTGTTGTCATTTGACCGTATTTCAAAATTACGAGGCGTTGCCCTTCGAGATTGATACCGGACGTTGGCAATAGACTCTCCAACTGTTACGGAATTTCCGTAGTTGCTACGGAAATTAGATGAAAACTACGGAGAAAAAATCTGAAATTTTTGAATCTGATAGAGCTGATGTAGCTTGGTATAAAATTTCCCAAATCAAGCATAGCAATGGCAACTCAAAATATGTGGCATTGCCTGAAATAATGTTGTCAGTTTTGTCAGTTCCTCACAGCAATGCAAGCAGTGAGAGAATTTCAGCATGGTTCGAAAAAAAAAACCGAATCTCGTTCCAGAATGAACACTGAAACACTGGAGTCACTCCTCGTAACAAAAATGAATATGCAAGTTTGTTACGATGTCAAACTAAGCAATGAATACTTAAAAAAGCATAAAGTGCTTGCTATTTAATGCAAAAAAAATTGTAGATGAGATGTAATAAATAGCTAATTAGTTTGATCAACAAAATCGTATTGTGTGACTTAATAAAATTCATTCACTTATATATTTAGTCAATAATTATCTTAAATAATTTTGAATATTGTTTAAAAATATTTGCTTCAATTCATTATTCAATAATTTTTTAATTTTATTTATTAATTTTAATTAATGCATTTTTTAGTAACTTTTTATTAATTTTAATAATTAATCAATAATTTATTGATACTATGTCGTATGTAATATGTTGATAAGAAGTGCTACTGATGACTAGGTTACCAATGTTGGATAGTATGCCAATAGGCCAGTTGCGTTGATTCAGTGCGACGCTAATTACCAACCTACCATTACCTAATGCTGTGTATCTTGTGTTTGGGCTTCGTCATCTGACCGCTGTTCAAAAGTACGAGGTGTTGTCCTCGGATCTCTTCCTGAAGGGACTGATCCCGGACCGTCGTCAATAGCCCGCTGTGTTGCTCTAGTACGCCGTTAACTAAAATTACCAATAAGTATCTTGTGTTTGGAGCAGCTCTGCCAAATATGGCACTTGCGCCACAAAACTCCCTAACAACCAACCGATTCAGTATAGGAAACGTCTCGTTAGCGTCGGAGGACTGATGTTGGACCAATGTGCGGCCTGCCTGATGCCGGTTGCGTTTTTAAATGCGTTGAGAAGGAAATTGTAGTAATATAGTATCGGAAACACTGGGGTCTCTGAAACAATGAGCTTTTGGCAGCAGGTATTGGTGGACAGAACGATTAGGTAGTTTTTGGGGTTGATGCTGTTTAAAAACTGCTTTGTCCGTTGCTGATGACACAGGGACGCTTTGGAACAATGTCAAGTGATCGTTCCGCGGAGTCACCTCTCCGATGACTGCTATTAGGCCACAAGCGCTATCTTTATTTTCCTCTCTAGCGAATCGATAGCGTTTTCCGTCGCGTCTGTTATGCACGGCACATTCCGAAGTAATAACAGTCCTGAAAGCGAACCAGGAGAGAGAGAGAGACGGGAAAAAAATGGCAGGTTCCCGGGAATTTTTTTTTCCGATCCTCGTAGCCGAATCGCACCAAATTATACAATAAAAAGTTAAAAAGGAACCCGCACTCACGGCGAAAAAGTGCATCCGAAATAGCCGCGCCGCGGACCGTGACGCAGTTGCGGACGTGATACACATCTTGAAGTGTTTCCCCCCTGCCCCGTGAAACAGAACACGCCCAACAATTTGCTTATTCTCCCGGCAGTTTTTCATGCGCGTTAAAGCCTCGTTTACACATCGCCGTTTCTCGATCCGCGGACAGACCGGCCTTTTCATTGTGTGCATTCCGAGAGGGTGGGTGGGGTGAACTGCGATGGAAGTCACGGGACCGATGACATTTATCGAGCCCATTGTCGCCGCGTTTTCTGTTGTTGCTCGTGTTGCAGAACGCTCTTGACCAGCCGGATTCGTGTTACCGGACCCTCGGGTCCATGCTCGAGGAAGATAATCCCCGTGTTACCCCTTCGTGCGAATTGGTTGTTGCGCATTTAGGGTGCTGGCCTCCTACGCGATGCTTTCCTCTTGTCGTGCAATGGCTTATTAATCTCTGGCAATTCGAACTGGACCAGCGCGGTCTTTCGATGGCGGGTTACGAAACAATGCCGATTCCACCCCCGAAAGCTGCTACAAGTGCGCTCGATTGAATTGCATCTGTGTTCGTGTCCGACGAGGGCGATAAATCCGGGGCTTTAATCGTCCTGGGGGATTTTCATCTGGATCTGGATCTTTTGCATTGAAATCGCTTCTTCGTGCTTGCCGAGCTCATTGTCTTCGGAAAGGGTCATATAAGAGCAGAGTGGGTGATGTGCGTGTATGGTCTGCGATAAGCTTTAAATCTTCGCTGGCGTTATTTTGCAGTTTGTAGTTGCCTTGTCTCTTGGAAAAACACACTTTGTACAATACGTTTTGGTAGTTAAAACCGCAGTAACCTCACCCCCGCTTCTTCGGGTGTGTACGAGTATCGCAACCCCCGAAGGACCCGCGATCTGTTTTACCCTCCCCTCTCCTACCCTTCTACTTGTCCTCCCTCGCTGCTGCTCTATGTTTGGCGCAGTTTGGCCAAATATGGCCCATGTGCCGTGAAACTCAAAACCAACTAAACTTGGTCCACACTTGCAACAGCTACCATGCTGTTGAATCCGATGACCTTCGTGCCCTCTGTAGCGCATCTGTTGTACGGGCTTCCGATCGGAGGAGCTCTGGTGATCTTTTCTTTCCCATGGTGTTTACTGTTTTTTACAGTAAAAACGAATGTCACGCCGCTTAAATACCCGTACAATCTTTCTTTGCTTGCGTCTTGTTAGTCTATTCTAAAATTCCTCTATCCCCTTTAACGATATATTTTTTTTAAACTTAAAGTTGTCTGTCTTGTGTTTAGCGCGGCTTGTTCAAGCATGGCCCTTGCACCATAAAGCCCCAAAACAAACAACCAGTAGCTAAAAGTTACCACGAAGTGACAAAACAGTCATCCTCACTGCTGTAACCATTTTTTTTTTTTTTTAATTTCCTATATTAGGCGGGAAACTAAAATACACAATTCGAAGATTATTAACTTAAGTACGCAGAAACAATGCATAAAATTCATAAGAAAATTATTAAAGACAAGAAAAAGAAATAATATATATTGTCTGCCCCTATTTAGTATTGACCGTGAGGTCCCGAGTAGAGAGCATCACAGTACAATTCTGCAGGTGGGATTTTTCATCACATGGAAATTAGTTGAAAGGGGACGACAGAGGCTCTGCAGAATTTTTAGACGGTGTAAAAAACCGGGGCCAGTCAGAATTCGGGTTATTGCAGCATCTTCTACCCATGGGACATCTGGGATGTATTTGTGATTAATAAGCCAATATTTATTCGAGTTTCCATCTATTACTTCACTTGTAAGCACATACAGTAGAAAACCTTAATTGTGTTCCTAGATAGTACGTGGTCGCCGTGACCCAGTGCGTTTGCTCTCTACGCTAGTAAACTGCACGATTTCGATTTTTGTAGCTAACCCTGGGGTTTATTTCTCTTTTGTATCAGTAAAACTTTCTTTGTGGGTGTTTTCATTTTTTACCTGTGTCTTGTGCTTGATGCATCTTGTCCAAAAATTGTTTTTTCGGCCATCAAACCAACCAACTCCGGATTGTACGGGCGCGCCATGTTATGCCAGTCAATGTGTAGTTTCAATCCATTCTTGTATACCATTTATATGCAGCTATCGCTAAAATGGCATATTGTTCTCAAGGCAATCGTTTCTATTTTTTAAAATGAAAATAAGCATGAGGTAGTGCAGGGTGTGCAGCCTAGTCGTTTATGTCAATCGCCAGTACAAGAAATTGTGCTTTGAAAATAAATTCTTTTATCGGTGAGTTTTCTTGTGTATGCATTAAAGCTATTTTGAAAATGTTCACTTGAATAAATTCGTTGATCATTAATAAAAGCAGAATAATGCTATTAAATTTTATATTTCCCCATTTATTGCCTTTTTGTTCCAAGTGCGAGTACAGAAATGTGACCACTAATGATTTAGTTTTGGTGAAATAAACTTTCAAGTGGGTGATAAGAATAGTTTTCAGACTATTATTCAAGACAACTTTGTCCAGACGACGATATTGAGATGTTTCAAAATATCGTACGATGTGCTTTGCGCGTAAGTTGATACCGTCGGGTCATTGATCACTTAAATGTCTGGCCAGACCGCTGTTATCATTTGCATAAATTATTCCTTGAATGTAATTCTAGGTGTTGTGATCACCCTTTCCTCTTACCGCTACGATGATCAACACAGTCAAGCTGAATTCATTGATATCCTACTGACAAGCGATCTTTTCTTGGATCGCGCTCGAAGCGGGGACACCCTAAACCGATCCGAATAACTCTTTGGACACAAAGAAGTTCATGAGGTCACCGATCATAGTTTTGAATTTAGATGGCATCTTATTTTTTGATTCAGCGACAGTTGGAGCAACTGAAAATAAAGGCTGCAATCAAAAGTTATTTTCTGAACTCCTTAAAGGGTTCCAGAATAACTTTTTGAAAAACTTTATGGGATCGAACTCCGGACCGCTTGAATGAGCTGAATGGCTCTTTGTACACAAACCTGTTCAAGAGGTTATGAAGCGTCATTGAATGATTATCCTTGCATAAAGTTTTGAAATTAGATCGTGTCTTTTTGAACCGATGACAGAGTTCTGAACGTAAGCATACTTGTTGGAACACTGAAAACAAATGATTCAATCAAAAGTTTTGTGGACTCTTTAAAGGACGCTGTATCGAAATAAGATTTTTTGGAAAACTTTATGGGATGAAGAACTTTTATCTCTCACGTATGCATAACTTCTGTATTTCCTAGTACTGCAAGGGGTTTACTCAAGGGCATTACAACCCCGAGGTACCCCAGTGATTTGTCTCTCTTTTCCCTTTTACGCTACCCTCACCTCTTCATAAGCCTTTGCCTTTTTTTTCCCCTTT
Source organism: Metellina segmentata (assembly GCA_947359465.1). Lineage (NCBI taxonomy): Eukaryota > Metazoa > Arthropoda > Arachnida > Araneae > Tetragnathidae > Metellina > Metellina segmentata. The sequence continues at coordinate 90,292,131 of OX375877.1, read as the reverse complement.
CTTCGTTGTATTTATGTAGCGCTGTTTGGCAAAATATGGCCTTTCGCCATACGAAACCAACCAACTGTACTTTTAGTCTTTTTAAGGGGTGTGGAACCTCTTATGCCTCACCGCCAATCTAGAGCACTCCTAGTGATCAGATTTACAAATGACACAGTAACCTTAAATATTTATATACCATCCTTAACCATTTCAACACTGCTACTCCCATGAAGGAGTAATGCTAGTGTGTTTTGGTGGAGTCCGAACGCTTTCTTAAAGCTATATGCGGAATCAAAATGTGAAAAGATCTTAAAATTTTGCGCAATATACCAAGCTTTGATTGTGAATTAACCATACATTTTTCTGTTTGGTCCATTTTGTTCCGAAGACAACCTAGTGGATACATTAAAACCTGTTTTGGGACCACCCATGTTAATGATCACTTTTCTCGGCACGAAAATTTGGCGTGACTTTGATATGACACCTGTATTCGTATACCATCTGTCTGTTTTGAAGAACCGTGACCAGTAGCCTTATGTAATTTTGCTGTTAGTCATGTATATCGTCTTGCAACTGCTCATAAATGCGCTGTCCGGCCGAATAATAATATGTTAGTATCGGGTATCGAACGATCCTTCAAACTTGAATGGTTAAATCTTTATTGTTAAGTGACAACTGTTACTAAGAACAGGCTTCGGCTCCATTTTTCAATCACTCAAGCGTAACAGCTGCAGTTGAGAAATAAGTTTAACAGTGTATGATTCTAAGGGAAATACTTAACTAGGCACGATTTGGAGAAACCACTATAAAATCTATGTTCTACTACTATAACCCAATAAAATATATAGTTTCGTTTTTCAGAATTGTCCAATTCGGTACTTTTCAAAACGGCACTTCGCGATTTCCGAGTCTGCTTTTAATATTTTATTTTGCGTCTGGTTCAGTTCGTCCGTTATTATGGTCCTTGCGCTATAAAATCCACGAATGCAATCCAGATTTTTCGAGTTTGCTTTTAATAATTTATCCCACATTTGGCGTAGTGTGTCCGTTTTTTGGCCTTTAAAAACCCAGGGGCTGCATTGACTCTCTGGGTTAGCCCCATCGATTCATCCCCTACGAAGCCCTAGAGCTGTAGGAAGAGCAGATTCGATTCTTCCCTCGGTGTAGTTCTTTGTGCGTAAAACTTTCCTCGTGTGTATACCTATTACATGATATTGTATGTCTTGTATCTGGGCCAGAATAGCCAAATATTGCTCTTGCGCCATACCCCCCCCCTACAAGTTGTAGGCGGCCCTGTCTGTATTTATCTCGTCTTGTCACCAAACCTTCTTTGTATGTGTATGTCCATTACTTGACGTGACTTGTGTTTGGATGCAACTTGGCTTATTATGACCCTCACGCCATAAAACCCAATTTAACAAACAATGAAACCCAAACACCAATCCCTATTTGGAGTGGATGAGATTTCTTATGGATGACATATTGCTTCTTGTTTAAATTGTGGCAAGAAAGCTGAAATCTCGATTGGTACAATTTACGAACAGCACAAACATTCAATAACTTTTCCACCCTATCGTTTAAGTGCTGGTGCCTGTGTTGTGAACTTCTTCAGCATCGGAAGCCGATATTCCATCATATTCAACAAACGTGAGAGTGCAAAGCAGCCACAGAAGAAAAGACTGCTTCGCAAACTTCTCTTCGGAAACTGGAAATGGAATCGGACCCGTAGATAATTGTTTTTTTTTTACTTGCCCGTCCTTCCCAGAGTGCAAGCCGCATGATAGAATCCTTTCTGAGTAAGATATAGTGGAAAATAGTTGCCTTCTAGATAAAGCCCGTCCTCAGGAGCACAACTTTAGTTGTGCACGGACTTCACACAACCTCGAGGTACCCGAGTCATGTGTCCGTTCTTCTGTTTTACTTTTGCTCACTTCTGCTTTCCTCCCTCACTGTTGGCATGTGTTTGGCGCAGCTTAGTGAAATATGGCCGGGCTGTGCCATAAAATCCCAAACTTACCGACCGAGATGAAGCTCGGTACCTGTTAGTCCGAGGATCAGAGCTCGAACACTCAGCTACCAGATTGATGGTTAACGTTTGGCACGAAACATTTGAGAGGTCCATCTTCAATGAGTGACCGCGGTAGCCCGGTTTGTAAAGTAACGTATTAGCAACCGATGGAGTCCGAATCCAACCGACGATTGTCGTGTATAGTGGGAAGCCCGTAAATCTATCGTGGCCTCAAATCTCTTCGCTTTGGTGTGGAAGTTTGGAGAATGGGATGCCAACCCAGGTGTGACCTCGTCATCTGACCGTGGTTCAAAATTGCATGGCGTTGTCCTCGGTTTTTTTCCCCTTGAGGTTGGATTACGGGCTGTCACCAATCGCCAGTTTTGCTGCTCCAGTGTGACGTTAATTAAATGACCTACCCATCATATTCAACGAACGAGAAAATGAAGGGCAGTCACAGACCACTACGATTGGCTGTTTTCAGTTTTTATTGCGCAATGTTTGGCCAAGCTGCACCAAACATGAGACAGACAACACAATAATGGAGGAAGAAAAGCAGAAGGAAGGGTAAACGAGTCTAAGAATGAAAGGAGGGGAAATCACTAAGCCACTCTATGTAGCTAGGCCACAACTGTGCAAGCTACACTAAGCCACAAAACAGGCAACAGAAAAAGTGGGGAAGAAAAGGAAAAAGCAGATGGAATGGTAGGCGAGTGTAAGATTGAAAGAAGGGAAGATCACTCGACCACACTACGTGGCTTGGCCACACTATGTAACTCGGCCACACTACGTAGCTTGGCCACACTACGTAGCTTGGCCACTCCATGTAGCTTGGCCATTCCATGTAGCTTGGCCATTCCATGTAGCTTGGTCACTCTATGTAGCTTGGTCACTCTATGTAGCTTGGTCACTCTATGTAGCTTGGTCACTCTATGTAACTTGGTCACATCTGTCCAAGCATTAGAACAGACAGCACAATAAGCAAAAATAGTAGGAAGGGTAAACGAGTGTAAGAATGAAAGGAGGGAGGATCATTCGGGTACATCGCAAACTTCTCTCCCCCCCCCAACCCCCGGTTTGATGTTTTTTAAGCCCCGACTCGGGTCCGCTCGCCAGAGGCACAGAGCACCTCACAAAAGACCCCTTGGAAAACTTCTCTTCAGGAAATGGAATCGAACTCGTAGATGATTATTTTTTCGACCTGTTCATCCTTCCCAGAGAGCAAGCCGCCTGATGGAATCGTTTCTGAATAAGAAGAGGGAGGGGGAAATAGTTGTGGTGTGCGAGAGTGTCGCCTCCGAGATAAAGCGCTCGCCTTCTCAATTCGTATCTCTCCCTTGCAGCTCCCTTCTGGCTTTGACGTTGATTGTTCTGGATGTCTACGGATATCCTTGTTTATCAAAGCTGGCAGACCGCTTATCACTGCCGTCTGTCGAGCGGCTCGGCTGGCCCGGCGAAGTGCCGTCCTGATTTGCGTCGCTTTCGACACGGCTAACCGGCTGTTTCTTTATGGGCCTGTAGGATGGGCCTCTCGCGTTGAGGACGGCTTATTTTAAGTGGTAATGGTTGTTGCTGGTTTTCTTGGTCCGCTTGGGGGTGAATTAGACCGACCAGAACTGCGGATTAAAACGGATTCCGAATTGGGTTACCAGACGTCCGGGATTTGCGTGCGTTGACCGGATTATTCCCGGAGTTATAAATTGTCCGGATTTTTGAGAGGAGAAATAAATTCTATACATCTCGGGGGTCCGCTGGTGTAGCCTAGTTGGAAGTGACGTATTAGCAACTGGAGGATTGCGAGTTGGGAACTCGGCCCAAGCAAAGAATGTCGTGTACACGGGGGCGGGTGCACATTAAATCTGACTTGGTCTCGAATGTCTTCACGTTGGGGTAATGTGGAAATTTAGAGAGTGGGGTGCCAGCTCAGGTGTCATCTGATTGTGATTCGAAATCTCGGTTTTTGTTCTCGAGTTTGATCCCGGATGTTGCCAAAAGCCCGTTGTGGTGCACAAGTGCGACATTCATTAACTACTATATTACTTAAATCGCTTTGTGTTTTTATTTACAAAATAAAATTCTCCCCTTTAATTAAAAATTAGAACTTTTATTTAAGACGAATACAATAAAATGAAAGTAACTTTTTCGCCCATTTTCACATGTGGTTCTATTGCTCTGTATGCATTTCTCCTTGTGCGTACGGCCGACCAACCGGTATAGTGGTTAAAGTGTTAGCCTCTAGATCGGAAGGTTCCTGGTTCGAATCCGGGTCCGGGCATGGATGTTTGTAAGCGTATGGTGTAGAGGCGACTGGTGCACCATAAATCTGTCGTGGCCGAAAGTCCTCACGTTGGGTTGGCGTGGAAGTTGGGAGAGTTGGGTGCCAGCTCAGGTGTTGCCTCGTCATCTGACCGTGGTTCAAAATTACGAGGTGTTGTCCTCGGATCCTTAAGGGAATGATCCCGGGCCGTCGTCAATAGCCCGTTGTGTTGCTCCAGTACGACGTTAACTAAAAAATTACCAATTACCTTGTGCGTATGTTGATTGTACGATTTCGTCTTGCGCTTGGCGAAGCTTGTCCTTTTTGGACCTTGCGTCATAAAACCCAACTATCAGTTAATCAATTCTAGTTGTGTGCTTGCATGTCAATTACATGATGTGGTCTATCTTGCGCGTAGTCAAATATTGTCCTTGCTCTCTGAAACCCCAAATACTCCAAAAAAACCGTTGTGTTACTCTAGTTCGACGTTATTTCAACTTCCAAGCAACCCTTTCCTGTATGGGTTATGGTGCATAGCGGTCGACGAACTGAATTCGATATTTTATCTCTGTGTATCAAAATTCCCCCACGTTTAACCTTTTATATTGGTAGTTATAAAGAGCTTAGTTGGCTCTTTTAGCCTCTCCGATCGCTTTTTTGCTGTTTCCCCCAGGAATTTTCAGTATTTCGTGCTTGTTGTGATACGACACCGTTGACCCCCATCGCCCTGTATCTTGAGGTTCCAGTAGGCTTCGGATTTCTATAGAGGAGTAGAAAAAAAGCGTGTACTTTTATTAAAATGCTGAGTCACCGCATTTCAAAAAACCAACCCTTTTTAAAATGCGGTCTGTGTTCGTTGAAAGAGCGTCATCCTGCGGGGTTTCGAGCGGGGAAAGGTGATTAAACAAAGCATTATCCTTGCCGTAGTCACTTTTGTTGGACGGAACTCGTGTTCCGCTTCTTTTTTTTTTTTCCAACTGGGGGTATTATGTCGAAATTCTATTCAGGTTAGCTCTCTTCTGGCTTAAATCTTGCACAGCGGTTCGAAGCTTTTTCTAAGCCCGTTAAAAGTTAAAAAGAAAGCCGTGCACGCTTTGTTGGGTAACAAAAGTTGGTGAATCATTTGATTCAAAATCGCATAACGTGTAGTGGTTTAATGGTCAAAACTAACTTGCTGTGTTTAAGCAATTTTTTTTTTTTTTTAGTAATGATACGGTCGAAAACATACACTAGTTGAAATAAATGCTGTTTTGGGCTTTCTTGTATGTATCACGATTTTTCGTCACTTATCGAGTTTTATTCAAGTCGAAGAAACGCATGTTTATTTTTTGTTCGTTCATTAATCCTTATGTTCGATGCCTTTTGTTTCACAGAATTTAAAATCCCAGTTTATTTTGACTGTTTGTTTCAGCTGTTTTTATTTTGTACATTTTGGCCCGGTGCTCATATCCGGTTTTTCAACGTGCGGCACCGAAGCTCAACTATGCACACATAACCGTGAAATGACGCAAATACTCATTTCGCGCCATTTGCGATAAATATTCTATCGAAGAAAACGTGTTTATTTCCCTTACTTGGTGAAATAAAAGTATATTTTGAAACAAAATAGACGTTAATGGATACAACCATTTATTTATTATTGTTTATATTCCATTTGTTTATGAAAACAAGGTACTTCAGAACTGAGACTCATGTGCGGCGACCGTGCGGCGCAGTGAGGAACTGCGGTACAAATTGCACGCAAGTTGGACGTGCGTCGCCTTAGCTGCATGTGTGCACTATTACATTTTATCTAATGCATCTCAGACCGCACTGGCGTTGTCGCAGCGGCGCCGCATGTTGAAAAACCGGATGTGTGTACCGGGCCTAAAAGATAGAAAGTAGGTGTGAGATTTAAAGAGAAAATTAAGAAGTTAAAAAATGAGAATTTACTTTAAAAGTGGTGGTAAAATTAGAGGTCCCATCGTTTCGTTACTTGGTTATTAGAGATGCCATCGTTACTTGGTGTAAAAAATATATATATTTTGAAAAAGAGACGTTACTGGATGCAACCATTTATTAATTATTATTTGTATTCCATTTATTTATGAAAACGAGGTACTTCAGAACGGAGACGCATGTGCGGCGAACTGCGGCACAAATTGCACTCAAGTTGGACGTGCGTCGCAGCAGCGGCACCGCACGTTGAAAAACCAGATGTGTGCACCGGGCGTTAATCTTGCGTTTAGCGCTGCGGAATTTGTGCCATGAAACCAGGCCCAGTTTATTTTCTCCTATGTCCGGCCAATTGAACATTAGTCATGATACCGCAAGGATGAAATTGTGCACCACAGAGAGTGATTCACGTTACATCTCACACTTGGAGTCATTAAAGCACATCTCGTGTATAAAGAAGCCAAGCATTCACTCGAAACAGACAATGATGCATTACCCTGTATTCAAGCCACGAATCCTTCTGTTTAGAAGCCAGCACCAGGGCCCCAGGTGCATAATTACATTCAGTGTTCTGCATCACAACTCAGAGCAATTGCAATTGTTCTGCAGGCATTTTGTCCGAATTTTAAAAACTGCAGTCAAATCAAAAACAGACGTAAAACACCATCGTCGGCTAAATATGTATGACATATTTATAGTAAAACATCAAAATTACTTAACTTACTTTATTTTTTAAAACCCAGGCATACTTTCAGAATTTGCAATTCTGTGGATAGCTTTTGGCGTTAAATATTTTGTCATTGGACACAGAAGATGTGTTATTTATAGTGTTTGGGGTAATTTGGGTGGTTCCGTAGCTAAAGAAGAAAAAAAGGTGTGCCAATGAGCGCGCTGTGCACTGCAGAACATCGTGACTTATAATTTTAAAAAATCGGTCAAAATTTTGATAAAATTAAGGAATTTTTTTTTCTTTAAAGACTTCCGCTGCGTACGTAGCAGTTTTAAGTACTTTCTGTTCCCGGGACCAGGACCACGTTTGAGCGTTTAGTTTTTTGGTTGATTTGAGTTTTATGGTGCAATGTCCAAAATAAGAAGAGTTGCTCCTAGGTCGTTGGATGTAATTTGCGGCATGCAAACGAGAAACTACTGAGAAGTTAGGCAATAAAAAACTGAACAAAAAGATATCATCGAAATAAAACTGAAGCGTGCTAATCACGACTGAGAGAGAGAAGAGACCGCTAATTTTGAACCCAGGGTTTGACTGTTCTTGACGTTAGAATGCGGCTTTACCTTATCGTTCACTTCCTAAGTTTACATGTTAGTGAAGCGACACATTGATCCAATGTCAGTCCTGTGACACAGAATTACCTCAAATACTCATGTGTGCCGACGTATCTGTTGTACCGAAAGGGAGTTCATATGCGCTTGTTTTGTCGCGTGTTGCTTCAGTGTCTGGCGGATAGCTAGATGTGCATTCACAGATCCCTTATGCAGGTTGTGTATGCCGTGGCTTTGCTCAATGAGCTAGTAAGCCTGCGAGCTGTTGGTACACATTCGATTCCTGTAACCACCCTGTGAACAGGGCTGAAGTGGAGGGTATACGCCGTATACCCTCGGGTTTTTCCAGAAAATTCCGTATACCCTCTGCTTTTTATTAAAAACTAACGAACACCGCTTTGTTTTTCCTATTAAACATCGCTAGAAACATCACGTGAAACGCAGATAGCTGTAGAAGCAAAATAAAAGTTTCTATTTCAAGATATCACCTTGGTACATAATTCCAAAATGGTACCTATTAATCAAAAGCAATTTATTCAAAGTATTGTCGATAGAATGAAATTCAGACTTTGTTCTGATGTTAATGAAGAAAATTGTCAACTTTTTAAAGATATATCCAGGCTTGTGATCCAGAAAATATAAATACAGGGGATATTCGCCATGTAGAAAAGGAGGTAAAAAGTATCTGTCGACGTTTTCGTCTTGTCGATCTTGGAAAAGATTCTGCGGGTATCAGAGTGTACCGTACAAAGAGTGTACCATCAGAGGGTATTATACCATGGGGCCCTGCCTATACTAGTGCAGGGGCCCCCATGGTCTACCCTCTGATTTATTTACGACTACAGCACTGCCTGTGAGTATATATATCCTAGATATGTCAGTAAAACTTTCCTTTGTATGTCCAAAACAAGAAATGGTCAAATCTGGCCGTAAGGAACTAAGGGCCGCGGTAGCCTGGTTGGAAGAGCAACCGGAGGGTTGCGAGTTCGAATCCAACCAGACTTTTGTGCACAAAGGAGGCTGGTGCAAGGAAAATCTGTCGTGGCCCCAAATGTCCGTATGTTGACGTGGTTTGGAGATTGGGATGCCAGCTCTGGTGTGACCTGGATATCTGACCGTGGTTCAAAATTACTTGGTGTTGTGCTCGGATCTTTCCCCTTCACGTTTGATCCCGAATTGTCGCCAATAACCCGCTGTGTTGGTTCACTACGATGTTAATTAAAATGCCCCTACCATACCTTCCGTTTAAAAAACAACCCAAAACTTGAAATTGAGCTTTGCCACGCATTGTAGCAGCATGCGACAAAACATATGACACGCGCATGCCATTTCTGAGCAGACAACACTTTGGTGCGCATGCGTATTTCAGCCAATTTGGCATCGCATCGGACTGATATGCGGCTTGCCTAACTATCTGTCTATGGACTAGCGCCTCAGCGTACATCGTAAGTATCCGACAAGTTGACTCTGATTGGCTCCTCGTATATATATGTTGTATGGTTGTTGTTAGTAGTATTTCTCGCCAACTTATACTAAGGGGAAGCGAAAATGATGTCTTTTTTTAAAGAGCTTTTTTTCGGGAAGCAAGGATGGCCTAATGGCTAAAGTCACTTACCTTCAGATTGGCGTCGGCAGCGGACGATGACTTCCCGAGTTCGAGACCAGCTGGCGGAAAAATTTTTAGATCCTCCAAATTATATAAAAAAAATTCCAATTTAATTCCTTTTGATTCTAAATTACTTTTCCTAATTTTTAATAACCTTTTTATATTTTCCCAAGCTTTCGTTGATTTTACATAAATAATCTAAGAACCACTCCTGAACTCACTACCAGCTGATATTTTTTCCGCCCCCTTTGCTTTAGGATGATGATGTCGTATCCACCCCTGGTTTAGGACCATTCTGATGTAACAAAAAGCAACATAAAACACTAACTTATATAATAAAAGGATACAATTTTCGGTTCAAAATGTTAAAACCTTTCGAAAACCGTTCCTATCAGTCAAAGAGATCTGCGCCAAAACGTAGATAAATAGCCAAATGAAACACCTTTACGTCTCAGAGGTCACATGATCATACCAGCCAATCAGAGTCAACTTGTCGGAAACTTACGCTGTACGCTGAGGCGCCTGTGTCTATGGGATGCTTAGTTTTACAACAGCATCCATACCACGGTTGCGATGCGTTACTTTGCTCGGTATATTAGGGGGGGGGTTGAAATATTCATTCACAATGCCCTTTTGTGGCCGAGGCCAAGGGCGTCAATTAAAACGTTTCTCAAGCGTCAAACACTGCGGCTCGCCAGCTGACGTTGCAGCACCCCTGCACGACCACCATCCAATGGGAAAAGCAGAGTGAAGAGAGGGCGGAGGACCCTCTCTCTGGTGAGCACAGACGATTTTATCGCTCTCTGTGTGCCACAATTTTACGACCCTCGGAGTTGGCAACCTCTCATTCCACCTCATCACGCACGGTATCCCTCTCTCTCCTCCCAACAATAAAACTCTTCCCCAGCGCGTGAAACGCTTTCGTACGCAGCACATAGGGATTTTTTTCTTTTCATTTATCCCTCTGCGAACGGCAGATGTTCCCTATGATCAGTCGTAAATTCTTTCGCCCTCTGTGTTGTGTGTAGTAAAGGATATCGTAAATTCCGTGGGCCTGCTTTTCAGGGCAGCTCTTCCAGAGAGAGGGTCTTTTTGGAACACTGCGGAGCTTTTCCTCGGAGTGGTCCACGAGTGGTCCCCTTTCCACCCCTCGTGACAAGCATTGTTGGACCAGGGAAAGCGTTGTCAAGACAATCAATGACCCCCGATAAATCTGATGTTCCGTACCCCCTACTACACTTAGCCCCGAAGTAGGGTGCATATTTTAAATCGCTTTCCTTTTTTTCTGCGTGGCTGCTTTTGTGTTTTTCTTTTCGTTTATCCGTTATTGTTATGCTTCCTTGTTTAAGATGTCCCGGGCATTATGTTCTTGGTTTTGCATAATTTCGATTTTGCTGTCCTGAGGTTACCTTGAGGTCGCTTTGGCTCTGAGTTTTCCGCAACTTACGAGTTGTAGACGACGCAAGTTCCATCCCTCTGTGAGTGTATTTCTCTCTTCTCTGTCAGATTTTCCTTGCTCTTATGTCCCGTTTGTCGTTGTTGGGCTTTGCCAAATATGGCCCTTGCACCTTAAAATGCACGTATCAAGTTAAATCTGTTGTAGTCTAAAGTGTCCTCACGCTGACGTGATGTGGAGTTTAGAAGAGTGGATTAGCAGCCAAAATGTTTACCTCGTCATCTGATCATGGTTCGAGGCTTTGTCCTCGATCCTTTCCTCAGGGATTGACCCCGCTACCAATTGCCCGTTGTGTTGATCCAGTGTGACGTTAGTTAACTACCTACTCTACCATAAAACTCAACCAGACAATTCGTTTCGTGTTTGCTTGATGCTGGAGTTTTATAACGTAAGACATTGTTGGAGGAGAATGCGTCTAGTGTCGTCTCATGCTTGCATTGCTGTAACAATGTGGATATGGCTACTTCCTTGGCGATTTAACTATTTATTGGTTTCTCTTTCTCATGCAAAATGAAAGAAAAAGGTGCTATAGTTTCTTTCCATCATTCACTTGAGAGTTTTAATCTATTTAAAAAAACCTTAAACTTCATCTGTGAGAGATGATAATGCCTGCGGTCCTCACAAGATATATTTCCTTCCAGTGTCAGTATAACTTCCCTTGTACATGCATATCTATTGCTTGACGATTCTAAACCACTAGCAACACCTACAACTTCTAGGGATCCTTGCGAAACTTACAAGATCGTTACGATACGGAAACTATTTTCGTGCAAAAATGTATAGATATTCGCCGATTTTTAAAGGGATCAGTGCACAAAAATGTTTCAAAATTTCAAATTATTTTAATAAATTTAAATAAATGTTTGTACAATTCTGTTTAAAAGGATATATTATCGATGGAAATACGTATTTTAAATAATTAAAAAAAAATACATGTACGTACCTGAAGTAAGGTTGATTTTATGCCTTAAAAACTTCAATACCTCGAAATGTATATTTTTTCCGTAAAAGGAATATTTTTCAAAATCTTCAAGCAAACAAAAAACTTGGTTTATACTAGGGTAACATACCCTATAACATATTTTAACTCTACCATTTTTCTCTTATCTGCTCAAAAAGTTCATTTCAACTGTTAAGGGGGTCCGGGACACATCGAAAATTTTTTTTATTAATTAATTTAGAATTTTGAAATTTTTTGTACTGATTACCCATCTAACTAATAAGCAAAATCACAGCACAAAATTTTTCCAAAAGTTTTTTAAAAATTTTTAATTATAATTTTCTGAAAAAAAGAGGGGTCATTTTAAATTGCTAAAACTCAAAATATTCTTGATCCATTTTCAAAATTCTTGTAGTAAATTATTCACAAATTTATTAACTTTAATTTTGATTCAGCAATTAAAAAAATATTAATTTAATAAAAAATATTTTAATGAAAATCTTTGAAAATTTTAAGGTACTTTTTATAAAAAAAAGTCATATTTTTAAAAGTAAATATTTGTTTCAAATTTGCTGAATCAAAATTAAAGTATAATGTTTGAAAAAGATATATTCCAAATTTCAACACTTAAACTTTATCGGTTTTCGACTTATAGCAATTTGAATACAGGAAATCTTGAAATATGTATTATGGATAAAAATGCATTTAAAGTTTTAAAGACAGATATTGTTGCCATGACAACAACTGTCAAGAGTGTTAGATTTTCCAAACAACGCACCACAAAAATTATTATATCTCTAGTTCTAATTAAGATAGAAACATGATTTAGATGTCATTTTAAGCAGAAAAACACAGATAATTTTTTTAAATAATAAAAAAAAAATTCGAAAATTTGACGATTTTTGTGTCTCGGACCCCCTTTAAAAAGAATAAAAATTTGGTCATTTTTCAAAAAAAAAAATGAGTCGTAGAAAAAAATATAAATAAAAAGTTTCAAATTTTAAGTTTTTAAAAATCTCTGGGAAAGTGTTTAAAAGTGTCTACATAACCTCTCTGTATAGAAAAAATAAAATCAACACTCATAAAAGATTCTGAGATAAGTTCCTTAAAATTTGACCATTTTAACTTGTTTTCGCACTGGTTTTCCCTTTGAAGAAAAGTTTAGTTTCGGTTTTAATTCTTAAGCTTTTCAGATAGCTTTTTTGGTTCGATCTTTTCAAATCAAGCGTTTAGTTTCATAGTTTTTTTAAACAATTGGAATGTTGCACTATCATAACCCGAGTGATCAGGCATTCGCACACACATAATGCACATGTGTATTCTTAGCAATTTTCGTTCTCATCGATCGGTTAATATTCTGTTTGGCTAATATCCAGATGCAATCCTCCCAATGGCGGCTTTCAATCCAAAGCTCGTATTCATCATAATTACGTCTTCGATCCTATGCCGATCTTTTATTATGGATACTCTTTGTTTTTGCCTTTTATCTCCTGTCATTTCCCACCAATTCGAAGCTTCTTTTGATGGATTTATGTACTCGTTATAACTCTGCTAGATGTAGTGGAAAGATCTTTTCGTTTCGAATGCGGGTGTCTTTTCTTTATGGAAGTCAGCGTCAATGTACTCCCCAAAAGTCCAGTAGCCTGATAAGAAACGCAATAATAAAATTTGGTAGAAATGATAATATTCGATGAGACCACAAGCAAAAAACGACGATTTTTTTAATGCAAATCTAATTGAGAATGAAAGGGACTCGGCAGCCTAGTTGGTAGTCGCGGATTGTTGACCGAAGAGTTGCGAGTTCTAAATTCAGTCCAACCAAACACCGTCACGTAGGTGGAGGCTGATGCACTAAATATATCGCCTCAAGTGTCCTTGCGTTGATGTGGAAGCTTGTAGAGTGGTTGCCAGATGAGGTGTTGAACTCGTCATCTGACCATAGTTCAAAATTACGAGGCGTTATCGTCGGCCCCTTCCATTCGGGATTGATCCCGGACCACTGGTCGATAGCCCGCTGTGTTGCTCTCTGCGACGTTTATTAATTTTACCTTCCTATCCACCGATCTATATCTGGTTTTGTTTGGTGGTTTTTTATGGCGCAAGGGCCAGATCTGCCCAAACTGCGCCAAACGTTCCGATCTATATCTGAGAAGACGATGAACGCTACATTCTTTTCATCCTCTAGAATCTCAGCTTTAAAGAACCTTAAGATGACTTACCTGTAATAAAGTATAGTGGGTTTCCAATGTCGTTATGCAATGTCTAAAATTTCTAGATTGAATACAGTTTAATTAAGTGCTCCATAAATTTCCAGTTCTGTGCTATTGACCATTTGAAGACGATTTTACGTTATAATATGTAATAAGATGAATAAGGACATTTGATAATGTTCCCTGTGTATCCTTTAATAAGACTTTTCTTTTGTGTGTATGTCCATTACTTAAAGAAACCCGAGTGACCTGTCATACCTTCTGTTCCCTCTTCTACCCTTCGATGTATTGCTTTTGGCTCAGATTGGCCAAATATGGTCCTTGCTCGATAAAAAACCCCACATCAGCAACCATTACTTCAACGTTCGATGCACCATAGCTAAATATGGCAATTTTGCCCTTGCACCATAAGACCAAACCAAACACCGAATGTCCCAATTTGTCGGAGATAACAAAATCAAAATAAGCGACTGAAAGTGAATTCACGTTCTTTCGAAATCGAATTGATTTATAACTAATCTTTTCCATCAGTAGGAAGATCGAGTTATTCATTGCTATCAATAGCTTACCACCCGTAATTTCGAAAAAATACTTCCGATTTTTGAACGTCAAGATAATCGCCCCTGAGCTTGCAAATTGAAGGCCGAAGCCATTACCATACACTTCTCCGTTGACGTTGCAGAGGCCATGCCCATTCTTTAAACACCTCCGAAAAGTTAATGCCTGCCCATTTTAGACAATACTTTATGACGTCCTTGATTTTAATTCAACTCGCAATTCCGCATGAGGAACGAGATAACCTATTTAAAGAGAGAGAGTGTGTGTGTGGCACTGACACAGTTTGTTTCGTGCGGCTTGAGCCTGATTGACGGTTCACTGACCTTGATTTGGCGTTGGGAAAACTCGGTGCTGTGCATCGAGTGTGAGGCTGCAAAAGGCATGGCGGACCATAAAACGCATTCTGCCCGGAAGGCAGTGTTATGAATATAAATGCCCGTCAACTGTAATTTGATTAATAACCGTCCCCAGGTATTCATTTTGCCGTGTTTGCGATGCACAATGCCGCGTTCAAGGTTTCGGGAGGGGGATTGATTCAATTTTGGCGATCGGAATAGAAAATGCGTAATGAGGTGCAGTGATTTGATCGCTTTTCATTTATTTGCTTGACGGTACAGATTGTCATTTTTTAACATCGAAATGAAATGCGCCAAGTTTTATGTCATGCGCGAGTTGGTAAAAACGACGCGGCGGATGCGAATGTCCTTGAATGATCCATGAGATGCCATTTTAGATTCGCAGACCCGTGCATTTGCGTAAACTCTCTTGACTCTCCAAGTGGTTTCGAAGCGATAGCTCTACCATCAAATTTGACCAATTTTGCTAATTTCAAGATCGTATCATTAAGGTATTGGCGATTTTTTTTAAGTCGAGATATCTCGTCCATCAAGATCTGGTCAGTTTTTCTGATGACGAGATATCTCGTCCATCAAGATCTGGTCAGTTTTTCTGATGTCGAGATATCTCGTCCATCAAGATCTGATCAGTTTTTCTGATGTCGAGATATCTCGTCCTTCAAGATCTGGTCAGTTTTTCTGATGTCGAGATATCTCGTCCATCAAGATCTGGTCAGTTTTTCTGATGTCGAGATATCTCGTCCATCAAGATCTGGTCAGTTTTTCTGATGACGAGATATCTCGTCCATAAAGATCTTGTCAGTTTGGTGGTTATCAGACGAGTTACTCGAGACAGGGTTGATTGCTTGTATCTATTGATGCCAAAATGTCGTCACTCACATGTAATATCTTTTTCTGATCCATTTATAATGAATACAGCATCATGAAATTAAAATAAAATTATTCAAATGTACACAACGTCGTTTCGTTTTCTTCCACTGGTGTTAATTCGTATTTCCAGTAAAATACCTGACAAAAAGCACACCTGTTACTTTTACCCAATTAGATTCTTGTCGTTCCACTTCAATGTCAACCTATTTCCTTATACAAAGGCGACAGGGTATTTCTTAAAATAGTCTCGGCATCGTCTGTCTTGTGTTTGGTGCAGCTTGGCCATATACGGCCCATGTGTCTTGAAAACTCAGGCTAAACCCTAGAAGAGTACTGTCACAAGTGAAAAGTACAATATTTTCGGAAAGGAAAATTATAACTACATTTTGTTAGAAAGTAGCTATTGCAATTTAACACATTCGCTGCCGGTGAAGTTAGGATATGTTGATAGTTACTGCACCGCCGCGTAGAAATGGGTTTTTCCCAGATGCCGGCTTACTTTTTATAATAAATATGATTGAAAAGTGCGCCAATGCCAGAATAGATTGGCAAAAGCTCAGCCATTAAATTTGTAATTTCATCATCTGCTAGAGGCTTATTAGATTGAATTTTTCTTTTTTGGGGGGCGTGAAAGCTCTACAGAACTATCGTCTCTACAACTCGTATTAAATTTTTTTTTATTTACTAATAAAGCTATAAATTCGAAATTACATACTTTTACAACAAGCTTGTAAACTTTGCTTCATGCCAACATCTAACATATAAAGCCAATTAAAGCAGAGAATAAATGGTGAGTCGCAGCTCTTCACGCGCGAACGCGTGACTGGCCACCGAGACTTCACGCGCGAACGCGTGACTTGTCCTTAAGAGTCGATGTTATATCACGCGCTGGCGCGTGATATGCAGCGAACGCGTTACGGAAGTGAAAAGTTTAGGTGAATATTTAGTAGAACTTAGATTCAACGCAGTTCGGCCAAATATGGTCACTGCGCCATGAAATCAAACCATCCATGCAATGAGGTTAAGGAGGACGGGCATTTGATCTGAAAGAAAAACACGAAACTCGGCTCCTGTAACACCGCCATCAGTGCTTAAATTTTTAAAAACTCCATTTGTATGTCTCCATGAAATGGACTCCCCGACTCTATTCACGATACCCCAGAGATCATCAGACCCCGGGGTTAAGAATAGCCGCAGTACGGGAACGGAAACGGTCGCGTCATTTCCTTGTAGATGACTTTAGCAAGTTCACCGAATCTTGAGAGACTTCTAAATTCTCTCTTTGTCTCCTTAATTTCCTTTCTCTCTCTTTCCCCCCTCCTTTTCTTTGGCGTTTTATCGTTATCTTCGATCGGCTGCAGTACTTTTTTTGCCAAAGGATTTCATCAATGCACTTAACGCGTGGCGTCGTTTGAAGTGGCTTTTCTCCTCGCTGCTTCCCTGCCTTCCTCTTTCTTTCTTTCTTTCTTTCCCACCTTTGCGCACCCCTCCCCCTCCCCTGCGAACGACCACTCCCTGGAGTGGTGCTTAGGTGGGCGAAACTCTTCTCCCGATATTGCTGACCTATTTTTAGTCGGTTTCCCCCTTTTTTCTCATTCTTCCCGTTTTAGATAACTGATAAATAACTTATCAAACGTTCAAAGGAAGGAACTTCTCTTTAGTGGGGTTCCCTTTTCGCTTTCGAAACGTTCCCCCTTTCTGAGTTCGATGTAACTCATATTTGTGCCTGTGTGTGTATTTTTAATTATCTATTGACAGAGTTGAGGGGACACACTTCAAATGTTGGACAATTGGTTTGGTCAGCTTTTTACTGCACGAAATTCGGTCAGAAGCGATACTCGCTTGGTCAAATGTGACTCTTGTACCATACAAAACAAGCCAAGAGCAATACTTGATTTTGTTAGTTGGTTTGTCGTTCTACGGTCATTGTTTGCTTCAGAAGTCTTGGGAGATTAAGGCCCGGTGCACACATCCGGTTTTTCAACGTGCGGCGACACTGCTGCAACGTAAGTGCGGTCTGAGATACATTGGATACAATGGAGCAGTGCACACATGCCTCCACCGCCGCTGGGGTGACACACGTCCAACTTGCGTGCAATTTGTACCGCAGTTCCCCATGTCGCCGCACATGCGTCTCCGTTCTGAAGCACCGCGTTTTCATAAATAAATGGAATATACAAATAATATTTAATAAATGTTTATATCCAGTAACGTCTCTTTTGTTTCAAAATAGATATATTTTTTACGCCAAGTAAGCGAAATAAACACGTTTTCTTCGATAGAATATTTATCGCAAATGGCGCGAAATGAGTATTTGCATCATTTCACGGTTATGTGTGCATAGTTGAGCTTCGGTGCCGCACGGTGAAAAACCGGATGTGTGCACCGGGCCTTATTTAGACGGGACCACTTCCATAGTATCTGAGGAAGTAGGTATTTTTTGGAGCTTAATGGAGCAAGGGGATAAAACAATGTACCTATCGTGTTTCTATAAGTTTGTGACTTTTTAGTATCGTTGCCTAAATATGTTATGTGAGATAATAAATACATCGAAATCTGTCAATATCATCCTAATTTGAACTCCGTTAGCTTAGTTCAGACCAATTTTGATTTGCAAACAATTGTTTCAGCATAGTTAGAAATATAGGAACACAAAATAAGCTTTTGATTATCGAAGAATAGACGTGCGAACTGAATTCTGACAAATTTGGTTGCCGGTGATTAAAAGGCAGAATTTTTTTTTAACCTCATAATTTACCAAGCAAGACAATTTGATACGCAACGGGATACTGTTTTGTGCTTTTATAGAGTATGACCACTTGTCTGGAATGGATTTATTAGTAAAGGAAGAAAATGATCTGTTCGAAATGTGTTCAGATACGCTTTCTAAAATTCCCTATCCTGTTTTGAATTTATTATTCGAGGCACATCTTTAGGTGTGTATAGGCATCACCCGATTTATCTTTTCTCCTTTTTACTTTTACCCTCTCCTAACCTGCTTTTCTTCCTTCTCTGTTTTCTGGCTTGTGATCGGCCAAATGTGACCCTTGTGCCATATGGCGCAGCTTGTCCATTACTGGTCCTGGCGCCATAAAACCCAAATCAATCAATCAACCCACCCACCTTTGGAATTGGACACTGTTCCACAAAAGACCGGAATAGATTTGAGCCATCCAAGATTTGTCAACGATTTGAATGTGCCAGGCCTGATTCGGCCTAAATTGTTACTTATCCAAAAACCATTTTCCGTGAGAGAATGACTGAAGTTTTGCTTCTTAGAAAGTAGCGCCGGCAGCATCGCTCCAGAGACGCCTCGCCTTTACTTTCGAATTGGGTTGAAATCCTCGGCGAAGGTCAAGTTGAGGGAAAGGAACGTCACTTCTTTTGTTGCGCGCATCAACCAACACGCGCAGACCTGTCATCCACCGCGCAGCTCCGTCTCCCACGTGCGGATCTGTCAAAAACGGATTTGTGCCTGCCTCATCCAAGTGGTTCTGTTTGAAAAGCAGCCAGGAAAGTAAAGAATACGCTATCCGACGCGTAGAAGTTATCTCCTGGCGAATTATCTTTCGGAGTTCCTTCCCTTCCGATAAAGCAGGCTGCGAGCTTACAATTATCTTCCTGTTTACAGCAACCAAATCCTGTCGAAGTAAAAGCAAAACAACCGCTCTCAAAATAGTTCTCAATCAGCCCAAAGCCGGCCTCGTTAACGTGGAGGTGAGGATCGGGAAACTGAATGGGAAGTGCTCACCCCCTCTTGCTCTGTCTATACCTATGTCTGTTTCGCATGTGTGTAGTAGAATAGATGCAAGGTAAAAACTTTCATCTCTTTGGCTTGAGGGGGATTTGAGAGAAGGGCCGTCTCATTTTCGGCATGTTATCTATGTCATGCAGAGGATTAGGATTTGACACCCGTGTGACAGGCTTTTATGAACGATTATGTATGGTTAAGTCTTTGAGTTGCGGGTGTTGCTGTTTTTATCTATTTGCGAAGTAAATGCAGGTTTTAGTAGACATTATTCCAAATATGCTCGGGAGTTCCAGGCGGCGCAGTTTCGATTCCTTCAAGGATGTCTTTCTATCTTCTGTGTCAGTAAAATTTCATTGCATGCGAGTGTCCTTTGCTGGCTACACCTTTTGGGGTCTAAAGTTACAGTTCTGGCAATTTTTCCTAATATCCTGTCTTTCTTTGACAAATGAGTCATTTTGAAAAGGCATTTCAGACGTGGGTTTAAAACCATGGGCCAGGGCACAAATCTGGTATGTGGGTTAAATACCCATTTCAGGCCAGGTATGGTATGTAAATTGCTCATCCCCATTGTGGTATGGATTACTTCAGACATTCGGATTCGTTATCTTCCTGGTTAAATTAGAGCTCATTGAGTTTGCCCAATGCGCTTGCAAATTGTAGGTGGTTCAGGTTCAATTCTTGGAACTTACCTTGGGTGTATTTCTCTCTTCCGTGTCAGTGAAACTTTTATTCAGTGTCTTTGTACGATACTTGACGCGGTCTTGTATTTGGCGCACCAAAATGGTCTTTGCGCCATTCAGTACAACCAACCTGGAGATTGCTGCTAGTGGATTAGCACTCTGCGCCAGCAACTTACGATTTGTGGTAGGAGCAGGTTCAATTCCTGTAACTTACCACAGGTGTATTATCTTTTCTGTGTCTGTTAAACGTTCCCTGTATGTGCATATTCATTTCTTGGCGTTGTTTGTCTTGTCCCTGGACAAATATAGCCCTGAAACCCACCCAACTTGCCTGTTGAAAGTATTTCCTAATGCCTCTCCCTTTTCAGACATGGACGATTCCCTGCACTGTGATGGTAGCTCGGCACCCTCGGACCGGGCGAGCAGTACCCTGGACACAATCACGGACACGACGGAGGGTCGCTGCAGCACCGTGGGTGGCCAGGGCGAAGGCTGCAGCCCCAACCTGCTGGACTCTGCGCTGCCGAGCGACAGCGACCACAACTTCGACCACCACAGCTCCGAGGAGGAGCTAGAAGTGATAAATTGCAGCACAAGTGGGGGTGGACCTAGTGCTAAGTACCCGGAAAAGCGGAAGTGGTCGCAGGCCAACAACAGACTGAGCCTCGGTTCCGGGTCGTCCGACGAGGAGGTCCGGGATCTCATGTGCGTGTCCGCGCCCGTCGAGTTCCGGTCCTCGCCACCCGCGAACGTCCCCAAACCCAGTCGGTCGCTGTCGCCACCACCGAAGCTGTTTCATGCCTCCACCATGATCCCACCCCACGAGCTGTGCTCTGTGTCCCCCAGGAAGAGACATCGACGCACACTCCTCACTTCTTCAGCAGCCACCACTAGTACAAATCTCGTCGATCATCGACCGTCTTTGGACTTCGAAAAAATGCAGCAGGTAGGTCGACCTTCATGCTATCTTGATCTCCCTGTGCTCTGCTATTTCATTTACCTTGTCTTTATGCGGTTTGGTTGATGACCACCTCGCTTATTGAACACGCACTCTCGGAATGTTGACCCTCCTGGTGGTTTGTCTGTGCTATCTCGTCATTGGCAGATGATCTGGATGGACGAGATGCCTCGTCATTACAAAACTGACCTTGTCATCAGAAAAAAAAATTAGCAATGGTGACAATGTATTACCGTCATTGACGAAATTGGTCAGATCTTCTCGATGGACGAGGTATCTCGGTGAAACCACTTGGAGGGTGAAGCCACACACTGGAGCAGCATGCGACTAGATATGCGCATGCGTACTTCGTTTCTGCACAGGAAACACGTCGGTACGCATGCGTATTGCAGCCAATTTAATGTCACTGGACGGATGTTGGGCCAATGCGCGATCATGCATTGGATCAGCATGCGACAATACATGCGCCTGTGTACTTCGTTACTGCACTGAAAACACGTTGGTGCGTATGCGCATAGTCAGTTGAGTGTCGCAGTTCTGATGCTGGACCCAGTGTGTGACTTGCTTCGCAGGTTGCCATATATTGTCCAGACGTGTTTTGATTTAAGAGACAACTGCATCCAAAACTGCATGAAAAGAGCAAAATTAAGGGGTTTGTTCTCCTTGTTCTAGTTACTAAAAAGAAAATTAAGGTAATTTTTCAATTGAAGGGTTTTGTTGAAGGCCTGCAATACGTGGCAACCTGTTGCAATGCATTTTAAATGGGATGTTACTCGCTGCAGTAAGACCATCCTATGAAATATTTTAACGAGGAATGTGGGTCCTAATAAAAAGATTCAGTAAACTAATGATTTAAACTTATGGTACACTGGATGTAGAAACCAAATATTTTTGCAGTTACCACCCATACAACTCATATTTTACACATATCTGCTTGTTGGTGCTCCTAAGAAAATGTTTAAGGTGGCTACTTTCCTAACACTTTGCTTTTAGTACTGTCAAACTTATTAATGCTTTGAAACGAGTAAGGGTTAAATGTGTTTTCTTGGTTAAATTCTTTTGAAACTTCAGCACACGTACTGAAGTATGTGCACCACAATATGTTAATGTGGTTAAATTTTCTAGATACATATTTAATACATAAATCGAATGATTTTACTTTCTCCCAAAACTGCTTCCTGTTCTATAAGAATAGCTTGTATTTGTTGAAGATTTTTCTTGGGCTTTTACTTTTTCAGCAGTTGGACTATAACACTTGGCAATTTCTTACATTTTCTCTGCATTTCTAATCCATGAACAGTTCATGTTTATTTCTATTGAAGAGCTTACGATATTTTGTGCACATGGCTTATAGTTTTGTGGTTCATTAGCAGCTGTCTAAACAAATATCCTTTTTGCTGTAATATGCATATATCCATCTTATTTATATTTCTGAACTGAATTCATAATATAATTGGATTTAAATGGTCAGGGATAGATACTGTATCTCCTTCCATATTCGTAAATCTTTTGAAACAATTATTATGTTACATAAACAATGCTCTGTGCCTGAATTACTTTGACAAAAAAATTTAAAATCTCAACTGGAGAGTTTAAAACTTTGTTTAAGCTGATATATTTTTTTATAAACTGATCCGTCCTCTCTTGACCTATTATTTTCATATCTGCTAATACTTATTTGTCACTAGTTTTGTGATGAGAATTGAATAATCTTGAGAGAAATTTATGGTAATATGATTAGTTTTTTAATTTTAAAATTGGAGATTTTAGTTCATTATCTTTTTTTAGGTTTTTCTAACATTTAACTATTATAATTTTATTAACTTTCGAGAAGTTTTGCCTTTTTAAAAGCATTTATAAAAACTCAAAATGGTGCGATGAATATAAGTTTTCCATGCAGAATCCAAAGCCTCTGGTTATGTATTCCTTATGAGAATATATTAAAATCTGGAAATGATAATTTTGTGACCATTTACAAAGCTGTCAATTCATCAAATATCCATTTATCAAAAATTCGGTTAATTCTCCTACTGTGTGAAATGTTTCAATTTATGTTTGTTTCTAAATCCAAAAATTAAATATTTTTGTTGGATCGAGTTTTAAATGTATACAGTTAATGCAATTGTTTCAATAATGTTAAAACTTTTTGTATTTTCTTTAGTACCTGACCTGGCACATTTTCAAATTTTAACATAAACATGACTTATCTCTCAAATAAATTCATGTGAAATGGATATATTTAACTTTGGAAAAGTGAAAATTGGATTCCGAAATATATAACGTTTTTTGTAAATTCCTGGACAGTTTTGAATGATACGGTTCGTTATGTAATTGCTTATTCAATATGTATGGTATTGAACTTATTTTCATGTGCACTTTACCTTCAATATTGGAACATTTGTATGCCGGTATCTTTAGGAGATTGCATCTTGTATTCAGTATTATGAATGTTATTGACCAACGTACCCATAGGGTCGTCCTAAATTATTTTACTTCTACATGTCTGTCTACCCTATTGCGTGAATCGTTAAAAGAATTAAGTTACTTGTAAACGTGACACTGCTTATTTGGATTTCAGTGATTTCAAATTGCCTTTCATGTAAGACTCATGAGTACTCAAACTTGAAACGAACTCTAGAATATGAAGGTTATCAGGTTATTGTATAATGCTTCTGAGAAGATCTGCTCTATGTAAATGCTTTGGGTGTTCTAGCAGTATATTTTTGTATGAGTAAACTATATTACACTTACTTTTTACTTATTCTGCTGAAACTCTATGTATATAAACTATAAATGTATAGTTTTTGAAGGTGCATTCTCAGTGTTTTTTGTCTGGAAACAATTGACTGTTGTTATTTAGTGGTACTTTCTCTTGATCGTGTTTGGAGTACTTAAAATGCTAGGCCACTTTGGAAAGTTTGCCTGTCGTTGCATTGTGGCGATTTAATTTTTTTTTAAACTGTTGTATGTGTGCATTATATTTATTTTTTATGTGCTACAATAAGTAAAACAGACAAAATAGCTGCCATCACGCACAATCGGTGTACATAATAACTTTTAATTTGACTTGTGCAAACAGCAGAATCTTCTGACTTTTGCTCACTCGTTGTTGGACTGAAGTGGATGTGGACTGGTATCGGTCCCGGAAGTAGCCTTTAATCTCCATCTGTTATGCATATGTTTTAAAAACGAAAATTCTGTTTTGTTCTCTTTTGTTTGTGTTGACCAAGAATAGTTGCTCATGAATCAAAAACATTCTTTTTTGAAAATT
Source organism: Metellina segmentata (assembly GCA_947359465.1). NCBI lineage: Eukaryota > Metazoa > Arthropoda > Arachnida > Araneae > Tetragnathidae > Metellina > Metellina segmentata. The sequence goes on along the minus strand of OX375877.1, from coordinate 90,268,015 downwards.
TTGAACTCTAGAACCGGAGGAAGAGAACTTCGCAAGCCTCTGTTTGTCGTGGGAAGTCTTACATCTTATGCGAAAATGTTTAGAAACCTCTTAGATTGCGGAAGTATGAATATATATATTTTTTACCAAGTCTTATATGAAACTCTCACTATCCTTGACTATAAGGACACTGTTTTTTGCTGAAACAAACTTGTGTACTGTAACTCTCCAAGCCTTCTCACTCCGAAATCTTTTCTCAAAACTCCTTCAGTGGATAAAAGTGCAATTTTCTTTATTATTATTATTATTATTTTCTTTTAATTTTAGATCTGTAAATTGAATGGAATTTTATTCACCTAGGCTGTCCTGATTCTCACCTGCTATCAATCACTCTTTAGTTTATTCCAGTCATATCTTCAGTGCTTTCTCTCACTCTTAGTTAATTTCCTGTGTGTGAGTGTGAACTTGCAGTTCATATACACCTAACTGCACATTGTTTTCCTTAAACTTTAAATTACGATGTCCATGAAATAGTTTTTTTATGTGCTTGAATTTAGTAACCCATTTCAATCGTTATTATTTTTAAAAATTTGTAATCCAAATTGGTATTGGTAATGATAAATTTAGACTCTTCAAATTAGTATGAATCGATTATCAGTTTTTACGTTTAAAAATATATAAATTGTTCGAATTTGTTTTTAAAAATTAACTTTCATTTAAATTGTGGCAATAAAAAAATATTTTTGCCTGGTATTGTTATCGAGATTTAGTTACCAGCTGTATTTATTTTGTGGACACGTAAAAGTAGATACTTTTTTGTCAAATTTTCTCTTTACATGCTGTTTCTTCATTTGCTTATAACTTGTTTTTAGCAAATGGAGTACTGCATTAATCAGATATTATTTTAGCAGAAGTAACATTTACGCTTTGTTTATTTGAATTTTAATAAATGAAAATCAGATTTGCCATTTCTTTACCACCATTAAGAACTGGTACTGTTAAAACTAGCATTGAACTCAGTTTACAAACGCACATTTTTGTGACAGAATTTATTTAGTTTTGCCAATGCTGCCTTCTATTAATTTTGTTTTTTTCCATTTCGTTTATATAGGTGTTTATCCACAAGTAATTTTTACGGACTTTGCGTTGAAGAATTATTTCTGGAATAAACTAAATGGAAAGTGATATTGTAGAAGATTTCGTCTCTGCCCTGTAAATTTATAAACCTTGGCTCTGCCATTTGACCGAAGCTTCAGAAGACGTTTATATGTGTTCATAGTGTATTTATTGATAACTTGTGAAAAATCATGTATATTATAGGATATTAAAATAATTGACGTTCTAGTTTTCTGTATCATTTCTTTCATATCATTTGTATGCCACACTATCATGAGAATCGAAGCCTTATTCTGAGTGAGCATATGAACAAACCTGAATAAAATATTTCCAGTTTAGAACAAATTTTGATTCATCGTCGTTTGTACTTTAATTTCGTCTCATTAAAATTATTCAGGAGAGCAACACTACACGTTATTGGCAACGGTCCGGGATCAATCCCGAAAGGCAGGACAAATCCTAGGACAACATCTTGTAATTTTAAACCATGGTCAAATGAGGACAATTAGACTTCACGTCACATTCGTTTGTCATGTTCAGTTTAATAAAAAAAATTTAATTATTAAATCTGATGCATTCTGTGACTTGGCTGAAATGGTGTGCATTCGAATAACATAAAGTTACTTCACTTAGGAAGCACACTCTACCACAAAATACTAAACCCCAATAGCTTAACAGAAAAACCCTCTCAGAGTTGTATACCACGATAAGTTCAGTGTAACTCAATTGCGCTACTTAAGGTCTTGTCAGCTGTTATGAGGGTGACATTTACTTTCATCTTTAAGGCCCCGGTGAATTCAGAAACCATCAAAATTGGAGGTAGTTGAATTAACGGCACATTGGAGCAACTCTACAGGTTATTGGCAACGGTCCTTGATCAATCCCGAAACTCTGTACATATTCTAGGACAACATGTAATTTCAAATCATGGTGAGATGACGTAAGTTTGAGGGCCCATCTTTCAGATCCTGTTAAGAATATTACGAAAAGCCTATATTGTGGGGGTGAATCTAACTGATTTTACAAGTTACTAGACATGAAATATTCATTTTTTAGCTGCAATTTTTCCTGTTAAAACTGGTTCCATCAACGGAAAAATACCATTTTGTCAATTTTTTTTATTGAATGCAGTACAATGAAACTTCGATTAACCGTCCTGGTCGGTACCATGCCGATTAATCAAATAGACTAATAACAGAAAAACCTTAACAACCCACCCCATCCATTACATATGAACGAATGATAAAAATACACTTTTACAAACTGGAAATACACTGTACATACTTGTATTTTACAGAAACAAACAATATATAATTTCCCTCAAGGACAGTATTATGTATATATTTTTACATGAACTTGGTACGCTCTAGACGTACTTACATATTCAAATTTTAAAATTAGAGTCTTGTCATTTTTTCCCCTTCGAGGCTGATGCTCTCTGAGCGGCAATGTTCCGTAATAACGGACTCGAAGTTTCAGTATACTTTTATAGGTCTAAGTTAACTCGTAACTATCCAAGTGTTTCGACGAGATATCTCGTCCTAGTTCTGTCAATACCCAGAACTGGTGACGGTTTGGAACAAGTTTTTTCTCCAGAAGCTGGCAGTTTTTGACACTAGGAGGAAAAAATATACTAGTTCACAACTTCGATACAGATATTAGGAAGCTTAATTTTTGTAACAATTTCAAGTTTACCATTTAATCAGTTAAATCATCCCTGTTATAGTACATACTGATCCCTTAAGCTTTACATGTGAGGTCTTAATCCTGTAGAATGGTAGTATATAATGCTGTTTTAGCTTAAAAATGTTTCTAGATTTCAAAATCCATATCAGAACTGGCTTACGCAAAAATTGAAGCAGATGATACCCTCATGTCTTCCAAGTTGAGATAGTAACACTCGTGGTCTTTAGTTAATGGATTTTAATTTGAGTGGCTCAATGCTATGTACGGAGTTTTCACGGACTTAAAAAGAGCAGGATGTTTTAGTTTTAAAGGGCCCACTGAAAAACCTCAATTTTTACTAAAGTTCCGCAAGAAAGAGTTTAAAAAGCTTTCGGTTTGGCACGAACATGGCATATTTCGTTTCAATTGCATCCGCTCTACTTGTCAAGTGTCAAAAAATCTGAGGGTATATGAAGAAGAGTTAAAAATTGGTACTCGTGAAAATGGATTCACTTGTGCATTCCTAGGCTGATCCACTGCAATGAAAAATAGCCTTGAAAAGGCCTTAATTTTTTTTTATTGATTAAACCTTGTTCTAGTATTGACTACTCATTGATTTAGACTAGCGAGTCAGCCTTAAGCTTTCTTCCACCGGCCACCCCCTGTTCGGTCTTGAACCCTGGGTCAAAAAGCTTTCAGTAGATTGATAAACAAGGTATACAGTATATGTTTATCGAAATATTTCGATAAACCAATTTTTACTCATCCCTTCACAACGAGAACACTTTGAACTTTTTCGAATAGGGAAATTGTTTTTGATAGACTTTCTGATTGCCAAGTATTTAACGCTTTTAATAGGAGGAATTTTGACCTATCACCGAAAGACGATGATTTTACTTCCTCTTATCCCAAGCTCTCGCCCTGGTAGATAACGGAGGTATCTAAAATATTTATAAGCAATGTCACTTTTCGAATACATACACGGAAACACGTTCTACCACAAAAACAACAGCGCCATCTACACCTAGCATTCCATGAAAAACTCAGCCCACCGGATAAAAAACTCCTGGCCAAATATGTTCTTACCAGTTTAGGACACACTTTAAGCGTTGTGGAATTAGCTAGAATGAAGCCTAATTTAAATGTAGTGCGGAATTAACCCCTTGTATTAAGAGCACATAAATAAATGTTGTATCAAAAGTTTTCATGAGGGAACTGTATGTTGAAAACAACATTAGCTCTTGATTGGATTCCAGGTAAATCGCTCGTTCATTATTATTAAAAAGCAAATAAAATAACGTATTAGCTAAAATGATTACCACAGTTGAGGAAGCTATAATTAATATAAAGCAAAAAAAAAATGTAATATCCTGGTGCAAGTATTAATGTCTTGGCAATTGTAGTTATTAAAACTCTTGTCCGAAGCATTTCTTGACACTGAAGGTGATAGTGATTTTTATTTCATTACGCCAATTAAATTATAATGAGATAACTAAAATGGGAACTGCAGCTGAAGAATGCTCTCCGTAAATTAAAAACAAATCACAAATTGTAGAACTCTAGCTCACCTTCGTAAATATAAAGTAAGCACTTCTATAAGTTTTTGCATGTAATCCTAAACTAGTGCATACAGCTTGTGCCCAAGTAACCGAACTCACTCATCTTTACCAACATCTCACTTTGTGTTGCCAAACGTCCAACTTTTAAAAATTTTCAAAAAAAACATTGTAGGGAAACATGATTGCAACGTTTTCAGGTTTCTGCAAAAAATCAAAGCGTTGGATAAAATTAACTTTCATCTGACAAATGACCAAAAGTATTATTTAATTTTGCCACAACTTGACGAAGTAAATTCCGACGATTGTGTATGTCCATCACTTGACGTTGTCATGTTTAATATGTAACCACCTCAAACTAAAGCAGGCTTTGAACCGCATTTGTTCACTGGGGAGGTTGTGGATGAGTTCTTGTAGTAGAACCCATTACAATGCTAGAGCTTCACGATTTCAGGTTTGATCCCTTACTGTCGCCAATAGCCCGCTGTGTTGTTCAAGTGTGACGTCAATTAAAATACCTACCTGACTTCAAGATTTCAAAATTTAGATATACACCAGTTTCTACCAAATATCCTCGCTTGTGTAATACTGCTTCAGTCTTGTGTGCTTCCATTCCAACTGAATCTATTCCTTGCAATGAAGACAAATAGTGTCATTGGGAAAAAAACCTCAGGGGTTGCGGTAGCCTGGTTGGAAGGGTTGCGGGTAAGCGACCGGAGGTTTGCAATTTCGAAACCCGATCCAAGCAAAGACCGTCGTGTACATGCGGGCTGGCAAACTTTAAAATTGTCGTAGACTCAAATGTCTTCACGTTAGCGTGGTGTGGAAATTTGGAGAGTAGGCCAGTTCAGGTGTTGACCCTGTCATCTGACCGTGGTACAAAATTATGAGGTTCATTCCTTTCGGGATTGATGCCGGATAGTCGCCAGTTGTCCGTTGAGTTGCTCCAGTGTGACGTTAATTCAACTACCTACCTTGCTTTCTTGCCAGTATGGTAACAATTGAATTGTTGTAATACTGCTTCGCAGTGCTGTATTCTTCCATTCGAACTGAATCTCCTTCCTGCCATGAAAACAAATGGTACCCTGGAAAAACCTCCCTATACGTAACAACGTACTCTGAATGTTACTGGGACTTCATTGCACATTGTGGGTATTGTAACTGTCTAATTATGTGTTTGTGTGGACTCTGGAAAGGATGGCTCTCGTACAAAAAGCAAACATGCAGAACGCAGCATTCCATTTTCATGTTTACAAACGGAAGTCTTGTTCAAATGATTCCAGCGGGAACGTTGATTTGAAGAAGTGCCAGAAAGTTAATGATGTTGTGCATCTTTCGCGGACATTTTGAAACCGCATCAACTTCGAAAGTGGTGATGTTTCTGCCATTGTTGAAACAATGTCTCTGTGAACAATTGTTTAATTAACATTTCTTGTGGCATTCGAAAGCTGAATTCGTGCCAAGCTGCACTCATTTGGAAAGCATACCATCAATAAGAATATAAACTTTCCATTACTTGAAATAATGCTGTGAATTTCTTGTTGCTAAATGTTCTTTGGAAGCCTAAAGAAAGCCATTTTAAAACAAAAACCCATGCATTAGTTATTCAAATCTTTCCTCGGAAATAAAGTTACAAACTATGGAAGGGGATTTGTTGACGATTTCTCAATGTTTACTATTTGATTTTATCGCCTTCCGGTTATTGCTAAGCGAACGCTAATTGTACTGAAAATTTCTACTAGATATACTGGTGATTATAAAGCTAATTATAAACTGGAAAGCTACTTATCTTGGAATTATAATCAACTTTTAACATTCATGATATATATTTGGATCTTGACTTTTTAAGCTCTCAACGTTAAAGTTAAGACAATGATTTATCGGTTATGTATCGATCTGGCTGAAAGATTGGTAGTTGAATTAACGTCACACTGAAGCAACACGACGGGCTATTGGCGACGGTCTTGGATGAATCTTGAAGGAAAAGATTCGATAACAACTTGTAATTTCGAACCGGGGTCAAAACCTGAGCAGGCATCCCATTCTCCAAACTTCCACGACAACGTGAAGACATTTGAGGCGACGAAGTATTCAATGTACAGCAGTCCCACATATACACAGCTGTCTTTGAAAAGCAACGCATATTCGTATCCCCTTAATTTAACACAAAAGGAAACACGATTTTTACATGGACGTTCATGAGTACTCTTTTAAAATACAAATACTGTTACAATGAAGTATTTACTCTCGTTTGCAAGTATTCTATGTCGTTTGTGGCAAACAGATGATATACATTCGTAGCTATGTTGATGGCATTTGTGTATTTTATTCTTAACTATACCTCCAAAATACAGTGAAAAAATAACAAAACCATTCTTGGTTCAAATGTTCTCAATGTACAGCAAGTGTTCTGTTTTTCATATTTTCTTGCAAAAAAAAATGCGATACAATCTTTTTTATCCGTGTTTTTGTGATTGACTGCTTTAACGAAATAAACTTGGTGGTATGAAGAACGGTAACTTTACAATACATCTATACATCACTAGCTATACAGTACAATCGATGCAGCATTTTGAAGTTAGTTTTGACGCTTTAATAGATGCTTTACTCCTCATTTTATCACATGGATATAAACTTCCCAACGTAGAACTTCAATCTTATGGTAGACTCACCTTGTGTAAACTAGATCTTTTAAGAAGTGGACATAAGAAATAAAAACTTGATTTTAGATAAATTTTAGTGCAAAATGCGACAGGAACAAAGAAAATTAGGATCTTAGTATTTGTAGAATGCGTTTAAAGATAGATAGGTTGTTCAACCTTTTGACTACGGTTGTAGATGTAACAAGCGCGATTCTTATAACTTTCAAAGTACAACTGATGTGTACTGACCTTTGTTTAAATTCTTTCTTGGCGCGATCGTGGTACAACTGCTGTACCAGCCGTAGTCTAAAAGGTTAATTAACCTTCCAAAAGATATCTGGTCAATTTTGTGCGAATGACGAGATACCTCGTCGAAACGAGTGAAGTTCCTGGATGGAAATGGAAATTGTCCCTTACCTAGATCTGGTAATGGTATGGAACAGGTTTTTGCACTAGAGGTTGGTCACTACAGAACAGTTTTCGACTAGGAAGATAAATAACCAGGAAGGTTAACGTTGCACAACGGGCTATTGGTGACGGTCCAGGATTCATAGGAAAGATCCGTTAACTTATATCGTCCATTATATGTTAAGGGAACAGTTTCAGAATCATTCCATACAGTTTTAGAACAAATCCCATTAGTTAAACAATCAAATTCAGATTAGCCTTTGCTTGACAAATTTGAGATTACACGTACGAAAGTGTTCGAAAACCAGGAAATTCCATTTGATTTTTAAGTAAATTTTGCTTTTCAAACGGTAGATTTAGACGCAAAATTGCTGTACTTATACTATAACAAACAGGATAGAATAATTTGAATATTCCATACCAACGACTCTTTAGAAACGGCAGCTGAAACAGTGAAAAAAGATACCCAACTCCATCGTGACATTTATATAAAATATAAAACACTTTATGAACTCATAACAAAATTGAGTGAAACAAAAAGTATTGAAATTAAAATATGAATATTTTTCACATACATACAGATATTGTCAAGTATTAAATCTTTTTTTTAGCTGTTTACGAAACATTGCTGAGATATGTAGGATAAAAGATTTAAAAAAAAAAAAGCAAGTACAATTTTTTCATGGTTAAAATTTTATTGTTTGAAAATGAAAAATCACGAAATAAAAATTTTAGATAAAACGAGTACAGTTTGACAAATAAGTTTTTTAATTAAATAAATTATGTTCCAATGAAGTAGTATATCTAAGATGATTACTTCTGTAGACAAAAGCTCACAATATTGATTACCAATAATATATAAGCATATTTTGTATATTAACACAAGTTGTTACACAAATAAAAATATAAAACGAATTTCAATTAAAAAACAAATTATTTATGAATCATAGTAACAACTGTTTGCATTTAGTCGACAAAAAGTACCATTTTTTTTATAATGAAGCCAAGAATATTTCAAAGGAGATGAATAAAAGGCCCTATTTATAATTTATATTTTTTCTGTAAACAGTTCATATATAATTGAAACCTTAGATTTGCCACAATAAAATGTTTTTTTTCACACATGAATTGATTAAGTGCATTTTAAGCTTATTCCGATGTATAAAACAAATAACATAAGGGAAGATAATAAAATTTCCAAAATAGCAATTTATAAAAAGTATTCACCTTTTTTATAACTATCTTTTAATAAATAAAACACTACAAAATATAAATCTTTTATAGTTTTTAATAAATAAAATTAAAAACAAAGAGTTTGTAGTTTATCAATATTTATACAAAAAGACATTTAGTGGAGAGAAAGAAAAATATACATCAAGTTTAGTTTTCCATCTACTTCTATGCAATTTATGCAATACATGATTGCACAATACATGAATAAAAAACTTTATTTTTCGACGTATAAAAATATAAACACAGGACCTACAAAAGATTATGTAAGTTAGGAATAAATTAAATTCCAAGTGAATAATTAAGTAAAGAACATGTATTTTATTCTAAAATTTATCAGAATAGGACAGTGTAAACACATATTAACATTGACTAAGAACCATATAAATTTAACTAATACTTCTATTCTGAGTGACTGCTTCTAAGCTTTATGACTAAAAGGCGAAAAAATGAGTGGCCTATGATACGTGTTTAAGAATGCATAAACAATCCTTACTAATTACACTTATAATCAGTTAACACTATAATATATATCAAAAACACTTAAAACTCCTAAGTAAAAATAAAAAAGCGAAAATATAGATACATTAATGGCAATATTCGATTCTTATTTTAAAAGCAAGAAAAGTTCTTTCTAAAAAAATTGACTCCTCGAATATTTTATCTAATCTTAATTCATTTTTATACGCCATGCCCGATTAATAAGTTATTTATTACATCTAAACCGCTGATATTTTTTAACTAACTGCAAAAAACCCATTTTGCTCAAAAAATTTCTAGTGATTTATTGTATTACTCAATTATAACTAAAAGTCCAATCACATCAAATAGAATGCTTCTATTATCCATAAATAATATTCAATAGCTGATATTTTTATATATTTGACACAACAGAATAAATACTTTTCGTACAACAAAATATGTGACCTTATAATTGCAACAAATGTCTTCACATGTACCATAAAATAGGACATTATTCCCATTAAAAGTCTATGTAATCGACTTCAAACTGCATTAACCTTTATGTAACACACTTTATAGACTCACTCACTTCAAATGTCACTTTGAAGCGTTTCCGAGGTTAACCCTCCAATCAGTTTCGACTAGATATCTCGTCCATCAAGATCTGATCAATCTCTCTAGCGACGAGATACCTCGTCAACAAGATATTGCCACGTTTTATGATGAGATCACGATCTGATCAGTTTCTTCAATGACGAAATAGCTCGTCCATCAAGATCTGGTCAGTTTTGTTGGTGACGATATAGCTCGTCCATCAAGATCTGGTCAGTTTTGTTGATGACGAAATACCTCGTCCATCAAGATCTGGTCAGTTTTGTTGATGACGAAATAGCTCGTCCATCAAGATCTGGTCAGTTTTGTTGATGACGAAACAGCTCGTCCATCAAGATCTGGTCAGTTTTGTTGATGACGAAATAGCTCGTTCATCAAGATCTGGTCAGTTTTGTTGATGACGAAATAGCTCGTCCATCAAGATCTGGTCAGTTTTGTTGATGACGAAATACCTCGTCCATCAAGATCTGGTCAGTTTTGTTGATGACGAAATAGCTCGTCCATCAAGATCTGGTCAGTTTTGTTGATGACGAAATAGCTCGTCCATCAGGATCTGGTCAGTTTTGTTGATGACGAAATAGCTCGTCCATCAAGATCTGGTCAGTTTTGTTGATGAGGAGATAGCTTGTTGAAACAGCCACTGTGATCTTATGGTAGAGCGAGACTAGCCAATGAGAAGGTCCCTGTTTCGTTCCTTCATTTATCCTCTCAAAGACCTTTCCCTCACTGTTTCAGTTGCGAAAGAACAATACAGTTGTGTTAGAGGTCATGGTGATTACCAACACACCAATCATCACACCAACAGAATCCGGGTGAATCTGAATCCAAGAGAATCTGACTAACGAAAATACGTAAGAGCCGCTTCCACGGAAAATAGTTGGTCAAAAAAACCTTTCACATTGCCTGAATCCGGAGCGTTCCTCTTCAAATGTACCCTGATCTAGGTTAGTCAGTTTCTACTGGATTCAGATTGAACCTGATTCTGTTGGTGTGAAGGAGCTCTTATGGGGATTCATAAATCAAGCATGCGTCGTCTCGATTGTAATTGGATCACTCATTCGATCATTGGGTGTCATGACAGATCTTAGTCATTAAGTATGATGGTACACATTCAATCGCATTCTGGCATACATTTTTAATCGATGAAAAATATAAATTCAATCCACCAGTCTAACACGTCTCGACATCATTAACACACTCAGGTTAATTGGTGCACAACGAACTTTTTCGTTGGTAGTTTTTAACTTGGGTTTAGTCGTGGGAAGAAAAACCGAAAACGTCGCCTATCTTCCAAATCCCAATCACCTGCTAATTGTTTCGGAGGTTTTGTTAGCAAAAATGCCATTTGTTTTTATTGCACGAAAGAAACAATTAAATAAACTATTTAAAAAATTATATTTTTAAATTAGTTCACATACATTACAATTTTTAGTAGCAATGACCAGTTCTTTGCAATGCATTGTATATACTTCTAGCATGGCATTACATTCTGTATTGGCTCGATAGCCCAATATGGACTTTGGCCTTCACGGTGATTTTGTTCCATCTTGACACGCTATTGGCAATAGTTCTCCAGTTTCTAGTTTTGCAAATGTCAAAGTTGTCCAGTTTCTAACTGTCAATGTCTAGTTATCAATGTCCAGTTTCTAATTGTCAATGTCTTGTTAACAATGTCCAGTTTCTAGTTTTGCCAAAGTCCTTGTCTACATAGTCAATCCATCTTTTGGCCGGGTCAGAAATATTTTGTGTTCTAATTTCATCGTGTATTCGAGAAATATACCAAAACCAACTCATGCTTTATATTTTTATATATTTAACAACATCTGGTACTTTGTATAAATGGTATTACTCGAAATTAATCCATCTTTGCCGCACTCCATTTATCTGTATGCCGCCAACTATAGTCTTAATTCTTTCTCTCAAAGGTTTGCTGCGCATTTTTGACACTCAAGGTCACACTCCACGTTTCTGAGGAACAAATATAATTAAAACGGTTTATTAGTAATTTGTATACTAGCTTTACAGAACAAATCGAAAAACTAAATATCATAAAATGAGTTTGGAGAGATGTCAGATTATCTGTTGACCTCGTCATCTGTCCCTGATTCAAAATACGCGGTGTTATCCTCGGATCTTTTCACTCGAGGTTGATCCCGTACCGTCGCCAATAGTGTTGCTCCAGAGCGATAAATTCAACTACTATAAAAGTAGTTAACTGTACTAGTATAATATTTGTCGAATTTGATATCACTGCACCAGGTACACAATTCAGTGACACGGAAAACCTACAAATCCATTCCCTAATCCTGTTTTTCAAGCAATCATTTTACATTACCTTTAAATCTTTCTGTTCAGAGAGGAAAACAAAACGAGATTCTGAGCAACTTAAATTTAATGCCCTGTCTTATTCTCAAGCTTGAATCGTTCACTCGCAGGAATACCTTCAGAGAACCTAAAAACGGAATGTTCCGCCGCTAGATACGTTATTAAATGTAAATAAAATATTCCCTAATGGTTTTTTATTGTCATATAAACTGGATATTTTCCTTTACCTTCGATGCTTCTGAACTGAGAATCGGATGGAAAAATTTCTTCTTGGGTATAAGCTGTACAGATGAAAAAACTCCACCGAATGCACGTAAAACTACGAATCGGTTAAGCTATACGTCTGTAACTTAAATTCGGAGAGCGCATCATAAAATCCACATTAAATAAATTTAAAACACGATTTCTCTTTTCGGAAACGTCAAAAATACATTAGCACTGTTGCTGTTCCGCAGATAGGTAACGCTCAAACACGTAAACCCAACCGTTCCTGAAACAATCCATTAGTAGACCGAACGAGTGATATTTTATGATTCCTGTAATCATGTCTTTATATGATATTCCGAACTAAATGTCGTTTTCCGTTCACTTTTTTGGGAAGAGCGTTTTATTTCAAGTATGTCCCTTGAGGGGTAAATATTTTAAACTTCCATACTCTTTCGCTCTCTTAACGGGATCCGGGACACAAAAATCGTCAAATATTTTTTTTTATTATTTCAAAAAATTCTCTGTGAATTTCTGCTTAAAATGACGTCTAAATCATGCTTCTATCTTAATTAGAACTAGAGATATAATAATTTTTGTGGTGCGTTATTTTGAAAATCTAACACTCTTGACAGTTGTTGTCATGGCAACAACATCTGTCCTTAAAACTGAAGATGCGTTTTTCTCCATGATACATTTTTCAAGATTTCCTGTATTCCAATTGCTATAAGTCGAAAACCGATAAAGTTTAAGGGTTGAAATTTGGAATATATCTTTTTCAAACATTATACTTTAATTTTGATTCAGCAAATTTGAAACAAATATTTACTTTTAAAAATATGACTTTTTAAAAAAAAAAGTACCTTAAAATTTTCAAAATTTTTCATTCAGATATTTTTTATTTTTTATTAAATTAATATTTTTTAAATTGCTGAATCAAAATTAAAGTTAATAAATATGTGAATAATTTACTGCAAGAATTTTGAAAATTGATCAAGAATATTTTGAGCCTTAGCAATTTAAAATGACCCCTCTTTTTTTCAAAAAAATTTAATTAAAAATTTTTTTAAGAACTTTTGGAAAAAATTTGTGTTGTGATTTCGCTTATTAGTTGGATGGGTAATCAGTACAAAAAAATTAAAAATTCTAAATTAATTAATACAAATTTTTTTTCAATGTGTCCCGGACCCCCTTAAGGAACATTCACACAAATGCTACATAGGTTTACGTTGACAAGATATTCACTACCCTACAATAATGGACAGGAAGCCAAAGGATTCTTGCAGCAGAAGTGGACACAAATACCCATTGCTGTGTATCAAAACTTTGATGAAAGCATGGCCAGAAGGGTTGCTAGTAGAATTGCAACACGTGGGGGATTATCCCCATATTAAAGCATGTATTATTTCCCTTATACCATTACATCTTGCTATCCGGTCCATTGTTGTAGGGTAGTGTATGTAAAACATATAGCTGGTCAAAACAATTCATATTGGCATGCAAAACTTTAGGTATTTGAAGTCGTTGTATTGGAGCAACACGATGGGCTATTGGCGACGGTTTCGGATGGATCTCGAAGGGAAAGATCCGAAAACAACACCTCGTGAATTTGAACCACGATCATGTCACGAGCATCAACAGTTGAGACGGCATGCCGCTCTCCAAACTTTCAGGCGAAGACAAAAGAACGGCATTACTTTTTAGTGTTACTACCTGAGAATTAAAGATACACTCTGTAGTGATTTGCATAACTGAGGATACTCATTAGAAAACTATTTTGTATTCAAATACTGGAATCGTGGCTTCAGAAGAGCTTATTGTAAGAATGAAACTCATCCGCAAACTCACTCTCCACATGTAAACACGGTACAAAGTCTGCATTAGTGTTCAAGATGATCATACTGCGTACAAGGGACCTCCTCCTCTCTGTTTTTAAGTTTTCGGTTACCCTTCTTTGTCACGGCACAGTGCAATGTAACCACTTCAGATCTCAAGGACTTTTTAATCTTCGCTTCGGTTCTCGCCAACGTTTTGCTTTTACTCAACCCTCGATTTGCCGTCTGAGTAATTTTCCTTCGCAGCTTGCAGCTGAAAACCTTACTCTTCCTTAAGTTTTTTGCATTCTAGTGTCCCAGTCGCTTCAAAAAACATTAAACGCAAATGAATAGTTTCATAACATGTGGTAGGTAGTTATTTTAATTAACGTCGCACTGGAACAACACAACGGGTTATTGGCGAGGGCCAAGGATCAAACCAGGAATTAAAAATCCGAGGTAATTTTGGTAATTTTAGTTAACGTCGTACTAGAGCAACACAACGGGCTATTGACGACGGTCCGGGATCAATCCTTTGAGGGAAAGATCCGAGGACAACACCTCGTAATTTTGAACCACGGTCAGATGACGAAGTAACACCTGAGCTGGCACCCCACTCTCCAAACTTCCACGCCAACCCAACGTGAGGACTTTCGGCCACGACAGATTTAAGGTGCACCAGACGCCTCTACACCATACGCTTACAAACATCCATGCCCGTACCCGGATTCGAACCAGGAACCTTCCGATCTAGAGAAAAATCCGAGGACAACACCACGAAATTTTGAACTATGGTCAGATGACAAGGCCAGACCTGAGCTCGTACCTCACACTCAAAACTTCCACACCACGCCAATGTGAGGACATTTGAAGCCACGACTGATTTTACGTGCACCAGCACCCTTTGTACACGACGGTCTTTGACTGGATTCGAATTCTAAACCCTCCGTTTCCTATCCGTTAGTCTTCCGATCATTTACAACATGAGAGATACCTTAAACAATCTCGCCATGAAAATGTCCTAACAGAATTCATTCCTTTTCTTTAAATGTTCTCTTAATTGCCCAATTTTTATAGCAGGAACCACCTCTGGAAACTGTTCTGATATATTTTAAGTATTTTTCCTTTATCTGTACTGGACCGTCAACAAAAGCCCTTTGTCTTGCTACAATGTGACGCAAATTCAACTTCCTATGTACCTAAACTTGCTTGATGGTAGTAGATACTTGAATTAACGTCACATTAGAACAATATTGATTATTAGTGAAGGTCTTAGAATATTGGTAATGGTCTAGGATCTATCCCGAACGGAAAGTTTAGAGGACCTCGTAATTTTGAACCACGGTCCGAAGAACAACACCAAACCTAGCACACCACTCCTAACTTTCACAACACGTCAACGTGAGGACATCCGATGTCACGACAGATTTAACGTGCATCAACCCCCACGTACATGACTGCCTTTGGTTGGGTCGAGTTTCGAACTCGCAACTCTGGTTACTAGTCCGCTACTTTTCCAAGGGGCTTACAAATCTGAGTGCACGATCGAACTACAAATTGAAATGCGCTAGTTACATTAAAATAACACGCCGACCAACCGGTATAGTGGTTACGGTGTTAGCCTCTAGATCGGAAGGTTCCTGGTTCGAATCCGGGCCCGGGCATGGATGTTTGTAAACGTATGGTGTAGAGGCGGCTGGTGCACCTTAAATCTGTCGTGGCCGAAAGTCCTCACGTTGGGTTGGCGTGGAAGTTTGGAGAGTGGGGTGCCAGCTCAGGTGTTGCTTCGTCATCTGACCGTGGTTCAAAATTGCGAGGTGTTGTCCTCGGATCTTTCCCTTAAGGGACTGATCCCGGACCGTCGTCAATAGCCCGTTGTGTTGCTCTAGTACGACGTTAACTAAAAATTACCAATTATTACCATTAAAATAACGATGAATACTAATGATAATCTTGAATGAGGATGGATCAAAATGGTCTCCAAAACGGTTCTTTTGTGTAATTCCACTATTCTGTGATTTCGCTAACCGTTTCTATTTTTGGACAGGAAATTTCACGGTAGTGAGCAAATCGTGCAAATAAACATCCTATTTGCGCTTGCGTGAACGCTGAGCGGCAACGACTGAGTGGTTGGATGAAAACAGTCAATGACTCAGTTCCTATGTAATGCTCCTTGTGGTATATGTGCTATACGCTTGCGAATACCTCAGGGCCGTTCACTTGCGCTGTCCTCGGGAGAGATAGGTACATTCGGTATGGGTGTCCAGCTTAAAATTAAATGGCTAATAACACATTATTTTTATAGGTAGGTAGTTGAATTTAAGTTAAACTGGAGATTCACAACGGACTATTGGGGAAGGTCCGGGATCAATCCCGAAGGGAAATGCCAGAAAACAGCGCTTCGTAATTTTGATCCACGGTCAGATGACGAAATGAGCATCTGAGCTGGCGGCCCAGTCTCCGAACTTCCATACCACACCGACATGAGGACATTTATGGCCACGAGAGATTTTGCATGCACATTAGGGTGGGCCAAAAAAAAGGGCTTTTTTTTTTTTTTTTGCTATCACATTCTTATTGTGCACAAAAGTTGGCTAATGCAGTAAAAAATTTTATGCCGATTTTGCCTTCCCAAGGGATTTAAACCCTCCAAAAAGATCAAAATTCGGGCATTTTTTTATAAAAAAATATAATTGTTTACAATTACGTTCTAATAGTGCGCAAAAGTAAGCTAATACTGTCAATATTAACGGCAAAAAAATTGTTTAGATCAATACATATCTTCTGCCTCCCCAACGGCGGCCAAATAGCTGAAAAATGACATTTTTGCAAAATATCGACTTTTGCAATTACGGTAAAAACTGGTGATCAGTTTTTTCTGCCATTTGGCCCACGTTGGGGAGGCAGAAGATATGTACTGATCTATCTTTTTTTAACATTGATATTGAATGTATTAGCATACTTTTGCGCACTATTAGAATGTAATTGTTAACATTTTTATTTTTTATACAAATGCCCGAATTTTGATCTTTTTGAAGGGTCTGAACACCTTGGGGAAGCAAAATATATCAATAAATCGGGATGAAATTTTTTACACATTAGCTTTACTACAGGAGCCAACTTTTCCGCACTTTTAGAATATGATTACAAAAAAAAAAAAAAAAAACTTTTTACGGCCTACACTAATGCACATCATACCCGATGATCTTTGGTTGGATCGTTGTTTGAAAGAAAGAATTTCAGCGAGTACTTGGGGAAAAATGTATTATTTGTTTGTATATTCTAAATATTGTTAAGCATTTTTTTAAAAATGACAGAAAATAGGAAGTATTTTTGATAGATTATGCTTTATTGCTTCCGGAAAGGTAAGAATGCATCGTAAACGCAAAAGAAGATACACTACCCTACAATAATGGTCCAGACGCCAACGGATTTGCATAAAATCCGACTACTTGTTTGAGGTGTTTTTCGCGGTATCGTCTGGGGATCTTTGCATGTTGGTCCTGGTCAATTGAACGCCTATGCCTACATAAACATTTTGAACAATTGGGTTCTTCCTACACTCTTGCAATTTTATGGAATGGACGAATGTTTCTTCCAGGACGACAACCCTTCATGTCATGTTCCAGCCTCTGTCAAGCAGTGGTATCTAGATATGGATATAAAACGTCTTCCTTGACCTGCTCAGAGTCCCGACCTAAGCCCCATAGAACAATTGTGGGACGAGTCAGAGCGACACTTACGGACCAGAGAACCACGTCCGAAATCTCCAGCTGAGCTGGCGACATTCTTGCAGCAGAAATAGACACAAATACCCATAGCTGTGTATCAAATCCTTGTCGAAAGTATGCCCAGAAGGCTTGCTAGTGTAATTGCAGCACGTGGGGTACCATCCCCCTATTAAAGCATGTATTTTTTCCCTTTTACCATCACATCTTGCTGTCCGGTCCATTATTGTTGGGTAGTGTATTTAAGAAATATCTCCAGAAATGTTCCAATTTTGCTAACAAAGCTCGAATAGGTCATATAATCATTCATGCCTGCTTTCAAATTCCATCTCGCTGATTCCGACAAACCCCTTGTTTGCATGAGGAACATAGACCTTGAAGCAGATCTTGTTCTTCTGCACTGTTACAACTGCTTTAGGGAAATTTGACTGCACTATGTGACTCACTATCGATTGTTCCTGTTTTTATGTAATCCCTTTTTTGTGCACATTACTTTTCATGTTTTTTCAAGACCTCGCTGCGTCGGTACCCCGGACTCAAGGGACTGTGTCGATCGTATGTACAGAAATGTAATCTTTGAAAGAAAAATTATACTTCTGATTGTGCGTCTCTTCCGAAATAAAATCTTGGATATGTTATCGGATGTGTCAGTATTAAATAGACTCATTCCATTCATATATTTTTTACTTAGTATCCAGTTGTTATTTTGTATATATTATTGTTGAATAAATTAGTATATATATTAGTTGAATAAATGTAGACACAATTACATGTTTTTTACTCAGTGTCCACCGAACTCTTTCTGGCAGAATCAGAAATCAGTATTAAAATTTTTTGTTCACAGCAAGAATTGTTGTTGTTTAAATGCTTTTGATTGGAGTAAATTTTCTCACATTGCGTTACAAAGTATTTTATAAAGTATAAACCTAATTATGCATTTCCACTTGACTATTGACAGTACTTTTTGATCTGTTTGTTACACACGCAACGATACATTAATGTACACAAAAAGACGTGTTGACCTGTCAAGATAGATTGTTGATTGATGCTCGAATATCCCAGATTAAATTGGACATGTTTTTCTGTTGAATTGTCAAGATGGATTGTTGATTCAAGCTTGAATCGCGTAGATTCAATAGACACATGCTTTCTTGAATTTTCAGGATGGATTGTTGATTCCACAACTTGAATCGCCTAGATAAAATAGAAACCAAGACATGTTTTCTTGAATTGTCAAGAGGGATTCTTGGTTCAAGGTTTATAATAGTAGAGTGATCACAGTGATAACATTTATGTTTTCAGGATCATGTGACAAAACTAGTACTCACGTGACCATTAGAATACTTTCGGTTGGAAATAAACTTTCATCATCTGATTGGTTCATGGGACGGTAGAAAACGTCATCCATTGATTCATTTGATTAGTTCAAGCGGCAGAGTAGATTTTGGCGATTTCACCATTTTTATTGCCACATAGAATTGCGCATTTTCCTGTTGAACTGTCAAGATGGATTGTTGATTCAAGCTTGAATCGCGTAGATTAAATAGGACACATGCTTTCTTGAATTTTCAGGGTGGATTGTTGATTCCAACTTGAATCGCCTAGATAAAACAGAAACCAAGACATGTTTTCTTGAACTGTCTAGAGGGATTGTTGATTCAATGTTTATAAAAGTAGTGAGCAGTGATAACATTTATGTTCCCAGCATCATGTGACCAAAACTAGTACTCACGTGACCCTTGGAATACTTTCGTCTGCGGTTGGAAGTGAACTTTCATCATCTAATTGGTTCATGGGATGATAGAAAACGTCATCCATTGATTTATCTGATTCGTTCAAGCGGCCGAGTAGATTTTGGCGATTTCACCAATTTTATTGCCACATAGAATTGCGCATTTTCCTGTTGAACTGTCAAGATGGATTGTTGATTCAAGCTTGAATCGCGTAGATTCAATAGACACATGCTTTCTTGAATTTTCAGGATGGATTGTTATATCCAACTTGAATCGCCTAGATAAAACAGAACACATGTTTTCTTGAACTGTTGTTGATTCAAGGTTTATAAAAGTAGTGAGCAGTGATAACATTTATGTTCCCAGGATCATGTGACCAAAACTAGTACTCACGTGACCCTTGGAACACTTTCGTCTGCGGTTGGAAGTGAACTTTCATCATCTAATTGGTTCATGGGATGATAGAAAACGTCATCCATTGATTTACCTGATTCGTTCAAGCGGCCGAGTAGATTTTGGCGATTTCACCAATTTTATTGCCACATAGAATTGCGCATTTTCCTGTTGAACTGTCAAGATGGATTGTTGATTCAAGCTTGAATCGCGTAGATTCAATAGACACATGCTTTCTTGAATTTTCAGGATGGATTGTTATATCCAACTTGAATCGCCTAGATAAAACAGAACACATGTTTTCTTGAACTGTTGTTGATTCAAGGTTTATAAAAGTAGTGAGCAGTGATAACATTTATGTTCCCAGGATCATGTGACCAAAACTAGTACTCACGTGACCCTTGGAACACTTTCGTCTGCGGTTGGAAGTGAACTTTCATCATCTAATTGGTTCATGGGATGATAGAAAACGTCATCCATTGATTTATCTGATTCGTTCAAGCGGCCGAGTAGATTTTGGCGATTTCACCAATTTTATTGCCACATAGAATTGCGCATTTTCCTGTTGAACTGTCAAGATGGATTGTTGATTCAAGCTTGAATCGCGTAGATTCAATAGACACATGCTTTCTTGAATTTTCAGGATGGATTGTTATATCCAACTTGAATCGCCTAGATAAAACAGAACACATGTTTTCTTGAACTGTTGTTGATTCAAGGTTTATAAAAGTAGTGAGCAGTGATAACATTTATGTTCCCAGGATCATGTGACCAAAACTAGTACTCACGTGACCCTTGGAACACTTTCGTCTGCGGTTGGAAGTGAACTTTCATCATCTAATTGGTTCATGGGATGATAGAAAACGTCATCCATTGATTTATCTGATTCGTTCAAGCGGCCGAGTAGATTTTGGCGATTTCACCAATTTTATTGCCACATAGAATTGCGCATTTTCCTGTTGAACTGTCAAGATGGATTGTTGATTCAAGCTTGAATCGCGTAGATTCAATAGACACATGCTTTCTTGAATTTTCAGGATGGATTGTTATATCCAACTTGAATCGCCTAGATAAAACAGAACACATGTTTTCTTGAACTGTTGTTGATTCAAGGTTTATAAAAGTAGTGAGCAGTGATAACATTTATGTTCCCAGGATCATGTGACCAAAACTAGTACTCACGTGACCCTTGGAATACTTTCGTCTGCGGTTGGAAGTGAACTTTCATCATCTAATTGGTTCATGGGATGATAGAAAACGTCATCCATTGATTTATCTGATTCGTTCAAGCGGCAGAGTAGATTTTGGCGATTTCACCAATTTTATTGCCACATAGAATTGCGCATTTTCCTGTTGAACTGTCAAGATGGATTGTTGATTCAAGCTTGAATCGCGTAGATTCAATAGACACATGCTTTCTTGAATTTTCAGGATGGATTGTTATATCCAACTTGAATCGCCTAGATAAAACAGAACACATGTTTTCTTGAACTGTTGTTGATTCAAGGTTTATAAAAGTAGTGAGCAGTGATAACATTTATGTTCCCAGGATCATGTGACCAAAACTAGTACTCACGTGACCCTTGGAACACTTTCGTCTGCGGTTGGAAGTGAACTTTCATCATCTAATTGGTTCATGGGATGATAGAAAACGTCATCCATTGATTTATCTGATTCGTTCAAGCGGCCGAGTAGATTTTGGCGATTTCACCAATTTTATTGCCACATAGAATTGCGCATTTTCCTGTTGAACTGTCAAGATGGATTGTTGATTCAAGCTTGAATCGCGTAGATTCAATAGACACATGCTTTCTTGAATTTTCAGGATGGATTGTTATATCCAACTTGAATCGCCTAGATAAAACAGAACACATGTTTTCTTGAACTGTTGTTGATTCAAGGTTTATAAAAGTAGTGAGCAGTGATAACATTTATGTTCCCAGGATCATGTGACCAAAACTAGTACTCACGTGACCCTTGGAATACTTTCGTCTGCGGTTGGAAGTGAACTTTCATCATCTAATTGGTTCATGGGATGATAGAAAACGTCATCCATTGATTTATCTGATTCGTTCAAGCGGCCGAGTAGATTTTGGCGATTTCACCAATTTTATTGCCACATAGAATTGCGCATTTTCCTGTTGAACTGTCAAGATGGATTGTTGATTCAAGCTTGAATCGCGTAGATTCAATAGACACATGCTTTCTTGAATTTTCAGGATGGATTGTTATATCCAACTTGAATCGCCTAGATAAAAAAGAACACATGTTTTCTTGAACTGTTGTTGATTCAAGGTTTATAAAAGTAGTGAGCAGTGATAACATTTATGTTCCGAGGATCATGTGACCAAAACTAGTACTCACGTGACCCTTGGAACACTTTCGTCTGTGGTTGGAAATGAACTTTCGTCATCTGATTGGTGCATGGAACGGTAGAAAACGTTATCCATTGATTCATCTGATTATTTCAAGCGACAAAGTAGATTTGGGGGATTTCGCAATTTCGGTTGCCATATAGCATAGTAGATGCGCATTCACGTATCTACCCTGTCATATTATGTTAAAACGCCAAACGAGGCGATAAAATGCTAAATCATTCAACCAAGACAAATTTTCACAGAACAGTCACGTGACAACTAATCGCCATCTTAGTCATGTTTTTTGAAGCTTTTCTGAACAGCAATGTCGTCGTGTTGCTCTAGTACGACGTTGATTAAAAATTAATAAATTACCATGAACAGCAATGCTTATTCCACTTATATTTCACGTCTATGGTGGTCATCTGATCTTTCCCTCTGGGATTGATCCCGGACCTTCACCAATAGCCCGTTTTGTTTGTTGTTCCAGTCTGAGACGTAAATTCAACTTCCCAGTACATCAAAGATATACTGTTTGAGAAGGTTTCGCTAGTAGAAATTCCTTTCCAAATCTGTTTATTGTATTGAAATAAGCTGTTGTGAAAGAAACGATATAGCCAAGAACAGCCGCCATCGATCTATGATTGCAAAAAGAATTCCCCAGAGCTTTTACCAAATAATTGCACTTTCACGTGTACTTTTTTTTATCTCTTTGCTACATTCATAATTGAACACCCTTGTGAAAAAAACAGGCTAGCTCTTTTTTGCTGTAACTTTTTGGAAAGAGAAAAGCTGTTATATAGTCTCTGATTGGTAGGGGGGGGGAGATTTTTATTGTTGGATCATGAGTCTGCTAACGGTCAGGGGATAGATATCGATGCTTGTGGTGCTTTATCGATTGACGAGTAATAAGAGACCGATAAATAAGTACTTGAACGCTGGGCGAATTCTTCCTCGATGGACCGTTGATGTAAGTCAAGCTGCGAAATTTGAGTCAGTGAGTCTTTCTTTTAATTTTTTACCCCATTAATGTTTTATACCTATCCTGCAATCGATCGATTAAACGTGCATGGTAACCGATTAATTGATAATCGATTAATGTGAATTGTGCTTTGTATATATGAAGGTGAAATTAGTAGTGTATTACTCAATTTGCATAAACGCTACATGAAATAAAACATGTTCTCTGATGACTTGTGAGGCCGTGGTAGTCCAGTTGGAATAGTTACGAATTAGAAGTTGCGAGGGAAACGAATTAGGGTTGCGAGATTGACAAGCGGTTCAATCTAAGACCGTCATGTATGTGGGGTGCTGGTGCACGTTGAATCTGTCGTGACCTCAAATTTACTCACGATGGCGTGGTGTGTAAGTTCGAAGAGTGGGGTGCCAGCTTAGTGATTCCCTTCGTCATCGGTCCGTGGTTTAAAACTACGACGGGTTATCCTAGGTTATTTCCCTTCTGGATAATCCCGGACCGTATTCAATAGCCCGTTGTGTTGCTCCAGTGTCACGTTAATTAACTACCTACCAGATGACTAACCCAGATACTTTAAAATAGAAGTATATGTCAATCTTATTCTGTGTACTTTTATATCTGCTCATGCACTATCCTACTATAATTTACCGGGCAGCAAAATGTGATGGTATACGGGAAATTATACATGCTTTAATAGGGGGATGATCCCCATAGCCTCAAATAGCCTGAAAGTTTGGAGAATGAGGTGCCAGCTCAGGTGTTGCCTTGTCATCCGACCGCGGTTCAAAATTAAGCGGCGTTGCCGTCGGATGCTTCCATTCGGGTTTGATCTCGGACCGTCACCAATAGTCCGTTGTGTTGCTCGAGTGCGACGCTAATTAGAATACCACGCCATACCTCAAAACGTTTACCAGTCAATACAAAATGATCTGATACCCTACAAATGGGTAATTGGTAATTTTTTAGTTTACGTCGTACTAGAGCAACACAACGGGCTATTGATGACGGTACGGGAAAATTCCCTTAAAGAAAAGATCCGAGGACAACACCTCGTAATTTTGAACCACGGTCAGATGACGAAGCAACACCTGAGCTGGCACCCCACTCTCCAAACTTCCACTCCAACCCAACGTGAGGACTTTCGGCCACGACAGAGTTAAGGTGCACCAGCCGCCTCTACACCATACGTTTACAAACATCCATGCCCGAGCCCGGATTCGAACCAGGAACCTTCCGATCTAGAGGCTAACACCTTAACCACTATACCGGTTTGTCGGCCTCTACAAATGGGAACATACATGAATTATGATATGAAAATCTTCTGCCGCAACTCCGTGAACCATAATTTCTGTGCTCAGATGACAAAATGTTATGAGTCACTTTTTTTTAATTTTTCGTGACAGCAATTTTGATTCAAGATTCAACTTGTGGTTCTGTGGTTTTGATTTATTACAATTTTCCCACTTTTGTTTTCTTATAAACTGAAAGAAAAAGACATTTTGCCACCTTCTAAATGTTAACAAACCAGGATGGGACTTACTCAATTTTTTGGGAAAGTGACATAACATTTTGCCATCCGAGCACAGATTTAATCTCGCCAACACCGAGGAACAAAGGGAAAGAATCCTCGACTTCATCTAACTGCACATTCCCTCGCAATTTCTGCACCACTGGCTACAAGGGGGAAAAAAAGACCCCGATTCCAAGGCAACGTCAGCCATAACAAGTCGAGACGGACTCACAAGAAAGAAAGGCGAGCCCGTCAGGTGTCTTCAAGGAATAATACCCACTCAAAAATCGCTTTCGCTTTGACATCTGACTCTTGCAGAACATTTGAATCGACGATTTCCCACTCGACCTGACGGACCAAGCACAAGAAGGATCCAAAAAGCACAAAAATAAGGACCTCGGGAAAATTCCGAAGAACCAAAAGAAGAGATATACATCCGGAGCCTGGCTTGCCAGACGATCCGGATGAAATATGGACGAGCTTCAGAGAACGGTTCCGGACGAGGAGTCTTCTGTGTTCTGGTCATCAATTTCCTCGACCCCCAATACATTCGTTATTTCAATCGGAATGTTCCGACGACTACCTGCCAGGCAACATGCCCGCTATAAATTCGAGGGTGGAATCGGGGAGCAGTTGTTCCTTTTTTAGCGTTGGGGGTGGTGGGTTATTATTATTTCACTCGTGTTCCCCCCTGCCCTTGGGGTAGGCGCGGGTGTTAATCGTTTTCTAGTGAATGACCGTTCCTGTGCTCGTAGTTGGTAGGGGGTGAGCCTGTGTTTCAGGTGTTGATTCCCAGCTTGTTTTTTGTTGGAGGTCAGTGTAACTGGAAACGTGATGGGGTTTATTTGTATCGGGTATCGAAGAAAAGATTCATGCGGGATTCTTTGTGGTGTTTTGGGGGCAACTGAAATGAAAGTTTCTGCTCTGGAAAACATTTATTCGAAGCATCAAAATCGCGAACACAACACTCAAAATAAATTCTTCGAAATAGGCGTTGAAGTCTAGTGTATTCGTTGTTGTTTCTTATGCCTACACTGGCAGACCGGAGGAGTGCCAGGCCCGTCGAAAACGGCAAGAGGCGAGGGGGGTGCGCCTTCGATGTTATTGAACCCCATTGGGAGGAAGTCCGACTTTGCTCGACATGCATGACACATCCGTTTTACAGGATGGTCCCTTTCATACATTCATTCACTCACACATATCGTAATTTAGATCCCAATCAGAGGCCGATAACCCCCTGATCAGGTACCCCCAGAGGTATTGATTTGGTATGGGAACATGGGGGACTTTGTGACCACGACCTATTTAACGTGCTCCAGTCACCATTAGTAAACACGACGGTCTTTAGCCAGGTCGAAGCGCCGATCTCGCAATCATCAGAATTGCAGGCTCCGCCGAGGACAGAACCCACAACCCTTCTGATGCGAGCCCGACGCTCTACTGACTGAGCTACCGCGGCTCAGTGTATTCGTACGTTTTGGTGTCAAATTCGGTTGTCTTCGAATCTTATGGGTAGAAAATAGCATGTTTGGGCCAGAAATACACATGAGGCGTTTGGAACTAGAGTGGATCAGGTCCGCTTTAAGGTCAAACTCTGATAATCACACACCCGAATTCCTTTAAATTGAATATTTTTAGTGCATCATTGAATCAAGTCTCTAGGTGCGTTTCCCGAAAATGGCAGAAGAAAAATCATCCGAATACAAAAAGCGCACACGAGAAGAAACTTTAACTTGCTGTAACTCAAAAAATTAAAAAATCGACTTGATTCTGAACTCCTCATATAGAGATTGCGTAGAATAAAATGGCAAGGATTATTACGATCCCTTAGAGTGAAGAACAAGGGTTCACGTAGATCATTCAGATCCAATCTTCAGCACCATTGCTCATTCCTTTCTTTTTTTGCTTCTTTTTTGGTTAAGGACCATGTTTATAGATGACATGAAGTACGAATGACCATATCTAAGATCCTATACAACAGAAAAAATACTTTAGGAGAACCTAACAGGATTCTCACCCCTGTTATTAACCAGGCGCTGAGACCTTGCGATAGAGACTTTCATGGAATTTAATGACAAATGCGAAAATCTTAAGCAAAAACACATCAACCTTTAGACTCTGGTCCTTGAACCATCCATACAAGCACTTCTGCTCATTCATTTCATCTTTTTCGATTGACCATATTTATAGATATGTGTGACTTTCGACAAGAAGTACGAATGGCCATTTTTAAGATCCTATATAACAGGAAAAATACTTTGGGAGAACCTAACAGGATTCTCACCCCTGTTATTGACCAAGCTGAGAACTTTCAATAGAGTTTCGTGCACAAAGTGTGGAATTAATGACAAAGTACCAATCTCAAGAACACATCAACCTTTAGGCCCTGGTCTTTGAACCATCCATACAAGCACCACAGCTCAGTCATTTAATTTTTTCGATTGACCATATTTATAGATGATGTGACTTTCGACATGAAGTACGAATGGCCATGTCTAAGATCCTATATAATAGGAAAAATATTTTGGGAGCATGTGGATCTAACAGAAATTGTATCCCTGTTGTTTACCAAGCCTTGCGACTTGCGTGCCATAATGTGGAATTTAATAACAAACGTCAAATCTTGAGCAAGAACTTTATGATCTGATCCTTGCACCATTCACACAAGCACCATTGCTCATTCATTTCATTTTTTTCGATTAAGGGCCATATTTATAGATGGTGTTACTTTCGACATGAAGTACGAATGGCCATGTCTAAGATCCTATATAATAGGAAAAATATTTTGGGAGCATGTGGATCTAACAGAAATTGTATCCATGTTGTTGACCAAGCCTTGCGACTTGCGTGCCATAATGTGGAATTTAATGATAAACGTCAAATCTTGAGCAAGAACTTTATGATCTGATCCTTGCACCATTCACACAAGCACCATTGCTCATTCATTTCATTTTTTTCGATTAAGGGCCATATTTATAGATGGTGTTACTTTCGACATGAAGTACGAATGGCCATGTCTAAGATCCTATATAATAGGAAAAATATTTTGGGAGCATGTGGATCTAACAGAAATTGTATCCCTGTTGTTGACCAAGCCTTGCGACTTGCGTGCCATAATGTGGAATTTAATAACAAACGTCAAATCTTGAGCAAGAACTTTATGATCTGATCCTTGCACCATTCACACAAGCACCATTGCTCATTCATTTCATTTTTTTCGATTAAGGGCCATATTTATAGATGGTGTTACTTTCGACATGAAGTACGAATGGCCATGTCTAAGATCCTATATAATAGGAAAAATATTTTGGGAGCATGTGGATCTAACAGAAATTGTATCCATGTTGTTGACCAAGCCTTGCGACTTGCGTGCCATAATGTGGAATTTAATGATAAACGTCAAATCTTGAGCAAGAACTTTATGATCTGATCCTTGCACCATTCACACAAGCACCATTGCTCATTCATTTCATTTTTTTCGATTAAGGGCCATATTTATAGATGGTGTTACTTTCGACATGAAGTACGAATGGCCATGTCTAAGATCCTATATAATAGGAAAAATATTTTGGGAGCATGTGGATCTAACAGAAATTGTATCCCTGTTGTTGACCAAGCCTTGCGACTTGCGTGCCATAATGTGGAATTTAATAACAAACGTCAAATCTTGAGCAAGAACTTTATGATCTGATCCTTGCACCATTCACACAAGCACCATTGCTCATTCATTTCATTTTTTTCGATTAAGGGCCATATTTATAGATGGTGTTACTTTCGACATGAAGTACGAATGGCCATGTCTAAGATCCTATATAATAGGAAAAATATTTTGGGAGCATGTGGATCTAACAGAAATTGTATCCCTGTTGTTGACCAAGCCTTGCGACTTGCGTGCCATAATGTGGAATTTAATAACAAACGTCAAATCTTGAGCAAGAACTTTATGATCTGATCCTTGCACCATTCACACAAGCACCATTGCTCATTCATTTCATTTTTTTCGATTAAGGGCCATATTTATAGATGGTGTTACTTTCGACATGAAGTACGAATGGCCATGTCTAAGATCCTATATAATAGGAAAAATATTTTGGGAGCATGTGGATCTAACAGAAATTGTATCCATGTTGTTGACCAAGCCTTGCGACTTGCGTGCCATAATGTGGAATTTAATGATAAACGTCAAATCTTGAGCAAGAACTTTATGATCTGATCCTTGCACCATTCACACAAGCACCATTGCTCATTCATTTCATTTTTTTCGATTAAGGGCCATATTTATAGATGGTGTTACTTTCGACATGAAGTACGAATGGCCATGTCTAAGATCCTATATAATAGGAAAAATATTTTGGGAGCATGTGGATCTAACAGAAATTGTATCCCTGTTGTTGACCAAGCCTTGCGACTTGCGTGCCATAATGTGGAATTTAATAACAAACGTCAAATCTTGAGCAAGAACTTTATGATCTGATCCTTGCACCATTCACACAAGCACCATTGCTCATTCATTTCATTTTTTTCGATTAAGGGCCATATTTATAGATGGTGTTACTTTCGACATGAAGTACGAATGGCCATGTCTAAGATCCTATATAATAGGAAAAATATTTTGGGAGCATGTGGATCTAACAGAAATTGTATCCATGTTGTTGACCAAGCCTTGCGACTTGCGTGCCATAATGTGGAATTTAATAACAAACGTCAAATCTTGAGCAAGAACTTTATGATCTGATCCTTGCACCATTCACACAAGCACCATTGCTCATTCATTTCATTTTTTTCGATTAAGGGCCATATTTATAGATGGTGTTACTTTCGACATGAAGTACGAATGGCCATGTCTAAGATCCTATATAATAGGAAAAATATTTTGGGAGCATGTGGATCTAACAGAAATTGTATCCCTGTTGTTGACCAAGCCTTGCGACTTGCGTGCCATAATGTGGAATTTAATAACAAACGTCAAATCTTGAGCAAGAACTTTATGATCTGATCCTTGCACCATTCACACAAGCACCATTGCTCATTCATTTCATTTTTTTCGATTAAGGGCCATATTTATAGATGGTGTTACTTTCGACATGAAGTACGAATGGCCATGTCTAAGATCCTATATAATAGGAAAAATATTTTGGGAGCATGTGGATCTAACAGAAATTGTATCCATGTTGTTGACCAAGCCTTGCGACTTGCGTGCCATAATGTGGAATTTAATGATAAACGTCAAATCTTGAGCAAGAACTTTATGATCTGATCCTTGCACCATTCACACAAGCACCATTGCTCATTCATTTCATTTTTTTCGATTAAGGGCCATATTTATAGATGGTGTTACTTTCGACATGAAGTACGAATGGCCATGTCTAAGATCCTATATAATAGGAAAAATATTTTGGGAGCATGTGGATCTAACAGAAATTGTATCCCTGTTGTTGACCAAGCCTTGCGACTTGCGTGCCATAATGTGGAATTTAATAACAAACGTCAAATCTTGAGCAAGAACTTTATGATCTGATCCTTGCACCATTCACACAAGCACCATTGCTCATTCATTTCATTTTTTTCGATTAAGGGCCATATTTATAGATGGTGTTACTTTCGACATGAAGTACGAATGGCCATGTCTAAGATCCTATATAATAGGAAAAATATTTTGGGAGCATGTGGATCTAACAGAAATTGTATCCATGTTGTTGACCAAGCCTTGCGACTTGCGTGCCATAATGTGGAATTTAATAACAAACGTCAAATCTTGAGCAAGAACTTTATGATCTGATCCTTGCACCATTCACACAAGCACCATTGCTCATTCATTTCATTTTTTTCGATTAAGGGCCATATTTATAGATGGTGTTACTTTCGACATGAAGTACGAATGGCCATGTCTAAGATCCTATATAATAGGAAAAATATTTTGGGAGCATGTGGATCTAACAGAAATTGTATCCCTGTTGTTGACCAAGCCTTGCGACTTGCGTGCCATAAAGTGGAATTTAATGACAAACGTCAAATCTTGAGCAAGAACTTTATGATCTGATCCTTGCACCATTCACACAAGCACCATTGCTCATTTCATTTTTTTCGATTAAGGGCCATATTTATAGATGGGGTTACTTTCGACATGAAGTACGAATGGCCATGTCTAAGATCCTATATAATAGGAAAAATACTTTGGGAGCATGTGGATCTAACATAAATTGTATCCCTGCTGTTGACCAAGCCTGGCGACTTGCGTGCCATAGTGTGGAATTTAATGACAAACGTCAAAATCTTGAGCAAGAACTTTAGGATCTGATCCTTGCACCATCCACACAAGCACCATTCTCATTCATTTCATTTTTTCGATTAAGGGCCATATTTATAGATGGTGTGACTTTCGACATGAAGTACTTCCGTTTTTAGAAAACGTAATTGCATTTTAAGTGGCGGCGAACACAAAGAGGCGGAATTAAATCAGTGTGTTCCCCTTTTGTCTTGCGCATGGCATGGCGTGCTTTTCCGTGAAACGCTTTTCTGTTTATGGGCGCCATAAAAGTCGCCAGCTTAAAATACACCGGCTCGGCGTTTTGTTTGAAAGCAGAGTTGCATAAAAAATATATGACTGACCCTCCAGTTTTTCGCGGTATTGCAATAAAACGCTTAGGAAACATTCTTTTTTCGCATTCTACGTTCGAGATTAAGCGGTTGGAATGTTGAGAAGAATGTCGACGATTACGGATACTTAGGTTTTCGGTCCAGAACCAATATAGTGTGTTTGAATTAGTTAATTAAACTATATTTTACATTTCGCATCTTATTTTCTTCTGTATCACTAGAGTGATTCTCGACACATTGAATGTACTAAAAGCTAATTAGTTTATTTTCTAGTCTAATTATTCGTTGATTTTATTTTCTAGTCTAATTATTCGCATTGATTTTCTTCTCTCATCTAATTATTTAAGGATTTTTTTCCATTTTAATTATTAATTCATTTTGTTTACTAGTTTAGTTTATTCATTGATTTTATTTCGAGTCAAACTATTCCTTGATGCTATCTTATAATTTAATTCTTCATTGATTTTGTTTTCTAGTCTAATTATTAATTGATTTTATTTTCTTATCTAATTATTCATTGATATTATTTTCTAATGTAATTAACTGATTTTGATTTCTAGATTAATTATTCATTAAATTCGTTTCTATAGCCTGATTATTCATTAATTTCATTCATTAATTTATTGATTTTTTCTCTAGTCAAACCATTCATTAAGTTTGTTTCCTAGTTTAGCTGTTCATTTTATTTTTCTCTAATCAAACTATTCATTAAGTTTGTTTCTTAGTTTAGTTATTCATTGTTTTTTCTCCAATCTAACTATTGATTTAGTTTGCTTCCTGGTCTAGTAGTTCATTGATTTTATTTTCTACTCTAAATATTCATTGATTTTATTTTCTGATCTAATATTTTAATTTTCTTCTTTTAGTCTAATTATTCATTAATTTTGTTTTTTATTAGAATTATTCGTTAGTTTTATTTTCTAGTCTTATTCATTGATTTTCTTTTCTAATCTAATTATTCATTGATTTTCTTTTCTATTTTTATTGTTACTATTCATTGATCCTTCAACATGAATATGTTGCATATAATCTACTGCAAAGAAAAGTTGACTTTGAATACGAAATGAAAAAACAACTGCATTTGAGATAACATAAAAATTGGTCATATCCGAAATGATGATGATATATTATACATTAGAAATTATATAAGCATAATTCATGTTAAAATTCATTTTCACTACTCTGGGTGCTTTTTTGGAACATAGACCTTTTAGGTTTTTCGAACTAATAGATTATTTTGAAATATTTGTTGATGATATAGAAATAGTACTGTGCTTTAAATATTAACTATAAATATAACTATAAATAACTATAATAATAATAATATAATAATAATATAATAATAATAATATAAATATAATATAATAACTATAACTATAAATATTAACTATACTTTTCAACAATGAGGGGGAGAGGATTGCTTCACAATCCATCCCTATATGGATCGCTGCTGGATTGATCCCGGAACTCTAGTACGACCTTAGTTAAAGGTTCCCTTCCCATTGGATATATATCGCATTCGCCCGAGTAACGGAAAATTGCCTACTTTTTTTGCGAGATTAGCGGAACCGTATATAAGCCTACCCCAGTACTTTACCTTTAGAAAACGTTCCAAAAATTCTCGGCTTATTCACGGAAATATAGTGTAAATAGAAACAAAATGTTTTAAAAAATCTCAAGAACAAAACATCTCATATCAACATAAAAAAGGAAATATTTTAGCATAACATATTATTAAAATTCAGAGGAAATCTCATCATAATTTTAAATGTCTTAGCTGATCCGTGCTGTTTGTTGTAATAGTACTTTTTAATTTTTTCATATTCGACTGTTGCTATGGAAACGGCGATTGAATTTGCCGGTTCTTCTGAAAACATTGCAAACTTTCTAGTGCGTACTCTCAAATTTTATGAATGAATTAATTAAAAAATATTATTGTGTTTATCTTCTTCGCGTGCTCCAAATTCATTAGCACGTTGAACCGCAAGACTCGCTTTCACGTGACTCGCTATCTACCAATCACAAAGCGAATAAACCTGAAAAAGACGGACAATTTTTTTTAATAGATAGATATGTCGAATGCTCGTCGTTGTCTGTCTTGTGTTTGTCGCAGTATGGCTAAATAGGGCCATAAAAACTCAACCAAACCAACCTTATTTTGTTTTTAATGTTGATCAATAAATGACAAAAAAAAAAAAAAACTCACTAAATCATCTAGTTAAGCTCTGAAATAAAAAAAAATCGAGTAACATAATCTAGTAGCTGACGAAAAAAATTACCCGCCTTTCTGTCAAATTTGGCGACACATATCACATATGTGCAATTCATCTGCGTTGTTTACAGTATAAACTGTTCTCAAGAATGTTCCAATATGCCTTGCCTAAAAATATACATCCTGATCAATGTCGAATAAAAACATTTAAATAAACACGCTTAAAAGATACAGTTACAGTTAAATATGGTTGCCATACGACATAACATAAGTAGTAAAATGTTTAAAATCAATAATTCTTTTACCAAACATAAAATTTAAAACTAAATTCTTGATAATTATTATTGTTTACTTCAGGTCTAGAAATCGAAACTAGAACTTTCGGTGACAGTATCTAACAAAAATCCTGTAACTAGAAAAATATTCCGAATTCTTACAAGATCTTCGTATTGAAAGCTAAGAAGTTGGAGAATAGTTTGAAATAATTATAAAAGTCGATATTCTGGTGGATTTTCTCTATTTCTAATGTATACAACACCTTAAATCATCTAGCTCGGAAATAAAAACAAATCGAGTAACATAATCTATTAGCTGAAGAAAAGATTACTCACCATGTTGTCAAGTTTGACGGCACATCTCAAATATATGCAATTCATCTGTGTTGTTTACAGTATAAACTGTTCTCAAGAATGTTCCAACATGCCTTGCCTAAAAATATACATCCTGATTAATGTCGAATAAAAACATCTGCTTTGTCTCGCTTTCGTTCAGCCAATCAAAAAACGAAACTCAAACATCACGCCATTTCGAAGGAACTGTACACTTTCACCCAACATACGATACGCGGTACCATCGTTAAGCTCCTCTCTGCGATATAATTAAGTAAATACTTGCATGATCCTCTCCAAATGCCTAGTTTATTCAACAACTATTTGCGCTGATTTAATTACCCAATATTTGCTTGGGATTCGCTGACTATCCATAGTATTTAGAAATGCTTGCTTTGAAATGCACTGATGCGCGAAATCATTAACTGTCTAAATTGAAGCAATCTGAGTTAGCATGTGGGGTTTCGTATCATACACATGCTTCGCTTTCACTTGGTGCAATTGATGGATCATACAGGGAATGCTCTAGATGCTGAATGTACTTTTAATTAAGAATGCAAAGCTTACCTTTTGAATCTGTGTAACACGGAAAATAAAGTAACTAATCAAGTTATAATGTAATAACCACCGACACAGACGCATATGTACACAACAGCCTTAAATAAAATAGGAACTTGTGCTGTGTAATAAGATGGGAGTTGTAAGTACATGTCTGGATATATTTCGCGTGTATATTTGAGTGAAACTCAAAGCCAGGTTTATTAGAATTCAGATTTATTGAGAGAATTTAAGCGAATAACTTTCACAGCAAGAAAGGACTGCAACATGCGACAAGAAAATCTTGCGTGTTGTTAATTTGCAGACCATGGTAGAAGTAGGTTAGTATTTTAAACACCGTTGCGCTGGAAGAACTCAGCGGGCTATTGGTAACGGTCCGGGTAATTTGGTAATTATTATTATCATTATTTTTTTAGTTAACGTCGTACTAGAGCAACACAACGGGCTATTGACGATGGTCCGGAATCAGTCCCTTAAGGGAAAGATTCGAGGACAACACCTCGTAATTTTGAACCACAGTCAGATGACGAAGCAACACCTGAACTGGCACCCCACTCTCCAAACTTCCACATCAACCCAACGTGAGGACTTTCGGCCACGACAGATTTAAGGTGCACCAGCCGCCTCTACACCATACGTTTACAGACATCCATGCCTGGACCCGGATTCGAACCAGGAACCTTCCGATCTAGAGGCTAACACCTTAACCACTATACCGGTTGGTCGGTGGTGAAGGTCCGGGATGAAATACGAAGGGAAAGATTAGAGGACAACGTAATTTTGAACCGGGTGGGCCGCGGTGGTAGAGTTGCGAATTAGCAACCGGAGGGTTGTGAGTTCGAAACTAGATTCGACCAAAATAACGTGGTGTACGTGGGGGCTGGTGCACGTTGAATCGTGGCCTCAAATGTCTTCACGTTGCCGTAATGTGGAAGTTTGGGGAGTGATGTGACAGCTCAGATGCTGACCTAGTCACCAGACCGTGGTTCAAAATGACGATGTGTTGTACTCGGATCTTTCTCTTCGGGATGGGTACATAGACGCGAAATATAAGTAGACCGAGTATTGCTGTCGAGAGGAGCTTCAAAAAGTGTGACCTACATGTTGACTAATAGTCATATGACTACTTTGTTAAAAAGTAAGGTACAGCTGTAGTCCACGCTTATAGCGATGGCAACGGCCTTGGCGCTTTTTTTGGCGCACTTCTAGTAGCGAGTTATGGCAGGTAAAGGTAACCCATCTGCATTACTTTCGCTGTGGTTTTTATGGCAACCTCGGCAAGCGGAAAGTTTAAATTTTCGTTTTGAATATTCTAGAAAGTTCTTTTAAAGTCCGTAAAATTGTTGTTTAGAAAAATATTTTTTGAAAGGATCACAAATGTGTTTCTAAAGCAGATTACTTTCCGTTAAAAACAATTTTTTTTAAAGCAATTATCTTTTCTTGGCGACATCAGGAGTGCGCCAAAAAAACCACCAAGTACATTACCACCGCTATAAACGTAGACTGCAGCTGTACCAAAATTAATTTGGTTGTGTGATTTGTCATCTTATTGCCCCGTTTGACCACATGACAGATCATAACAAGTTAGAGGTGTGAATCCGGATTTCTAAAAAATGGTGACAAAACTGTTGATATCGTCAAAGTCTACGACTATCAGATGATCAATAAGTGGACCTATCAAGTAATGAATCAATAGATGGACATCTTTTACAAATCCATGCACCAATCAGACGATGAATGATAGGTTCCACCCTGCAGTCTAAGGGTCACGTGACTATTAGTTTGGGTCACATGATCCTGGGCACATAAAAAGGTTACCATTGCTCAATCTCCTTTTATATTTCCTCTATGCATGGATTCCGGACCGCCGCCAATAGCCTGTTATGTCGCTCCGTGCGACGTTAATTAAAATACATAACTACCTGCAATATTTAAAAGTGCCAAAATTATAATGCTTCATTCACACACATTTAATAAAACAATCAGGTATGGTATGGCATTTTTAATTTACGTCACACTGGAGAGTCAAAACGGGCTATTGGGATGTCTAGGATCAACCCCTGAAGGGAAAAATCCAAGGACAACACTTAATTTTGAACCACGGTCAGATGACGAGGTCACACCTGAGCTGGCACACTACTCGCCAAACTACCACACCATGCCAACGAAACAATCAGATAGGTAGATAGATTTAGGTAGCGCTGAATCAACACGGGCTATATTGACCACTAAAACAATCAGAAATTGTTTTATCAATTCGAATATCTTGTTTTTAAGTTTTTTTTATAGTTGATATTTCATTCTGTGTTTAATCACGATGTTGCCCAAAGCCGTTGTTTCGTTATCTGACCGTGGTTCAAAATTAAGAGGTGTTGTCCTCGGATCTTTCGCCGACCAACCGGTATAGTGGCTAAGGTGTTAGCCTCTAGATCGGAAGGTTCTTGGTTCGAATCCGGGTACGGGCATGGATGTTTGTAAGCGTATGGTGTAGAGGCGGCTGGTGCACCTTAAATCTGTCGTGGCCGAAAGTCCTCACGTTGGGTTGGCGTGGAAGTTTGCAGAGTGGGGTGCCAGCTCAAGTGTTGCTTCGTCATCTGACCGTGGTTCAAAATTACGAGGTGTTGTCCTCGGATCTTTCCCTCAAGGGACTGATCCCGGACCGTCGTCAATAGCCTGTTGTGTTGCTCTAGTACGACGTTAACTAAAATTACCCTTACCCTTACCCCGGACCGTCGTCAATAACCCGTTGTGTTGCTCTAGTACGACGTTAACTAAAATTACCATTACCATTACCCAAAGCCGTTGCATTTAATTTTCTATAATTTATAAAATACTGGTGTGAAATTCCAACTAATAGCAAATTATTTGCAGAGGGGATGAAATGTTAGTTTTAAGTCGAACTGCGCTCACAACAGCTGGCTCATCATTTAAAAAGAAACTAAATTCCTTTAGAATTGTATGAAAATTGATCGATCTAACTATTCGAAGGATTTTGTAGTCTAGCCATTCGTCGATTTTCTTGGAATGTCTAGCGCTATTTGATTTCTGATATGTATCGTTTAATATAAATTTTCGAAAGTTACAATTTGAAACAATTGTTACATTTTTTTCCAAAGAAAATATTTTATCATTTCGGGAACGATGCGTTGTCTTCGGATGGTTCTCATCGGGATTTAATCCTGCCCTTCTCCAATGTCCCTTTGTGTTGCTTCAGTGCAACGTAAATTCAACTAAGGAACTTTGGTGAAAGAGGTTTTCAAATTATAGGTGGCAGGAAAGATTTTTCGGCATTCTGAACGCATTCCGGATGTGACGTCTTGTTAGTCGAATACGATTTCAACTCGTTGCTGATAAAAATTCTGAATGAATTATACAGATGAAGGGGGGAAATGATATTGGGCTGATGCAAAAGTTCGTCCCGTTTTTGGGCATTGCATCACTAAAATGTGCAATGCGTGTTGAAGTTTTGCTGTTGTTTGAAAGAAAGAACTTCAGCGAGTAGTTGGGGAAAAAGTTGTATTATTTGCTTGTATATTCCAAACATTGTTAATCATTTTTAAAAAAATGACAGAAAATGGGAAGTATTTTTGACATATTATGCTTTATTGCTTCCGGAAAGGTAAGAATGCATCGCAGACGCAAAAGAAAATACACTACCCTACAATAATGGACCGGACGCCAGCGGATTTGCATAAAATCCGACTACTTGTTTGGAGTGTTTTTCGCGGTATGGCCTGGGACCTTTGCGTGTTGGTCCTGGTCAATCGAACGCCGACGCCTACATGAACTTTTTGGACAATCGGGTTCTTCCTACGCTCTGGCAATTTTATGGAATGGACGAATGTTATTTCCAGGACGACAACGCTAAATGTCATGTTGCAGCCTCTGTCAAGACGTGGTATCAAGACATGGACGTAAAACGTCCACCCTGGACTGCTCAAATTCCCGACTTAAACCCATAGAACTTTTTTGGAAAGAGTTAGAGCAACGCTTATGGACCAGGGAATCACGTCCGAAATCTACAGCTTAGCTGGTGATATTCTTGCAGCAGGAATGGACACCAATACCCATAGCTGTGTATCAAAACCTTGTTGAAAGTATGCCCAGAAGGGTTGCTAGTGTAATTGCAGTACGTGGTTGACTACCCCCCTATTAAAGCATATATTATTGCCATAATATACCATCACATCTTGCTGTCCGGTTAATTATTGTAGGGTAGTGTATGCATTGTCTAGGGTAAGGGTGCCGTTTGCGATTTCGCGTGCCGCAAGTGGACCTGGATCACCTAGATCCGTTCTTTAGCCAGAAACCTCAGAACTTCTGAACGCGGGATGATGCAGTTACCGGAGAGATGGAGAA
Source organism: Metellina segmentata (assembly GCA_947359465.1). Taxonomy (NCBI): domain Eukaryota; kingdom Metazoa; phylum Arthropoda; class Arachnida; order Araneae; family Tetragnathidae; genus Metellina; species Metellina segmentata. The sequence continues at coordinate 90,228,971 of OX375877.1, read as the reverse complement.
AGGTCATATTATAACTTAAATCAGAAGCATGTGGGACGAAACTTAAAAAGTAGTCAACATTTAACAAGAAAAACTAACACGGGAACTTTAATCAGAAGCTTGTGGGACGAAACTTAAGAAGTAGTTAACATTTAAGAAGAATAACTAATATTGTAACTTAAATCAGAAGCTTGTGGGATGAAACTTAAGAAGTAGTCAACATTTAACAAGAAAAATTAACACTTAAATATTTACACAAGAAAAGTTAATACATTAGAAAATTCGGGAGTGCGGGCAACCGCCAACATACATCGTTCGCTGCGTCAGAGTCACTGGCTAGAATATAGGCGCGTCGGTAGCCAACGCGATGTCAGAGGTCAAGGACCGGTGCACACATCCGGTTTTTCAACGTGCGGCGCCACTGCGGCAACGAAGCCCAACTACGCACACATAACCGTGAAATGACGCACGAACTCATTTCGTATTTCGAGAAAACGTATTTATTTCGCTTACTTGGGTTACAAAAAAGTATATTTTAAACAAAATAGACGTTACTGGATACAACAATTAATTAATTATTATTTATATTCCATTTGTTTATGAAAGCAAGGTACTTCAGAACGGAGACTCATGTGCGGTAACCGTGGGGAACTGCGGTACAAATTGCACGCAAGTTGGACGTGTGTCGCCCCAGCGGCGCTGGAGGCATGTGTGCACTTCTCCATTGACTCTAATGTATCTCAGATCGCACTTGCTTTGCGGCAGCGGCGCCGCACGTTGAAAAACCGGATGTGTGCATCGGGCCTAAAGGTGTGGTTAACAAGTGTTTTGTTACAATATTATATTGATCAGAGGTAATTTTTAGCAAATAAAATAATTTTTCTTAAAACTTTGTTAAACAAATTGACGAACTTCTGCATCAAATTGACAACTGAACCAAAATTTCAAATGGAGGCTGTTTTTTACACAACATGCCACATTTCCCCCGTCGACTCTGGCGAGTGTTTCAATCAACCGGATTTACCCTTCCAGCCAAATCATCGAGACAGTTTCTTGCATGAATAATTCCTCGCCAGAACTCGGCGATCGCAAATCGAACCTCCCGGTCGATATCAGCGGAAATAAATACATCGCCGCTCCACAACGTGCCATTTTTTTTTTTTTTTTGCTGTCACGATAGATAGAGGCAGTGGTGTTTTGAATGAAAGGACCCCTTTGTTGGGGGGACCGGTGAGCGAGTATTTTTATTCGCAACGTCAAGTACTCGGCAAAGTTCATATTCAGATATGTGACAGGGCCGCAGAAATCCGAACGCTGGCAGTTCGGAATGAATGGTCTCTCTTTCTCTCTTGTGTGTGTTTGTTCCTAATCGAGTTCTGTGTGTGTTTGAAATATTCCAGTCTCTCTCTCTTTTCGATGGGGTTTTTTTCGGGGTGAATTTCGTTTCTTTCGGGAAACGGAACTTTCTCCTGCTGCCACCCACGACTCTGAAGTGGGTGTATTTGTTAATTTCTAACGAGTTTAGGAATTGAATCTTCGTGTTTCACGTTCTCGGGTTCGGGTCACTAGTTCTGCGACTTCCGCATTCTCTTTCGTTGAATGGAGTTACTACGATTACGCTATTTTGGTTTGTTACCGACTGTTCTGTGGGGTGTACGATTGTTCTAGTTAATGCGCATAGTTAATTCTTTTTGATCTTCTTAGTGTCACGAGATTTCCGTGCAGTGTAGTATTGTTTTTACTACACTACACACTTAATGACTCAATGACCATTTATTGGTTGAAAGTATCCATGGAAACCTTAGACATTTTAAAATATTACATTGATCCTTTCCAAGAATAGAATCCTTTGGAAATATTATATTGGTCCTTTCCATAGAATATAATCTTTTGGAAATATTTTATTGGTCATTTCCATAGAATATAATCCTTTGGAAATATTTTATTGGTTCTTTCCATAGATTATATTCCTTTGGAAATATTATATTGGTCCTTTCCATAGAATATAATCTTTTGGAAATATTTTATTGGTCATTTCCATAGAATACAATCCTTTGGAAATGTTTTATTGATCCTTTCCATAGAATATAATCCTTTGGAAATATTATATTGGTCATTTCCATAGAATATAATCCTTTGGAAATATTATATTGGTCCTTTCCATAGAATATAATCCTTTGTAAATGTTTTATTGATCCTTTCCTTAGAATATAATCCTTTGGAAATATTATATTGGTCCTTTCCATAGAATATAATCCTTTGGAAATATTTTATTGGTCCTTTCCATAGAATATAATCCTTTGGAAATATTTTATTGGTCCTTTCCATAGAATATAATCCTTTGGAAATATTATATTGATCCTTTAATTATAAAATAATCGTTTAGAAAGAGGTACTATTGGCCTTTTCCTTAAAATAAAAAATAACCAGTTGTGTTGCTCCAGCTCAATTTTCATTAACTACCTACCTACCTTAGAATAAAATCCTCTGTAATGATTTTATTGCTCTTTTGTTCATAATAGAATGATTCTATTGGTAGTTTGCTTGTAAAAGAATCATTTAATTAGAAAATAATACAAAGATTCTATTGATGCTTTAATTAGAAAAGAATCATTTAATTAAAAATAATACATATATTCTATTGGTGCTTTAATTAGAAAATAATCGTCTGGAAACAAACAATTGGGCCTTTTTTTAAAATAAAAAATAATCCATTGTAATGCTTCAGCGTGACATTAATTAACTTGCTACCTACCTTAGAATAAAATTCTCTGGAATAATTTTATTTCTCTTTGGTCCGAATAGAACCCTTTAGAATGATTCAATTGGTATTTTCCTTACAAAAGATTCCTTTGGAAGAATCCTTTAATTTGAAAATAATGTTCTGCAAAGATTATGTTAATCCTTTAATAAGAAAATAATTGTTTGGAAAGATTCTATTGGTTCTTTAATTAGAAAATAATCTTTTGAAAATATTTACTAGTCCTTTAATTAGGAAATAATCGATTGAAAGATACTATTGTTGGTTTGATTAGAATATGGTGAATATTTTAATGCTCTTTTCCTCAGAATAGAATCCATCGGAATGATTCTGCTGGTTTCATTAGAAAGTAATCCTCCGAAGGTTCCATTGGTCTCTTAATTATTCTATTGGTCCTTTAATTAGGAAAGAATCTTTTGAAAATATTTATTAGTCCTTTAATTAGGAAATAATCGATTGAGAGATACTATTGGTGGTTTGATTAGAATAGAATATCATTTGGTGAATATTTTAATACTCTTTTCCTTCCTCAGAATAGAATCCTTTGGAATGATTCTGCTGGTTTGATTAGAAAGTAATCTTCCGAAGGTTCCATTGGTCTCTTAATTATTCTATTGGTCCTTTAATTAGGAAAGAATCTTATGAAAATATTTATTAGTCCTTTAGTTAGGAAATAATCCATTGAGAGAAAGGAATCGTCTAGAAAGATTGTATTGATCCTGAAAAAAGAAATTAATCTTCTGAGAAGATTCCGTTGGTCTTTAAACAGAAGATAATTTTCGGTAAGATTCCATTTGTTCGCTCACTGCTCTAACAACCTGTGAGTTGTATGATTCCTCCCGGTGTGTGTGTTTACCTCCTCTGGTTAATTAAAACTTTTCTTATGTGTATGTTCATTTATTTGAAGTTGTTTGTCGAAGCCAAATATTGCCCCTTGCACCATCATACCGAATCCTGCCAAATTGGTTAGAATCAACCATTGGTTAGAATAAATAAATATACGAAACAAATCGTCGCTTCAAAGGCTAGACTACTAGAAAAAAAAATTCTGATCTAGTTTTCCACGTGAAAGAATTTCCGTTCGCCATCGCAATCTTGTTAGTTTATGCAGCCGAATGCATATTTCACAATTTTAAACTTTTCTGTTATAAGAAACACGACTTCTCTTTGATTGATAGCTTGTTATTTCTTTCACTAAAGTGATGAACACGAAATCAAATGCACTTTTGATGTATGTGAAATCAACATCGCATAGAAAAAGGACATATATACCGTATGCGTTTTTAAAATGCTGTAAGATGCAAACCTTTCAATGCGTCTTCAGCCCGAAAGGCGGAGAAACTAAATACATCTCCAAGTCTCAAAAATGCCGAATGCGTAAGCAAGTTTCCGTGTTCTTTATTCTGAAAAAAAAAATCCACTCCCAAAAAAAGTTGCCGAATCGGCACCAAGCGAGCGATATATATTCGCGTCTTTTTTCCAACATAATATAATCGAGGTATAAAACATACAGATTTCAAGGTTCAAGCAGAAGAATTCAAAATAATATTCGAAACATTCGATCGAGGAGTGGGTTCTGCGCCGTTAAAAAACTGGCATATTTAAAAAATTATTCTTCTTTTAGGTCTTTTCTATCACCCCTAACGTCAGTGCCAATGTACCATAAGTTAAGCAGTCTTCGACACCTGAATTTTCGCGAAATTTGCGCTCATATCTATTGGAAATTTAATATTCGGTTTCAATCTCATATACGTCTTTTTTTTCTATGCAGCCTACCCCACATTTTTGTTCAAAAAAAAAATATATTTCTTTTTTTTTTAAATATTTTTTTTTCTTCTTTTCTCTCTGCTCAGAAGCCACACCACTGGACGTAGCCCTACCACTTATGCATTTCTTTTACGTTAAATATATATAGATATATCTCTTGCGGAATGTAAAGGCCCCCTTGCGAAAGTTTGAATAATTTATAAAGAGCCGTAGCTCGCACACATTGGAAAAACTTATGGAGCAAAAGCAGATGTCCCGATACGCGGCCATTTTCTCTCGTTAAAAAAATATCTACCTAGGGTGTGAGGAATTTTTTTCTCTTTTTCTCCTTAAATATATCTATAGATATATATTCTAGTTTTATATATAGATATAAAACTCTTTTGCAGGCGTCCCGGAAAGAGTTCTTTAGCGAGCGCCATTTTTTTTTTCATTCGAAGGGGACGAAGTATAAAAAAATGTTGAATAAAAAGAAGGCTTAAGCCTCGGTGCTTTCCCTTCATTTCCATTTAAAATAGCTTTCGCCTAGAGAATTCCTAAGACCGGGGAAAGGTAGGCGTCACCATGGGGTTTTGTTTATTATTTTTTTTGTTGGAATTTATTATTTTGAATTTTTATTGTATGGATTTTGTGTCCATTTCGATATAAATGCGCGTGAATCGTCTATGAAGCGTCTGGTCGAATATTTCAACCGTTTAAGTTCGTTTTAAATGTCTTTCACCCGACTTTTATAAAATAGTGAAGGTGAGGTATATATCGTTCGTTGAAATGGTTAAGTTGGGGTAGCTAGACTAAAAATTGAAGTTCTTTACAAACTCTTTGGAGAGTGAAGTGGCAGCTCTGGTGTTGACCTCGTTATCTGATCGTGATTCAAAATTATGAGGTCCTTGGATCCATTGACGTGAAATAGACTGTTGAGATGTACTTCAAAAGATTGACAAACTTGTCGACCAGTAGTCACGTGATTGATAGGTTAAAATTCGATTTGGTTGGCCGATTTAGCATTTTATTACCTAGCTACAACATATAACATATTATGACAGGGTAGATGAGTGAATACGAATTTCTTTAGAGGGGTTAAAAAAATGGTGAAATAGCCAGTTTACTACTGTATCGCACGTACCAATCAGATCATGAATCAATGGATGGGCGTCTTTTCCCAACCAATCAGTTTATGGATGTTCGTTTATACCAGGCAGATGAAATTAGGGTCACGTTTCTACTAGTTTTGGGCACATGATTCTAACTACTAGTAAGGTGCATAATGGCAGAATGCAGTTATAGTATAAATGCATTATGCCATTACCAACATGCCCTGCCTCTTTCAAATGGTTACCATTGCCTACTTTACTTTTATATTTCCTCTATGGTAACGAACCGTGATATACCCCATTTGAACACTTTTAGAGGAAATGTGTATTCTGCTATTACCATCCTACTTACCTCTTTCTAAAACTTATCATTGCATACTCTAATTTTATATTTCTTCCATGATAAAAGACCTGGTTATATCGCATTAGAGCACTTATAGCAGAAATGTACTATGGAATTACCATCTTACCGTATATCTCTTAAAAGGTTACCATTGCATATTCTACTTTTATATTTCCTCTACTGTAATGGATCTGCATATATCCAGTAAAACATTTGTATCATAAATGTATTCTGTCATAAACATCCTACCGTGCCTCTCTCATTCTATTACCATTCCTCACTCTGCTTTTATATATCCTCTATGATAACGAACCTGAACATATCCCATTATAACACTTATAGCATAAATGTACTCTGTCATTATAATCCTACCGTACCTATCTCAAAAGGTTACCATTGCTTATACTCTACTTTTATATTTCCTCTGCGGTAACAGACCTTGTAACACATAAATACACTCTGCCATAATTATTCTACCGTGTCTCTCTAAAACTATTCCCATTCCTCACTCTGCTTTTATACATCCTCTATGATAACGAACCTGAACATATCCCATTATAACACTTATAGCATAAATGTACTCTGTCATTATAATCCTACCGTACCTATCTCAAAAGGTTACCATTGCTTATACTCTACTTTTATATTTCCTCTGCGGTAACAGACCTTGTAACACATAAATACACTCTGCCATAATTATTCTACCGTGTCTCTCTAAAACTATTCCCATTCCTCACTCTGCTTTTATATATCCTCTATGATAACGAACCTGAACATATCCCATTATAACACTTATAGCATAAATGTACTCTGTCATTATAATCCTACCGTACCTATCTCAAAAGGTTACCATTGCTTATACTCTACTTTTATATTTCCTCTGCGGTAACAGACCTTGTAACACATAAATACACTCTGCCATAATTATTCTACCGTGTCTCTCTAAAACTATTCCCATTCCTCACTCTGCTTTTATATATCCTCTATGATAACGAACTTGAACATATCCCATTATAACACTTATAGCATAAATGTACTCTGTCATTATAATCCTACCGTACCTATCTCAAAAGGTTACCATTGCTTATACTCTACTTTTATATTTCCTCTGCGGTAACAGACCTTGTAACACATAAATACACTCTGCCATAATTATTCTACCTTGTATCTCTAAAACTATTACTATTCCTAACTCTAATTTTATATTTCCGTCATGGTAACGGACCTGGACATATCCCATTAGAACACTTGTTGCATAGATGTAATCTGCCATTCCCCGTCCTAACGCGCCTCTCTGAAAAGATTACCACCTTCATATTTTCTCTGTGATAACGGACCTGGACATACCTCTTTAGAACACTTAGAGCATAAATGCATTCTGCCATTCCCGTACCTCTGTCAAAAGGTTAAACCTATGTCACTCTACAGTGCTGAAATATCACTTCGCTTGAGGTTATCAGCAAGACAAGGCCAAATCGCGAGAACAAATAGCAGCAATTCCAAGCACAACCCAACTTCAATCTGTCACTTCAACGGCCCTTGTCCAAAAAGCCCAGGCGTCCTCTCGGCATCCTAACCTGAAGAGGAAGGCAGAAAGTGATTTTATAATTCGAGTCCTCCGGTCATGGCTGCGAGACCTCCACAAGAGGAATGCCCACGCGAATACGTAAGTTGTTCCACCCTCTGCGAAATCGTGCTTCAAGGATTCCAATCGCTTTTGTTGTTGTTCCGTGGGTATTCTTTTCCCTTCCCCGGTCTTATCGCGCAGTGACTAATAGTACTCGTAATCAACGCAGGTGGGGGGTTGTGTTTGACTTGAGGTTGCCATTCCAATTTGTTATACAAATGAGCTATTGTTGCTGGAGTGGGTCCTCTCTTTGGTCAGAGCTATTTTTCTCTCAAGGAACACGTTTTCTTTCTTATTCTGATGCAAATGTACACGCACTACTTACCCTTCAGGAATAATGCTGTGTGACCTGTATCCACCTTCGAGAGCGATTGTTTTTCACGGAACAGGCGTGAATCTCCATAATGGATGAACACTACTATCTGATTTGTTCAGTAATATAATGTAACGATCATAGGATAACGAGATAGGGATAAGACTATCCTCCGGATACCCACCTGACGTCTTCAGTAATGAAAGGTAACGACAATAAAGGGATGGATTCTAGCATTCGTACACCTACCTGTACTGCGATATCGATCAGCATTTTAAAGTAATGACTTGTTAAGTAATATAATGTAACGAACACAAGCATAATGGCTTGAAATTTCCAGACACACACCGATGTGACTTCTAAAGCATTGTAAGTTAACAATCATAAAGAGATGGACCCTATCATACTTACACTTACCTGCAATGAAATCTCGTCCAGTAATATGAGATTAGGATTCATTCAGTAGCCTAATTCCTTATAAAGAGTATTCATTCAGTAATAAAGAAATGGACCTTAACATACTTACACCTACCTGTAATGCCATCTCGTCCAGTAATATGCGGTTAGGACTCATTCAGTAATATAATGAAACGACCACACAATGGATGGAACTATCCTCCGGAAACCTACCTAGCTCCTTCAGCAATGTAAGGCACCGGCCTTCAAGGGATGGACCCTATCATGCGTTCACCTACCTATATGGTGTTCTTGTTCAGTAATATCAGGTAATAGCTCGTTCTGTTATTTTATTTGAGGACAGTAATGGATTGAATTATCATCCGGACACCTACTTGACTCTTCTAGTAATGTAGCAATATAACGACCATAAAGGTATGAACCCTATCAAACGTTCACCTTCTGTGAGATCTCGTTCACTAATATACGACAATGACTCGTTCAGTTATATAATGTAACGACAGTAAAGAAATGGACCGTGCTGTACGTACCAGTACTGTATTCTGTTCAGAAGTGTAAGGTAATGAATCCTTCAGTTATAAGGTTGTTGTTGTTTCTCATTCCTACACTGGCACAGCAAAGGAGTGCCAGGCCCGTCGAAGACGGCAAGAGGCGAGGGGGTGCGCCTTTCATGTAAGTGAGCCCCATTGGGAGGAAGTCCGACTTTGCTCGACATGCATGACACTTCCGTTTTACAGGAATGTCCCTTTGATACATCCATTCACTCATACATATCGTAATTTAGATCCCAATCAGAGGCCGATAACCCCCTGATCAGGTACCCCCAGAGGTATTGATTTGGTATGGGAACATTTGGGACTTTGCGGCCACGACCTATTTAACGTGCCCCAGCCACCATTAGTGAACACGACGGTCTTTAGCCAGGTCAAAGCGCCGATCTCGCAATCATCAGAATTGCAGGCTCTGCTGAGGACAGAACCCACAACCCTTCCGATAATAGCCCAACGCTCTACTGACTGAGCTACCGAGGCTCAGTTGTAAGGTAACAATCATAATGAAATGACTACGGACTTCGAGCATCTATCTGTTTTGTTAAGAATTATATTGAAACGACTACATTGAACTTACACAGACATATATCTGACTTGTTTTGTAATATAAGGCAACCTCCCTAATGGATGGACTCTACCATATGTATAACGCGACTCCGAAGAGAAGGCAATCAACATGGGATCCTTCGATTTTTGAAAATGTTTGAAAGCTAGGTTGCCAATGGCAAAAGCGCGAATGGTGATCATCGTGAATTGATCCCCAATCAACGTGTTATCACTGTCTCTTTCATCACCGGATGATAAATTTAGAACCAGAATACACCAATCATGGAAACTATTTGTTTACTTCACCACCTGTCCCAAATTCAACTAATAGATTCGCTCTAACTCGATTGACAACTCCCGAGATCCAGACTGTACACATCTGACACATTTTGTTATCAACTCAATCATTACAAACTTTATTATACCGTTACTTTACGCAACTTCCTTAGCCCTTCTAGTGGATTATTTTCGCTTAAAAAACTCTCCTGTAGTAGACAGTCTCGGATACACAACCCTGTTTCAAACTCACCGGTTCAAGGCAAGGAGCAATTTGCTTTGACATCTTGGAACTCAATACCCCTTGGAGTAATAGGGTTGATTTATTTTGACGAGGTATCACATCATTCGCAAAAATGACCAGATCTTGATTGACGAGATACCGTGTCATTAGCGAATTTGATGAGATACCTTGTCATTAGCGAAATTGACCAGAGCTTGTACGAGATACCTTGTCATTAGCAAAATTCACCAGATCTTGTACGAGATACCTTGTCATTGGCGAAATTGACCAGATCTGGATAGACGAGTTAACTCGTCATTAGTAAAAATTACCAGATCTTTATTGACGAGGTACCTCGTCATTAGCATAAACGACCAGATCAGGATTGACAAGATACCTTGTCGTTAGCAAAATTGACCAGATCTTGTACGAGATACCTTGTCATTGGCGAAACTGACCAGATTTTTATTGACGAGGTACCTTGTCATTAGCAAAAAACGACCACATCTTAATTGACGAGGTACCTCGTCATTAGCAAAATTGACCAGAACTTGGACGAGATACCTTGTCATTGGCAAAATTGACCAGATCTGTATTTACGAGTTATCTCGTCACTAGCAAAAATGACGAGATCCTTATTACGAGGTACCTCGTCATTATCAGAAACGACCAGATCTTGATTGACGAGATACCTTGCCATTAACAAATTGACCAGATCTTGGACGTGTGTCTCGTTGAAACTACATTGAAGAGTTAAGTGACGGTGAATTAAGGCGGGGTTTCTTAGCTAAAAAGATCAAAACGTTTTTAAAAAAATAATATTCAAATTAGTCTTTCAATTACTAGAAATACTTGAATTTCCAAGAAAAACAAGTTGTTTTTTGCATTGGTATTTGTAAACAGTCCATTATGCAAATCGGTATTACAGGTACCTAACCATGACCTCTAAAAGTAGGTTACAAATTATTATCCTGTGAAAACATAAATTTCAGTAGTTAATTTTAAGTAACTACACAAAATTTAGTAGTTAATTATTCTGGAGGTGTCTTTGATATGATATACCGAACTATTTCCATAAATGAAATATTTGACCAGGGAATAAATATTAACTAGGTAGAAAGGGTCAACATATGGAAATGTTTGTTTGAAAGTCTAGTTATATATTCAAGTATGTCAAGGGAGCAAATTCTAATTTAAATTTTATCTCCATTATAGCCATTTTGTTATTGTTGTTTGTTCCTCGTATAAATCACACGCGACACTAATGGATCAGTGTTTAGTTGTATGTATAATCAGTATATCACTTTGGCAACTTTTCGATATAACTGCTTAAACAAATTTTGTTGATTCAACGAATATTATTTCTATTATTGGCAACATATGGAAATGTTCGTAAGAAATTCTAGTTATAAATTCAAGTTTGTCACGTTAATTTTTTCGAATTAAAAAACTTCTTTATGTAGCCATTTTATTTTCATTGTTTGTTCTCTGTATAAATAACACGCGAGCTAGAATGTATAAGTGTTTTAGAGACGGATAGACAGTATATCACTTTGCAATTTTCCAATATTAACTTCTTAAGCAACTCATTGACCCAACCTTAGGAAGAAAATCATCCCTAGTTTTGGTAATATATGGAAATGTTCGTTAGAAAGTCTAGTTATAAAGGCAAGTGTATCAAGGGAATTTGTCAGATACAAAAAATCCATTATTTAGCCATTTTATCTTCATTGTTTGTTCCCCGTATAAATCACACGAGAACCTAATGGATCAGTGTTTCATTAGACGGATAGTCAGTATATCACTTTGGCAACTTTTCGATATTAACTGCTTAAACAAACTCTGTTGATTCAACCTAAGGAAGAATATCATCTCTTTAGATCGACGACTAAGGAACAAAGCATAAAGGGGGACAGAGAAAAAAGATGATGCGACTTACAAAAAAAGAAATAGACCCTCATAACAGAAAGGAAAAAATCGTCCATTACCAGCCCGACATTTATGCAGCTTTTACTTTTTCATCAGTTCTACAGCTCTTCACGCTTTTTTTCTAAGTCAACTTCCCGTTCCAACCTTCCTTTCATTCCGCCATTTTTTCCATTTTATTCTTTTCCCCGCGTCTTCTTTTCGTTCCAATCTTTCATTTTATGTGCACGACAAAAAAACCTCCTCCGCCGCCGAAATAAGAGAGAAGGAATCCTGGAATAGGGTAAAAAGGAAATAAGCAAATAAATAAAAAAGAGAGATATATAAAAATGATAAATAAATAAAGGAACTTTTGGAAAAAAAAAAATTCTTTTTCTTCTTTTTCACGGTTGATCCATTTTGTCGCATCGTCGAGGATCCAAGGTTCCTCTTCTACATTTCGAAACGAAAATGGAATGTAATATGGAATAAAAAATGTAGAAAGGAAATAGAATCAAAGAAAAGTTTTGATGGAGATACAAAGGAATACTGTGTGAGTGGGAGATATTTTCTCTTTTTCTCGGCAACTTTTTTCTTCGTAATTTGTATCGGTTGTGCCAGTGAGTACTTGTCTCTACAAAACTATATAAAATGTGGCTTTATTATTGTAATCCGTTATGTTAACTCTCCTGGTTATGTTAACTCTCCTGGACTCGACGAAGTATCTCGTCATTAGCAAAACTGACCAGATCTTGGACTAGGATACAGGACGAGACATTTCGCCATCAGAAGAAAACTGGCCTGATCTTGGACTAGGAAAACAGGACGAGAGATCTAGTCATCAGAAGAAAACTGGCCAGATCTTGGACTAAGATACAGGACGAGACATATCTACATTATACTGACCAGATAGTGTACTAGGATACACGATGAGACATCTCGTCATTAAAATAACCTGATCTTGGACTAGGATACAGTACGAGACATCCCGTCATTAGAAGAACACTAACCTCATCTTGGACTGTTACAGGACGAGTCATCGAGTCTATAAACTCACTAGATCGTGGACTAGTATACAGAACGAGACATCTCGTCATCAGAAGAAAACTGACCTGATCTTGGACTAGGAAAACAGGACGAGACATCTAGTCATTATAAGAAAACAGGCCAGATCTTGGACTAAGATACAGTATGAGACATTTAGTCATCAGAAGAAAACTGGCCAGATCTTGGACTAAGATACAGGACGAGACATATCTACATTAAACTGACCAGATAGTGGACTAGGATACACGATGAGACATCTCGTCATTAAAGTAACCTGATCTTGGGCTAGAATACCGAAGGAGACATCTCGTCATTAAACTGACCTGATCTTGGACTAGGATACAGGACGAGACATCTCGTCATTAAACTGACCTGATCTTGGACTAGGATACAGGACGAAACATCCCGTCATTAAACTGACCTGATCTTGGACTAGGATACAGGACGAGACATATCGTCATTAAACTGACCTGAACTTGGACTAGGATACAGGATGAGACATCCCGTCATTAGAAGAAAACTGACGTGATCTTGAACTAGGATACAGGACATCTCGTAATTAGAAAAAACTAAACACATCTTGGACTAAGATACAGGACGAAACATCTCGTCAGAAGAAAACTGACCAATGATGACCGTCTTTATCTCATAAAGATATTGTTTGGTGCGTGGCAAAATTTTAGCTAACGTTTTCTGTGAACCCTCAAGAAAAATATTTGAAAATAGCTTCTATGCAAAATTCTTGTGTATAGTCAGGTTAAAAAGTATCCTAACACCTGTTATTCACGTCTCTCAATTCGAACAGTTAAAAAAATAAATTCAAATTTTATTTGGGGAACGGCATCAAAACGATCCATTTTAGAATAAAGGGCTGTATCTCAAGTATGTTTTTTTAACGTCACAATGGAGCAACAAAACGGGATATTGGTGACGGTCCGGGATCAAAACCCGAAGTGATAGATCCGAGGACAACACCTCGTAAGTTTGAACCATGGTCAGTGGACGAGGTCAAACCTCGTGAGTTGACACCTTACTCTCCAAACTTCAACATCCCGCTATCGTGAGACATTTGAGGACACGACAGATTAACGTGCACCAACCCTTTAATACATGACGGTCCTAGGTTGGATTCAAACTCGCAACAGAGATTTATAACTTTTGGTCCCGGTGCACACATCCGATTTTTCAACGTACGGCGCTGAAGCCCAACTATGCACAAATTACTGTTAACAACGCAAGTACTATTTTCGCGTCATTTGCGATGGATATCTGTCGAAGAAAACGTGATTATTTCGCTTACTTGGTGAACAAAAAATAGATTTTGAAACAAAATAGACGTGTTTCTGGATACATCCATTTATTAATTATTATTTATATTACATTTATTTACGAAAACAAGGTACTTGAGACCGGAGAAGCGTGTGCGGCGATCTGCGGCACAAATTGCACGCTAGTTGGACGTGCGTCGCCGCAGCGGCGTCGGAGGTATGTGTGCTCTATTGGATCTAATGTATCTCAATCAATCCGCACGTGCGTTGCCGCAGTGGCGACGCACGTTGAAAAACCGGATGTGCGACTCAATCTTCCAACCGGGCTACCGAGATCCGGCTGTATCTCAGAAACTACTTAAAAAGATCATTTAACATTAAATACATCAATTTTCAATCGAATCTATCACTGCTAAATCGATTACACTCAAAATTTATATGCATTTCAATTCATGATTTTTCAATCATGAATGAATTAATTGATAACAATTACAAAACATTACTTTATTTTTTAATGTTAAAAAGATTTATATTTTATTGTTATACTTGATAGCTGAATACTAAGTAATAATATAATTGATAAGCTAATCATTTAGGAAGGCAAAGAGGAATGACCGAGACACTTAATATTGAATTTAAACAACTCGTAGTCGATACATTTGACCAAAACGAATGTACTTTTTATGAATTCTTATCACTTTGATCCAAAAGATCTGAATCTGTACTAAAAATAAGTAGAGATTTTTATTTGAAAAATACAGATGGGTACAAACTGCAATATGAAGATGAACCCTTATCCAAATAAACTGTACATTTATAAAAGAGACTATTCCAAGTCGAATGACACTATTAGTCTGACTATTCAACTCCATGCTAAGTAGGTATTAATGTCTCACTGGAGCAAAACACCGGGCTATTGGTAATGGTCAGGGATGAAACCCGAAGGTAAAGATCCGAGGGCACCACCTCGTATTTTCGAGCCACGTTCAGTCACAACACCAGAGCTGACATCCCATTTTTAAAAACTTCCACACCACACCATTGTGAAGACATTTGAGACCTTGACAGATTCAACGTGCACCATCCCTCATTTACACGACGGTCTTTGTTTGGGTCCATTTTCTAATTCGCAACCCTCTGGTTGTTAATCTCTTACTCTTCTAACTATGCTACTTAAACATGTATTGATTCATACAGGAAAATGGTTGCAGGTTATCAAGCAATCTACTGAACAGCGCTCTTGATATTTTAAATTAGACAAACGGGCCATAAACGCAGAGGGTAGCTCACGTAGATGCATATGAACAGGGCTGATCGATAACAGATAAAACTGAACAACTGATAACAGGATATGTGGTTCTCCTTTTGGTGAAAGAAAACTAATTCCGCTGCAACGCTGTTTAATAAAATGCTTACTAGCGGATAACGGAAACTGAACTGTTGCCACATTCCTTAGCAAGAAATATTATCGTTTGGAAAAAAAAAATCTCGTTCGTTAAAGAAATCAAAATTTAAGAATTCGGAGATGAAATACGACCAGTTATTGGTTTATTTGGTTGATAGAAACTTCTACGTCACTATCAGTGCGATAATAAATTGATTACATCATCAAGGAAAATGATTTTGCTTTTTCGAACAGAACAAAAATTCTCAATAAATTATAATAGAAATGCATATCTTGTTGGGGTTATTGTTTCAAATGCGGCTGTTTTCGGTGCTCAGTTAGCTAAAAGTTTGTGAAATATAAAAATACAGAAAGAAACCACTCATTAAACACTTATTAGGCTTAAATTGTTTTGTTGTGTGAGAATTATCACTGCCTTACCATTTGAGAGAAAAATCAAGTTACAAATTTTGGTACTCACAAGATATCTCGTCATCAAGATCTGGTCGTTTTTTTTTTTGCTAAGGCTATTGACAATTTTTATGACGATATCAGGATCTGGTCTGTTTTTTGATGACTCGTCCAATAGGAGATCTGGTCAGTCTTTGATAAATGACGAAATGTACGTTGTCTAGGCAACCACCAGGAGGTTAAAGAAAATATTCTATATAAAGCCTTTCCACCAATAAATATATTTTTATCCCATTTTCACAAAATATATTACAAGTGAAATCCTTCAGCTTCAGAGAAAATGTGAGCGTTAATCTCAAAACTATTTTTAAAAGTTCATCAATTTTGATAAACAAATTAAAAAATATCATGAATCTGATTTCTCCAAAAGACGTTTTTGGCGATAAATAGCCAGATGTGACTACATGCTGAATCCGTCGTATTATTAGCATTCCAGTTTTCGCGCCTAACTTCAACGGCAATGTTGCTTCCTAGCAATGATAGTTACTCAGCAGGGAAACACCGATCTCGTTCTGATGCTATTTTCTGTGTTATAAAAACAAGTTATTCTTTTAAAGTTCGAGATAATATTTCAAATGTAATTGAAGTGGGTTCATCATAATTTCCTTGTAAAAATAATAGAAATTATTTTCCGTGATCTCTGTAGCTCGGAAGGATTGGAAAGCAAAATACACCACTTGCATTTTTCGCGCGAAGAAAGTGTTAGAATAAAAATAAATTTATAGCGTGGGGTGAAAAGTAAAAACTAAACATTTTGTTATTTCCAAATATGTGCTACTTACAGTAACGAAAAATTTCTTCAGCAGTTTCCTTTTTCAGAAATTTTAGTTTCTGGTTTAAAATAGTTTCAGAGGCTGTTCGAATATTTTTTTAACGATTTTGATGAGCTGTAAAAAATTGTATGCTACGAAAGAATTTTATTTCCGTGGCAGTTAAATAGTTAAAGTATAACTTATCGTCTTCAAACTTAGAGTTTTGTTTTCTTTCAAAATAGCGCTTTTAAATAAGCAATGGACGGAAGGCTATGTTTCGGATCTTTCTGAAAAGAGTTATGCTTATTCAAATATTCATAAACACTGTAAAAGTCCTGGTTTTTCGATACCTAAAGGTACGATACGTAATGTTATTAATAAAAATGGAAAAAAAACTTAAATGTCTGAAAATATTTCCAAATATGTATCCAAACAAGAAATGAATTTCTGAGAATATTTGTGAGGTACGATCTTTAATTTTAAAATAATCCTTCAAATCAAAGGATTATTGCAAAGTCATTAAAATTTTTAGTTTAAACTGTAAATAATATAGTTAACAGTGATCTGAATACTAAAAAGGCCAAAAAATACGATGTTCATCGACTATCTCCACAACATACTGTCGAAGTATGTAAATGATTGTAATAAAAAAAATAACAATTTATTATCGTAAAAGAGGTGAAAAAAAATCTTTAAGCGATATCAAAAAAGAATATATAGAAACTTTCTCTAAGGGATTTATGATTGTTACCGGTTTTGCATTTATTGGAAAATTAAAAGTAAAGAGATTAGAAAAAATGCAAAACTAAATTCCTCCCCTAGTACTTTATAAACCATATTTTATCCCCAATATTCAAAAAAGGAATACCATATATTTACCCACAGTACCAACAATCAGTACAGCTGCATCAGAATAAAGCATGCAGCTACACAACTAAATCCACTGTTAAATTCTTGGAAACAATAGAACAAGAGACGGGTATCAAGTTTAAATACCCGCCTTTACTGATATTCCTGCTAAATCTCCAGATATCTCACCCTTGGATTTTTGTGCTCAAGAACTCTTAAAACATCGACTTAAATCCATTCAAGGACTTGGGAAATTTGTGGAACAAGTATGGGACAAAGTTCGTCTGTCGATGCTTCAAAAGTCATTATTATCATGAAAATTAAGGTGTAGAAAGATAGTTAACAAAAGTGTTATGAAATAAAATCTTTAAAACACAAAAATTTCACGTAAAAAATTAATATCTTCAGTCTATTAAAATTGTTCAAAAAATGTCCGAACAGCCTCTGTTATTAATTAATTTCGATCTGATATTGAAAGATTTAAAATTTAATGCTTATTCTGTATTTAATTATTTAAATTTCTTTAGAATTTAATGTTATATATTGGAGGATATATATCATACAATTATTATAATTATGTTTAACAACCCAATGAACTTAAGTCTAGAGTAAAAGATATCGCTGACACAACAGAATGCTTTTCTCAACCAACAATTATAAATGGAATTAGATTGCTTGAATTATTCGGTTTCGGTCCAAAGAATTTGCAGTTAAAACTAGCTTTACATTGTAATCTATATATATAATTCTCTTACGTGGCACGCAAAACAGACGTTATTTGTAATCGCGTTTTGGCAACACTGTACGATTGTTTGTTTATCGCGAAGTCTCGCGCATCGATAGAATTTATAGTTTTATCGGATGAAAGTTTATTGGAAAAAAAAAGAAAATTTTAATGAGCTGTTACTACTCTATCGATGGAGTGGTCGTTCACGGTAAGACGTTTGTCGCCAACTAATTTTTGTCGCCAAATCAAGATGGCGGCCGAATTCCGTAACAGCAGATAAAGTTGCCATAACAAAAACGGCAGATGTGTAGAAAAAAGGTGAAGGTTACCATATTTGGCGACAAATCGCCTTCTTACCGTGAACGACCACTCCACCGTACTATCTTTTCTGAAAAACAGTAACATATTTAGGTTTGAAAAATATGTTTTTGGTACATCATATTTTGTAAACAATTCCTTCTGCTAGGACACATGTCTTCATTGAGGCGAGCGAAGCGAGCATAGGTTCGCGCTGCGAACCAATGAGGATTGCGAAGCAATCCTCCGGGGGTTGGCGAGCGTTAGCGAGCAGGGGGCAAGCCCCCTAGTACGATATAAACGGAAGCAAAATATTTTGCCTTAAGAGTTTCCTTACTTTATGAACGAAACGTTGAAATCATAATTCGCTTTGCATCATAATTAGTTCTAAAAAGTTAATAAAATTTCAACAGAAAAAGTATTTGAGCAACTGAATTCGTAGAGTACGAAAAATCGAATTAATGTTATAACCTATTAAGTTATAAAACACAGTAGTCTTACTATAAATTAAATCGTTTTCGAACACTGTACGGTTGTAAAGCTTTCGGCGAATTACCTGTTACATTAAATGATTGTTAAATATGAATACCCTTAAATAAGTGTGCAACATGTTGAAATAAGTCACATTTAATATGGTCATATCGCTCACTCTATCAGCAACGTCATATCTCAAAAAAAGTTTTTTTTTCAGGAGAGTGATTTTACAGTTTAAAAGTAGATTAAAATGTATTAAAAATAAATATTACATCTGCTCTCTAGCGTCTAAATATTGAGCAGTTATATATGACGATCTTGCAGGGATATAATACTCTTTCAGAGTATTCTGAAAACAAGCATAACTAAAAATCGCCGAATTTTGAGGCATGACGTTGTTGAAAGGAGTGAGCGATATGGAAATTATTCTATTGTGTACTATGGTTGAAGCGTTTCAATGTCAGTTATGTGGCATTACTAACCATGTTTTGGTATTGTCTAGACGTGTCGATCTTTTAATGAAATGGGCCGGATGAGTCGCTTTCTTAAGATCTCAGAACTAAAGGTCACATGGGCTTGGGAATCGATTTGGGCTGTTTGGCTATAGAAGTGCCAAGTAGTGTTTTTCATCACGCTCGCCAAATAATCCTCCATTAGGATTTGTGCTTTCTTCCAATGACCACATGATCTCTTCTTCAAACCGAGCAAATGGAAGAAATAACATGAAGCTGACGCCCATGCTCCATTAAAATCTTGATGGATCTTGTTAGTTCTACAAAGGGAATAGATATATCAGTTTTAGTATTTTCCTCCTCGTTAGTAGCGTCTTCTTTCGACTTCTTTTGATACAATACTCAAGACTGATTTGGCCATTTCTTAAGTATTGCAACTGGTTGGAACTCTCAGATTAATTTTACCACTGAGCAATTTTAGTTATCTAATTCTGAAATTTCGGTTCTTTGGTTTTATGCTGTATTTTCGCTGATAATTTAACCTGTGTGTGTTTCCGAAGTACTTTTCATCGCCAAATATAGTGTTCCACTCCAACAAGTTGGCATGTGAGTCACGTGGGTTTGGACGAGTCTATTTATTAAGTTAGGAGTTAGGTTGAACGCAAACAATACGTTTTCACAATGATTCAATGGTTTCTGGTGGCAGGTTTAGCTTTCAATGCCAGACGCCATAGCAGTGATGACGAGCTGGCAAAAAATTGTTAACTGTGGCAACTATTTTCAAATTTGATCTAATGGTTTATGAGTGCATAAACTAATTTTCTAAAATTCTGCGACACACCAAAAAATGTATTGCATTCTTTGCAATCTGGTAGAGAAACCGGTATGATTTTGTTTGATTTCCAAAAGAGAATAATATTGTAATTACCTACTCTTTTTTGATCCAATGTGATTTTTAAAAAATAGTTTAGAAACTGCTTATAAGAGAAATAATATTCAAATACAGATATTAAATTAAATTATTTGTGAACTAAACCATTAAAATTATATGAATCGGTGAGTGTAGAACCCACATGAGTCCCATTTTTTCATACTTAAGAAAAAATAGACAAATAAGTCAGTGACTCGTCCCTGCACCCAACGTATTTTTTCATGGCACTATATTTACTAACTAAAGTCACAGACTGGTGTAATTTCAGCACACAATATGTGCCAACCCTAGGCTAGCCCATTTATACAGTAAAATCAGTTTCCAAAATTATTGGACTAGTAGTTTTTGCACTCACTTACTCCAACAAAATTCACAATTTAAACCATTAGGGCACACGTACCATTGTAAACCCGAAGGCAGATCAGTTCCATTCTAAACTGAAAAGGGAACAAGTGAGGCTCCCAGTTGCACTGTAAACCAAAAGTCCCAAAAATTCCATTGTAAACCGAAAGGCAGGTCAGTTCCATTCTAAACAGAAAGGGGTACAAGTAAGGCACTCAGTTGCACTGTAAACCAAAAGACACAACAATTCCATTGTAAAAGGAAAATTACAAGTAAGGCACACCCTACAGTAAACCAAAAGACATAACAATTCTATAGTAAAACGAAAAGTACAAGTAAGGCACACCCTACGGTAAACCAAAAGACACAACAATTCCATTGTAACACGAAAAGTACAAGTAAGGCACACCCTACGGTAAACCAAAAGACACAACAATTCCACTGTAAAACGAAAAGTAGAAATAAGGCACACCCTACGGTAAACCAAAAGACACAGCAATTCCACTGTAAAACGAAAAGTACAAGTAAGGCACACCCTACGGTAAACCAAAAGAAACAACAATTCCACTGTCAAACGAAAAGTACAAGTAAGGCACACCCTACGGTAAACCAAATGAGACAACAGTTCTATTGTAAACCAAAAGGCACCAGTAAACAAAAAGCCGAAAGAGGTGCAAACAAAAGGTACACCAGTCCCATTGTAAGCCCAAATGCGCAATAAGCCACACCAGTCCCATCGTAAAGGCACACGGAAGTAAGACACACCAGTTTCATTGTAAGCCAAAAGGTAAAGTAAGGTACATCCTTTCCATTGGAAACAAACGGGCATACCAGTTCTTCTGTAAACTGAAAGGCACAAGGCACACCGGCTGGAAATCAATGGCCTATGGTCATCGTCACATATGATTTTATGATCGCTCTTTCCTCTGTACCTTTCTAGAAATGGACCCCAAAGACATGTGCCTTCCCCAACCCCGGAGCCACATTATACCACTAATTTTACACATCATCCAGCAGAAAGCGTGCTTCTAATCCAAGTCCCACGCCCAACGAACAACAGTCCCCTCCATCCACAACCAAACACCCCTCCCAGAGCTTAATTTCAAGCGGTCACGGTGCATTTTCCGACCCATTCGTCAAGAGTAAGACCCCCCTTTACCAAAACGAAACATCTCGGAGCTGCGCGAAAGACGCCGATTCTGCCATTTGCGCCGATTATAACTGCCGCGAAACGGCCGGAAACGGTCAATTTGCGCACTCAGAAACAATGAACCTTATTTCGCGAGTGATGATTTTCGTTGCTTTCGCGGCCATTATGCGAGGACATTAGGAACAGGGGATTCCCCCCCCCCGTTGGTTGGAAAGGGAATTATCGAAAGCGTGTGCTAACGAGATATGTGCGTTGGCAATGGTGGGAGGGGGTTTAAAAGCCTTCCTTAGAGAGAGGGGTTGATATGTGGGAGAGCTGTAATTGTAGGAAGGGTGGTAGTTTTTGGTGTGTGCTCGTTGTGAAGTTGAAGGTAGCGGTTTGGTTTGGATTCAGATTAAACTTGGGTGCACGTTTCCTCGTTACTCGTATAAGCAGCGCTGAGTTAAAGTGCAGGGTGGATGTAATTAAATTGGAGTGTTTATTTTGTTCGTAGCGATAATTTCAACTCGGCGGTAGTATAAGCTGCCCCTGAGAAGTTAACTATGAATAAAATATGTTGCAATTGAATTATACGAGGTAGTGTGGTCAACCTGACAGACTCTTCCAACAACGCCACCTAGGACATTACGGGCGCAGTAGCGCAAAACTGCCTGTGAATTACGCAAAATTTATACTGCACTGTATGTTACTCCTACTGAAAGATTCGCAAGGCAAGGATTAACCCTGCAATATTTTTAGAGATATCTCGTCCATGAAAATATGACCTTCGTGGACGAGATATCTCTATGAAGATATGACCTTCATGGACGAGATATCTCTATGAAGATATGACCTTCGTGGACAAGATATCTCTATGAAGATATGACCTTCATGGACAAGATATCTCTATGAAGATATGACCTTCGTGGACAAGATATCTCTATGAATATATGACCTTCATGGACAAGATATCTCTATTAAGATATGACCTTCATGGAAGAGATATCTCTATGAAGATATGACCTTCATGGACAAGATATCTCTATTAAGATATGACCTTCATGGACGAGATATCTCTATGAATATATGACCTTCATGGACAAGATATCTCTATTAAGATATGACCTTCATGGACGAGATATCTCTATGAAGATATGACCTTCATGGACAAGATATCTCTATGAAGATATGACCTTCATGGACAAGATATCTATGAAGATATGACCTTCATGGACAAGATATCTCTATTAAGATATGACCTTTATGGGCGAGATATCTCTTTGAAGATATGACCTTCATGGACGAGACATCAAATTTTGCTAATGACGAGATATTTCGTCATCCAGCTATCGCCGATTTTTTTATGAGGACGAGTTCAAGCTTTGGTTAGTTTTTGTATAAAGACGAGATATTTCGTCCATCGAGATTTGGTGAGTTTTCTTCTATTGACGAGATATCTGGTCGAAAGAGCCACCAGAAGGGGTAATCCCATACCCCAGGAACAGCCCTGTAAAGAATATTTCTTTGTATGGATGATTACAGAATGTCTCCTGTTTCTATTATTGTTCTCAGAAGACATGCGACGTAAAACTCCGGAGACATTCAGGATTGTTAAAGTACGACGAATTCAGTCACACAAAGTCCCGCTGACAGCAATACATTGACAGAAGTAGTTTTGCAGGGATTTAAGTCTTTTGTTGGCTAGAAAAGTTAAATTCTATTGCTCAAATACCCAGGAACAAATCCCGTTTGACAGAAGAAGTGTGTAAATGTTTCGAATAGTTAACTCCTTTCTTCGTTTTTCATGTCAATCAAATTGTTAGTTAAATCTTGTTTTGGTGTACGAACTGTTCGCTTCAGCCCATTTTATGCTGTTTAAGACTAGAAAGAGCCTTCTGGCTCTTTCTAAAAAGTATAAAGCCGTATATCTACCTATCTATTTATATTTATATAAAAAAAGGATATATGTATTCTCTATACAAATCTACACCGTTTGACCAATCCACGCGAAATTTGATACACTTATACCTTAGAACACTGCGGAAAACATAGGCTATTTCTTTTCTGTCTTCAGATCAATCTGTAGCCATGAAAATTGGCACATAGATAGTCCTAAAAGTGCCCCTCGAAGCCCTAATTTTAAAATCTAAAGTTTTTTTTTCCTACATCAAATGAAAACAGACAAGAAAACACGTTCTACAGGAAGCTGAAAGGATACAATGGTTCTTGTTTTGAACATGCGTTTTTCTCTATAAGCATAACTTTCTCACAAGGAACACCTTCGAGTAATAATTAAAATACATAATTTTTCATAACTTACTTTTTTACAGGAAGTCGAAATTCGACATTTTGCACAACTTTCGTTTCCTGCAAAAAATGGGCATGGACCAGTAAACACGTTCTACAGGGTTTGTGTATTTGAGTTAATACAGGGAATTGTCACGGTCATATTTTAAACAACCTTAGCAACGCCTGGTTATTCAGCTAGTAGTTGATAAATAGAAACTCAAAGCAAGTAGTATCAAGTAAATAGCTGAAAATAGTAAGTAGCCCTGATAAATAGTTGAAAAATAGTATAATAGCCCATATAAATAATTGAAAAATAGTAAAATAGCCCATATAAATAATTGAATAATAGTAATATAGCCCATATAAATAATTGAAAAAAAGTAAAAGTGCCCATATATGTAATTGAAAAATAGCAAAACAACAGTAAATAGTTGAAAGATAGTAAAATATAAGCAAATACCGTGTAAATAGTTGAAACTAGTAAAAAATAGTAAATAGTTGAGAATGGTAAAATTTATCTTTTAAATAGTTGAAGTGTTAGGCCAAATATTGGTTAATGTGCAATTATTTTTTTGAAAACGAGAATAGGGCAACCGGGGCTTGTGGGGGTTTCGGAGATGGAACGAGTTTTCACGGTGGTTATTCTTAGAGGAATAGAACATTTGCTCACACACACATTAAAGATGACCGAATTTAAGCCGGTTGCTTCAGCTCAAACTCATGGAGGCCCCAAATTGTACGAATTGTACTATTACACATTGCAGTAAGGTGGACGCTTACGCCATACTTCAAAGTCCTGTGGTGATGGTATACTTATGTGGAGTTGAGCTGTGTTGGCCAAATGGTAATATTGTCATCTGAGTCTATTGTCCGGATCCACTTTCACATGCCCATGTAGAAGTCTCTCTACCAAAGATTCTCATCCAATCGGGATAAAATCGAGACCTATGCACTATTAATGCTACAAACAAGTTTAGCACCTATTTTTATATAATCAATAATCGCTTGAGAGTTACATCCCTCTGCAGGCAATGGCCTACAAAAAAAATTCGTACATTTTTCATTATTCGTGTATTTTTTATTCTATTTGTGCATTTTTCTTCCTATTCGTACGTTTTTCGTTCAATTTGTGTATTTTTCTTCTATAAGTGCATCATTCTTTTCGTGTAGTTTTCATTCCATTCGTGCATTTTATCTCCTATTCGTATAATTTTCAATTTCATTTGTGCTTGTTTTATTTTTAAAATGCATTTTTTCTTCTATTCGTACATTTTTTATTCCCTGCATACATTTTTCATTCCATTCGTACATTTCCCCTCCTATTCGTGTACTTTCCATCCTATCATTTTCGTGCATTTTTCATTCCATTCGTGTATTTTTCATTCCATTCGTGCAGTTTTCATTCCATTCGTGCATTTTTCATTCCATTCGTGCATTTTCATTCCATTGTTGCATTTTTCATTCCATTCGTGCATTTTTCATTCCATTCGTGCATTTTTCATTCCATTCGTGCATTTTTCATTCCATTCGTGCATTTTTCATTCCATTCGGGCATTTTTCATTCCATTCGTGCATTTTCATTTCATTCGTGCATTTTTCATTCCATTGTTGCATTTTTCATTCCATTCGTGCATTTTTCATGCCATTCGTGCATTTTTCATTCCATTCGTGTATTTTTCATTCTATTCAGGTATATTTCATTTCATTTGTGTAATTTCCATTTTATTCGTGCATTTTTAGTCCACTTATGTATTTTCCTATTCTATTTGCGTATTTATTTTTATTTTAGAATGCTTTCAATCCCACCTCTTACGACAGTAACATGCTTGAAAGTAACCTCGTTGGAAACCTTCAACCTATTTTGTATTTGAAGAGTTCCTTCACATGAATAATATGAAAAACTGTGCTCAGATGGCAAAATGTTATAAGTCACTTTTCCCAAAAAATTGAGTAAGTCCCATCCTGGAGTCTTTTTTGTTAATGTTAAGAAAGTGGCAAAATATCGTATGTCTTTTTCTTTCAGTTTATGAAAACACAAAGGTGGGAAATTTATAATAAATCAAAAACCACAGAACCACACGTTGAATCTTTAATCTTAAAATTGCTGTCACGAAAAAATATAAAAAGTGACTTATAACATTTTGCAATCTGAGCACAAAAATAAACACTGTTCATCCTCATTCAAATTTAAAATTCAACTGATTGAGTGCTCAAGAAACCTCTTACGAAATCGAATGACCGCATTTGTGTGAAACACATTTGCTAATCAACATTACATCAGTAGCGGCCTGTAGCCGATTCAAAACTATTCCAGTATGCTAAACCTCTCACAGATCCCATTATACGGCAATTCATCGCGTCCCATGCAGCGTGGGCATGCATAAACGCGCATTACTTTTCACAATTGGTATACATGACGAGTAGCTATTTACACTGCACTTAAGAAATCCTACAGCGACTCTCAGCATTGCAATCGCTGAGATTTGCCGTAGTATCAATTAGCCAATTGAAAATCACCACCCGTAGGCGTTAGAATGCATTAATTGGATGTATACTGTGGTTTGGAAGATCCGCGTTTGTCAATATAAACTTGACGAATGTATTGTGCCATTAGATACCAATTGGTATTGCAACTAATCTGAATCTTTATCCGTTGTCTGAATAAGGATCGTACATAACCTTGTTTTTATATCTCATGATAAAACTATGAGTATCCAATAAATAGATTTTTATAGCACATTTGTATTTTAATAGACTGCAATATTATTATATTTTTTCCATTCAAATACGAAATAATAGCACTCATTTCATACTTAGGGTACTTAGGTAACCCGGTTGGAAGATTGACGTATTAGTAACCGGAAGGTTGCGAATTTGTATCCAACCGAAGACCGTTGTGTACAAAAAGGGTGGGTGCACGTTAAATTGGTAATGTTCTTACGTTAAATTGGTAATGTCCTCACGTTAAATTGGTAATGTCCTCACGTTGGAGTGGTGTGGGAGTTTGGATAGTGGGGTGCCAGAACAGGTGTGACCTCGTGATCTGATCGTAGTTGAAAATTACTCTCCCCGTTACTTACAAAGTGTTGTCCTTTGGGTTTGATCCAGGACCGTCGCCAATAGGCAATTGCGTTGCTCCAGTGGGATGGTAATTAAATACATACCTTCGTACTTAAATGCGACAAGCAATATATTGAAAGTCGTATGTCATTCGATTCAAAGAATTGAATGATCTTCGACATGCCGTGGAAGCAGACATGGTTGCACTGCATGACGTAGATCCCGGCAAGTAGACGTGCAGACGTAATATATTGGGATTGTATAAGCAGGCCATATACTACTACAGGTATGAAGTTCTCAATGTCGTCTTTATCGGTATTACATCAAACCATACCCTTTACGTAGACAAGTTTGGTTTGTCACTCTACGGTAATTTGTTTTGCTACACGGTTATTTAGAGCGGGACCTTCAGCTTAACCCTCCATGTAGTTTTAACGATGTATGTCGTCCATTAAGACCGTATCAATTTTGTACTGACAAGATATCTCGTAGAGAGAGAGAGCCTGTTGAACTACAGGATACATACCTTGTAAGTGGGGGCTGCAAGTTATAAAAAAACAAAATACGCCTCAGTTCAGACATAGATCATACACCAAATAGCATCGCCGGCAAAACTACTATGTCATATTATTAGACATTTCCAGCAAAGAAACCTGAAGTTTATGTACTGCCTTATTAGAGAATAACAATCTACAACCAGACAAAATATGCCTAGCTTCGGACATGGAGCATAACCTAAACTGTGATATCTACAGTGCTACCAGTTTTACTATTAGACACTTCCAGCAAAGAAACCTGAAGTTTATATGTACTGCCTTATTAGAGAATAACAATCTACAACCAGACAAAATATGCCTAGCTTCGGACATGGAGCATAACCTAAACGGTGATATCTACAGTGCTACCAGTTTTACTATTAGACACTTCCAGCAAAGAAACCTGAAGTTCATGTACTGCCTTATTAGAGAATAACAATCTACAACCAGACAAAATATGCCTAGCTTCGGACATGGAGCATAACCTAAACTGTGTTATCTACAATGTTACCAGTTTTATTATTAAACACTTCCAGCAAAAGAAATCCAAAAGTCTATTACAGTACAAAGTCCCAAATCCGGAACCCTCCGGACTTCAGCCATTCTGGTTTTTGGACTTTTCCGGTTTTCGGAATATATGCATTTTTGTCAAAAAAAAAACACCTTAATCTAACCTCTCCCCACACGAATTTTGCGTTTGAAATAGTAAAATAGAAGATATATAAATAAAAATAATTTTTGAAAAACGAAATTAAGCTTTTTAATACAATGCAACAAATTTTACTTGCAAATCTTCTAATTTTTCTGTGGGGTATTTACTCTGAACATGTCCGTTATTTTACGTTGTTCCATCAACTAGGTCCAGGTTCAACTCTTTGTTCTTTAAAAATTGCCAGAAAATTGTAAAAAAGTGGAGGAAAAAAAAACGACAGTTAGCAAAACGTTTGGATTTTGGACAGTTCCCAATTTCGGACGTCCGGATTTGAGACTTTGTACTGTATTACCCCACTGAAGGGTAACAATACATCGTCAAAAAATATACCTCAGTTCGGACGCAGAACGTTCTCTATACTTCTTAATTTACGAGTCTTTCTATTAGACACTTCCACCATAGAAATCAAAAAGTCTAGGTATGATCCTACTAGAGAGTAGAGCAATATATCTCCAAACAAAATGCGCCTCAGTTTGGAAGTAGATCATACATGAAACAGCATTTAACTTCGCAAAGTTATGTTATAGTATTGCGTACTTCCATCAAAGAAACCCTGAAGTTTAGATACTATCTTACTAGATAATAGCAATATATCGCGCCTAACCACAAATATGCCTGAGTTCGGGCATCAGATATGCGGTATATAAGTAGCTCAAATCCACAGATTAACAAATTGCGAATATTTTATCTCAGCAACCAACTGGGGTGCTTCTTATTTATCGTTAAGAAATCCTAAACTCCATCCTCTCTGGTTTACTACAGTATCAATTAGCTAATTCAAACTCTGCTCTCCCCATGTAAGCGATTTCATCAGACGTAAATCACAGAGTATTAAGGTTTAAGTAAGGTAGATGGTATATAGATATTTTACTATTAGACACACTTCCAGGAAATAAATTAAATAATCTAGGTAGGTACCCTATTAGAGGGTAGCAATACTCTCCCAAACAGAATATGCTGAATTTGATACATAGAACATACATTAAAATTGCGTACTTTACAAGGCTATGAGTTTTACTGTCAGACACTTCCAGCAAAGAAATTAAAAAGTCTTGGTAGTACCCAACCAGAAAGTAACAATATATCGACAAACAAAATATCCGCCTGAGTTCGGACATCAGATATCAGTATATAAACTGCTCAAATCCACCTTTTAAGAGATTGTGAAAATTTCAGCAACCGTCTGGGACGCATCTTATTCACCGTTATTATTGGAAGCGCTTAAGAAATCCTACACTCCATCCTCTGGTTTACTGCAGCATCAATTAGCCAATTGAAACTGTGCTTTCCCATCTAAGCAATTCCATCAGACATCACTCAAAGTATAAGGCTTAAGTAAGATATATGACCTATAAATTTTACTGTGAGACATTTTCAGCAAAGAAATCCAAAAGTCTAGATAGTACCCTACTAGAGAGTAACAATATATCCAAAAAAAATACGCCTCAGTTCGGACATAGAACATACACAATACTGAATAATTTACAAGGCGTTCTATTAAACACTCCCAGCAAAGAAATCCAAAAGTCTAGATAGGACCCTACTAGAGAGTAGCAATATATCACCAAACAACAAAATACTCCTCAGTCGGGACATAGAACATACATTTAACATCCTTTCCCACAAAGTTATGTCCTACTATTATGGATTTCCGTCAAAAGAACCCGAAATGTTTAGGTACGACCTTACTAGATATCACACAACAAAACCACAAAATATGCCTCAGTTTGGACATGAGATAAGCAGTACATAAACTGCTCAAATCCACCGTTTAACAGATCGCGAATACTTTATCTCAGCAACCGTCTGCGACGCATCTTATTCACCGTTATTGTTAGAAGCGCTTAAGAAATCCTACACTCCATCCTCTGGTTTACTGCAGTATCAATTAGCCAATTGAAACTCTGCTCTCCCCATCTAAGCAATTCCATCAGACGTCACTCAGAGTATTAAGGCTTAAGTAAGATAGATGATGGCTTTCTTTTTGATGCATGGGCCTCTGAGCAAGAATAATAAGCGATTAATTTTCGCTGGAGAGACCTGGCTCTTCAGGAAGAGGAGATTATTTATGCATCGCTATTATCATTCCTTTTTTCCCCCTCTCCCAACCGGTCTGTTTCTTTATGGGACCCCCTGTAACAGCGCTCCTTCGCAACAGATTTTCTTAAGGGTATTGATTCCATTTCAACGGTTCGTTCGTTATCTGCAGATTTCTTCGTACCAGCTTTGATAAATAGAAGAACTGCCGTTAAAAACAGGTATTTTTCGGTGAGGAAATTGGGAATTGTTTCTTTGGATCGCGCTGCTTTTTTTTGGCTCGGTCACTTGCTATCGAATATTGTATAAACGGAAGATATATCTATGTTACAGAAATTTCAAATTGTGATGTTCAGATTGTTGAGAAAAGTGAGTTGATGGTTTCGTATACACCACCCTACAATAATGGACCGGACAGCAAAATGTGATGGTGTAAGGGGAAGAATGCATGCTTTTATAGGGCGATGGTCCCCCACGTGCTGCAATTACACTAGCAACCCTTCTGGGTATGCTTTCAAAAAAGTTTTGATACACAGCTATGGGTATTTGTGTTCATTCCGGTTGTAAGAATCTCGCCAGTTCAGTTGTAGATTTCGGACGTGGTTCCCTGGTCCGTAAGCGTCGCTCTAACTCTTCCAACAAATGTTCTACGGGGCTTAGGTCGGGACTCGGAGCAGGCCAGGGAAGACGTTTTACATCCGTATCTTGATACCACTGCTTGACAGAAGCTGCAACATGACACTGTAGTCCTGGAAGTAACATTCGTCCATTCCATAAAATTGTCAGAGCGTAGGAAGAACCTGATTTTCCAAAATGTTCATGTACGCGTCGACGTTCAATTGACCAGGAACAACATGCAAAGGTCCCAGGCCATACCACGAAAAACATACAAAAACATGTAGTAAGATTTTATGCAAATACGCTGGTGTCCGGTCCATTATTGTAGGGTAATGTATGTTGAGGAATTTATTGTTGGATTGGAAATTGGAAGATTATACACTGTAGTCTATTTAGCGACCTGGGCAACCCGGACATTAGTCCTTTTTCCCTCTGAGCCGTCAGCGTGAGAGTTGTAAGCAACGGAGGTTCAATTCGATAACTTACCCTGTGCGTATATTTCTCTCTTCTCTATGGTGGTTGTCGCGACGATGTATCTAGTCATAAGCAAAACTGACCAGAACGTGATCTCGTAATCATAAAATAATTGGCAATATTTGATATCTCGGCAAAATTGGTCATATTTTGATGGATCAGACAACTCGTCATTATCGAAATTGGTTATACTTTGATTTATGAGATATCTCATTATCGAAATTGGTCATATTTTTATTTATGAAACATCTCGTCATTATCGAAATTGGTCATACTTAAATTTATGAGAGCCCTCGTCATTATCTTAATTGGTCATATTTCTGATTTATGGGATATCTCGTCATTATCGAAATTGGTCAGATTTCGATGGACGTGATATCTCATCGAAATCTCCTGGAGTGTTATGTGTGTATATTTGTCCATAACTTGATATCTTGTGTTGTCCATAGCTTGACCAAATAGTTCTAGCGGTCAGTGCGCAGGCTTCGACATCGAAATATTCCTGGTTTGAATCCGGGATATATCATGCATGCTTGTCCGTCTGCAACAAATCTATGGCCTCTCTATATACATGTTGTGCTTAGAACGTGAGATGCAACGTCAACCTCTCCAGGCGCAAAGGATAACGCACAATGTCTTACAAATCAGTCTCCTCTTGTAGTGCCAAATTGAGTAATGTTGGAACTTTATTAAGGTTGGAATATTGGTGGAAATTTAAAAATGTTTCAGCAATAAAACTTTATGTGGCTATAATTGGGGTTGTTTATTCATGTTATTTTAATCCATCCATTTGTTTCACAGAGCCGCGGTAGCTCAGTCAGTAAAGCGTCGGGCTCGCAGCGGAAGGGTTGTGGGTTCTGTCCTCAGCAGAGCCTGCAATTCTGATGGTTGCGAGATCGGCGCTTAGACCTGGCTAAAGACCGTCGTGTTCGCTAATGGTGACAGGGGCACGTTAAATAGGTCGTCGTCACAAAGTCCCAAATGTTCCCATACCAAATCAATACCTCTGGGGGTACCTGATCAGGGGGTTATCGGCATCTGATTGAGATCTAAATTACGATATGTGTGAGTGAATGGATGTGTGAAAGGTACCTTCCTGTAAAACGTATGTGTCATGCATGAAGAAGTCCAACCCTCCGGGGCAATGGCACCCCCAATTGGACCATATATGGCCCGTACGACAACAACAACATTTGTTTCACATTTTCAAACAAATTGCTCCAAACACAAGATTGACGGCAGCATCATTTTCCCCTGTCTCAGAAGCATCTAGCTACGACATTGTAATCCATATTTAGAACTCTTTCTCTTTTCTACTCATACCAGCTATCACATCAATGAAAACTATAACAGGAGTTTTCATCGTCTTGTGCGCTCATAATAGCGCAGCAGAACACTCAAAACCGCAACACGTAAACCAAGAGACGGTTCACTCACCAGCGTGAATAGGTGATTGTATGCCTGACTGACATTGTCAGTCTTAAGTATTCAGAGTGACGCGTTCGCATTAATGCGCTTTTTAACAACCGCAGCAGTTCTTTCTCCTTTACAGCACATGCGGAAAACCACCTGTTTCTGTTCAATGTGAATCATTCATAAATAACTTTTGTTTCGCTATCAGAATGACAGAGGAACTTGATTGATATCGAAGGGATGTTTAAAAATCCTTTATAATTATAATTACAGTTCGCATCTGTACTGCTGTATAGTCGAGCGGGTATACAGTAATCTCGTTATACCGCTCGTCGATATACACTCGACAACAAAAAAAATCGGCGCACCAAGAAGTTACGGAATTTTAGGTATTATTTTTTTGTTTTGAATTCTTGTTAGAATTTATCCATTAAGATACTAACGTAAGGAGATGTTTCGTAAATATACTCTATATCAAAAATTCGACGCACCAAGAAGGTAATGGTAATGGTAATTTTAGTTAACGTCGTACTAGAGCAACACAACGGGCTATTAACGACGGTCCAGGATCAGTCACTTAAGGGAAAGATCCGAGGACAATACCTCGTAATTTTGAACCACGGTCAGAGGCACCAAGAAGGAGTTGTGCCGGGCTCGATCACCTTGGAATGGCGCTGACTGGGGACGCCGGGCTCGATCACCTTGGAATGGCGCTGACTGGGGACGCATAGTCTTTAGTGATCAGTCCCTTAAGGGAAAGAGCCGAGGACAACACCTCGTAATTTTTAACCACGGTCAGAGGCACCAAGAAGGAGTTGTGCCTTGCTCGATCACCTTGGAATGGCGCTGACTGGGGACGCATAGTCTTTAGTGATCAGTCCCTTAAGGGAAAGAGCCGAGGACAACACCTCGTAATTTTGAACCACGGTCAGAGGCACCAAGAAGGAGTTGTGCCGGGCTCGATCACCTTGGAATGGCGCTGACTGGGGACGCCAGGCTCGATCACCTTGGAATGGCGCTGAATAGGGACGCATAGTCTTTAGTGATCAGTCCCTTAAGGGAAAGATCCGAGGACAACACCTCGTAATTTTGAATCACGGTCAGAGGCACCAAGAAGGAGTTGTGCCGAGCTCGATCACCTTGGAATGGCGCTGAGTGGGGACGCATAGTCTTTAGTGATCAGTCCCTTAAGGGAAAGAGCCGAGGACAGCACCTCGTAATTTTGAACCACGGTCAGAGGCACCAAGAAGGAGTTGTGCCGGGCTCGATCACCTTGGAATGGCGCTGACTGGGGACTTCGGGCTCGATCCCCTTGGAATGGCGCTGACTGGGGACGCATAGTCTTTAGTGATCAGTCCCTTAAGGGAAAGATCCGAGGACAACACCTCGTAATTTTGAACCACGGTCAGAGGCACCAAGAAGGTGTTGTGCCGGGCTCGATCACCTTGGAATGGCGCTGACTGGGGACGCCGGGCTCGATCACCTTGGAATGGCGCTGACTGGGGACGCATAGTCTTTAGTGACGAGTCCCGTTTCCAACTGTGTCCTGACGACATCTACAGACTTGTCTGAGGACGTCCAGTGCAGCGTTGGGATCTTTCCCTTACTATCGCAAGCCACACATGCCCACAACAAGGCGTTATGGTCTGGGGTGCCATCTCTTTTGATAGCCGGACCCCTTTGGTAGTCATTTCTGGAACACTTACAGCTGTGCGTAGACGACATTCTACGACCGGTTGTGTTAACGTTCCTTTTGCGACACTCCGGACTTACTTTTCAACAAGATAATGCCCGGCCGCACACGACACGTGTTGCTATGAACTGTTTCCAAACACTCCTTTGGCCTTTCTACTTCAATCAACACTACTTCAATTTTGGCTGTCTGACATCTGTATTTAACGTTCCGACTTATGTATTTAACATTATTATTATTTTTTTAATGATTTTATGGGGTTTTTTTTGTTCTGATTTTGTTTTTTGTTTATGTTTATGTTTTTTTTTATTTTTTATTTTTTCTCATTTTGTTCTGTGTCAATTTTTCAAACTTTGTCATCCTCTTCTTTTGTCATTTTGTATTTTTGTGCTTACACGTTTTGCCCTTCACTTGACTTTCCCCTTCTGTGTATTTGGATGTTTATGTATGTATTGTGGATTGCTTAGCTCTCCCTTATCCCTGAATCTCCTCCGTAAGGCGGACTATACAGCTGAAAGCCGCACAGGTGAAACAGTGTCCGCCTACGGCGTCCAATTCAATCCAATCTTTCCCTTTAGGGTATAGGGTGTTAACCTCTAGATCGGAAGGTTCCTGGTTCGAATCCGGGCCCGGACATGGATGTTTGTAAACGTATGGTGTAGAGGCGGCTAGTGCACCTTAAATCTGTCGTGGCCGAATGTCCTCACATTGGGTTGGCGTGGAAGTTTGGAGAGTGGGGTGCCAGCTCAGGTTGTGCTTCGTCATCTGACCGTGGTTCAAAATTACGAGGTGTTGTCCTCGGATCTTTCCCTCGAGGGACTGATCCCGGACCGTCGTCAATAGCCCGTTGTGTTGCTCTAGTACGACGTTAACTAAAAAATTACCAATTAACTTTAGGGATTGATCACGGAATTTCGTCAATAGTCCGTTGTGTTGCTCTAGTACGACGTTATTTAAAAATTACCATTATCATTACCAAAACAGCCGTACTTTTGGTCCTTGTACTGCCGACTAGAGTGGTAGTCGGGTATAAGAAATAAAAAATAAA
This sequence comes from Metellina segmentata, assembly GCA_947359465.1. Classification (NCBI taxonomy): domain Eukaryota; kingdom Metazoa; phylum Arthropoda; class Arachnida; order Araneae; family Tetragnathidae; genus Metellina; species Metellina segmentata. The sequence goes on along the minus strand of OX375877.1, from coordinate 90,193,169 downwards.
ATTAAGGTGATAAATATTCACTCATAAAAATTTCTTATCTTAACTCCTTTCAAAGTGTTAATACAAAAGTGGCCGTGACCTCTGAGGTCCTGGTTACTCGAGAATCGCATTACTCAACACTGAGGGACACACACGCCTATAACCGATGTGCAACCAGCAGTTTTCCATGCTTGACTTCAAACAAATTTCGACCTTCTTTGTCAAGGGAATCTTTCCTGGGATTCTCGAAACCAACAGACATGGTTCTTCAGTTATTATGTGCGTTGTGGGAGAAAAATCAAAACTACACTAAAGTCACTTTCCAGGAAGTCACAATCGCACTTATCACTTATTTACCCGTAATACAGGCATCACCAGAGTTAAATCATTCACGTTTGTGTTGTGCTTTTGCCACTCCTTTTCCGCCACTTCTGCACTTAAAAACCAGAAGTCACCACCAGGGGGTAATGAATTTCCCACAACTCCATTTCAATCGCACAAACTTCCCTTGCCGGATGATCGAACCTGTTATTCTCTCTTTCCGAAATCCGGCACTCGCTGTTGCATGGCGGGCGCCAACAATCGACACTTTTTATCCCAATCAAAACCGTAATCGATGTTTATCCTTTGCAGCAGAATCTACGCGCTTCTGTGTATTGCTCCATGCTGTGAGGTTCCCGAATACGTGCGAAAACGGCTATAAGATAATAATTTCCGTTCCTCCCTTTGATGTGGCTGTCTTTGTATAGTCGCGAAGTGGAAGCGCTATGTGTGCGTGTATAGGATGGTAACTTCCCGTATATACGGTTGGCGTGGCGTTTGAGTTTGGATGGTAGGGTAATAGCTCAGGTGTGACCTCGTCATCTGACCATGGCTGAAAATTACATGGTGTTGTCGTCTGATCTGCCACCTTCGGGGGTTGATCACGGACCATTGCCAACAGTCCATTGTGTTTCCACGTGAACAAAATAACAATAATAATACAAACTACAAACAATAAGAAGAATAATACACAAGTATAGTATTCGTTAAAAGGTTAAGATAGGTATTTTAATTAATGTCGCACTGGAGAATCACAATGGGCTATTGGCGATGGTCCGATCCGAGGGCAATACCACGTCATTTTGAACCACGGTTAGGTAACGAGTCATGCCTGTGATTGCACCCCACCCTCTAAATTTCCACACCACTCAAACCTGAGGATATTTAAGTGCGCGCCGAATTTAACGTGCACCAGCCCCCATTGTACAAGACTGTTTTGGGTTACCGACTCCGGTTGCTAATTCATTACTCTCCTAACTGGGTTACCACGGGTTATTGGGTTACAAAAATAATAATCATGCAAACTACACACAATTTAGGAGAGCAATACACAATGAACAGGGATATAATATTCAATAAAAGCTTAAGAGCATCTTGAACATCTTGAAACAAAATGTGGGCAAAAGAAGTTGGTAATGAAAAACTCGGTAATATTTCGATACCTTTCGACTTTTCAGCTCTCACAGATATAATCAATGTTGTGTTTCGGCGTGCTCACTATTATATGGGAGCGTCTGTAAAGAGTGCCACAAAAAAAAAACGGTTGTTGTTGTTGTCGTGCGGGCCTTTTTGGCCCAATTGGGAGTGCCATTGCCCCGGAGGGTTGGACTTCTTCATACATGACACATCCGTTTTACAGGAAGGTCCCTTTCACATATTCATTCACTCACACATATCGTAATTTTGATCCCAATCAGAGGCCGATAACCCCCTGATCAGCTACCCCCAGAGGTATTGATTTGGTATGGGAACATGGGGGACTTTGTGACCACGACCTATTTGACGTGCCCCAGCCACCATTAGCGAACACGACGGTCTTTAGCCAGGTCCAAGCGCCGATCTCGCAACCATCAGAATTGCAATCTCCGCTGAGGACAGAACCCACAACCCTTCCGATGCGAGCCCGACGCTCTACTGACTGAGTTACCGCGGCTCATAAAAACGGTTTGGGCCTTTGATTTATTCGTCGAAAAATACAAACTTTATCAAACAGAAAAACCAAAGGTTAAAAAAAATGGAATTTTTTCACGAGACGGGAAAAAGGATTTACATAAAAAACCATCTTTATGTTTCTGGTAATGAATTATCTCCCTAATAGACTGCGCCCATTCAGCACGAAAATCTAATCACGGCCCCAGAATGCAAAATAAATGAGCGCCCCATAAACAACAGAGCGGAGCAGCCCCAGTGCTCCGATGAATATCATTATAAAAGCCATTCGACATTTCAAAGCATGCACATTAAAAAATATGTATCTCCATCTAACGAGCACTACTAATTATTAATGAGCACTATGAGCACTCAAAATGACCATCGGAAGGGGGGGAACCCCGTCATTAAAATTCATGGCGCGAGCGGATCTGTGTATCTGGAAGCGGACACATACCAGGACAGCAAATGACTCGGACGGAATTAATGTCGGAAAAATAACTTTCCTAAGTAGCGCCGTCCGCATAATTTCTTCATTTTCCCCGTGCCAGCAATAAAGGGTGATGCGCACAAAAAAAATCGGCTTTCTTATCTTTTAATTCTTCGCTAACCTAAATCGAAATGATATTTGGCTGTGGGGGGAATTTCTTAATGATGTTCTTTCGCTCCGTTTCCATCTTGGTGTGTGAGTGTGGTTTTTTTTGGTGTTGTTGCAGAAACCGGTTCCGTATTTTCACCCTCAGGTTTGTGGCTTAAAAGTAATTCGACAATATAATCGTAGCTTCCCACACGGTTTCCGAGGGGGGGGGGGGTGTTTATTTTACTCGTCCTCCCCCCCCCCTGCCCCGTTCTATTTTTGTTCCCCTCTGAAATTTCGCAGATAAGTAAAAAAAAAAACGCTCTTTGTTCAGTAAGGTGAATCCATTTAGGAAATGATGTGGTGTGCCCGTACGCCTTGTCATTAACTGGGAATCGTAAGTTACGCTTGTGTGAGCTGGATCCTTTGTGTCCGCGCGGTGTGCTGCAACAATCCGGCCGACAAAATAACAGCATTCCTCTTTTGAATGTACGTTAATACACGGGTGGTCGAAAGGTAACTTTCCCTCTGTAGGAGCCACTAGCTTCAGCAGATTTGCAACGAATCGGTAGGTGTTTTAACTGACGTCGCTCTGGAGCAACACAACGGGCTGTTGGCGACGGTCCGGGGTCAACGCCCGAAGGGAAAATGTCGTAAGTCTTTTTCTTTCAGTTTATTAGAAAAAAAGTGGGAAAATTGTGATAAATCAAGAACCACAGAACCACATGTTGAATCTTGAATCTTAACCTTTAACTGCTGTCATAGGTCTCACAGACCCCGAGTCCTTTTTGACAGGTCGTGTCCACCCCTTAAAGTGAATATTGGTCCCTGTAATATTCAGTACCTTCCTACTACGCCCAACAGAAGCCACATTCAAAGACTGGTTGGGCTGCCCCAATTATTTCATGTTTTACATTATTTGCATTTCCCGCGTGGTCTCTTAGACCCCTTCACAGCATTGGCGTTACCGTTCTTGTTGAATGAAATCGTCAAAGTTGGAGTAGGAAATTTCAGCAGAGAACCTAAGATGGCAACAAACTTTACTAAAAAACGACCTGTGTATATTACACAAAAATAAATTCAGGCTATTGTTGATAACTGGTCGGTACTCGGACAGTGAACTTTCGAATAATATTATTGAAAGCGAACACGAAACAGATTCCGAAATTTAAGCAGATGAAGATGAAGACATTTCAAATGCGTTTTCACAAGAATATTTCTACGGAAAAAATAACTTCAAATGAGATGCCGGGGGGGGGGGTAAGTCTAATCGTGCCGTTAGAACACCAAAACACAACATAGTCTTAAAGTTACCAGGGTTGAAACGTCCTGCAAAATTGGGTCCGAAAGCTGAGCCTGAAGAGACATGGAATCTACTTAACTTATATATTAATATAAAATGTATTTCATGTTAAGAATTGAATTATCTAAATTTAAAATGCGTAAATAATAATTATCTAATGAATCTTTCATTAATATATTATAGTAATCAACTTTATACGCACTTTAGTGAGCGAGGACTGAGAGACCCCTCCACACTAGTTACGAGACGGTTTGTGACACAGCAGTTAAGGGTTAAAATTGCTGTCACAAAAAATTTAAAAAATTGACTTTTTTCATTTTGTTATCTGAGCACAGAAATTGTGATTCACGGAGTTGCTGCTGAAGAGAGAGAGAGAGATTTTCATATCATAATTCATGTTAGTTTTTCCATTTGTAGGGTATCAAATCATTTTGGTATTGACTGATAAACGTTGTTTTGAGGCATGACGTGGTATTCTAATCAGCGTCGCACTCGAGCAACGCAACGGACTATTGGTGACCGTCCGAGATCAAACCCGAATGCAAGCATCCGAGGACAACGACGCTTAATTTTGAACCGCGGTCGGATGACGAGGCAACACCTAAGATGGCATCTCACTCTCCTTTTGTGCAGAAAAAATTAAATCGAAAATCCGATTTTTTTTAAATATTGAACACATGTATCTTTGCAGCCCGCTGTATAGCTCTAGTACGACGTCAATTAAAATTACAAAATTACAATTACATGTATCTTAAGGGGTTCATTTTTTAAATAAGTACCTCAATAGGTACGTAGGTATTTAATTAGTGTAGCACTGGATCAACAGAACGGTCAGGAATCAAACACAAAGGGAAAGTTCAGAAGAGAAAGCGCGCCGACCAACCGGTATAGTGGTTAAGGTGTTAGCCTCTAGATAGGAAGGTTCCTGGTTCGAATCCGGGTTCGGGCATGGATGTTTGTAATCGTATGGTGTAGAGGCGGCTGGTGCACCTTAAATCGGTCGTGGCCGAAAGTCCTCACGTTGGGTTGGCGTGGAAGTTTGGAGAGTGGGGTGCCAGCTCAGGTGTTGCTTCGTCATCTGACCGTGGTTCAAAATTACGAGGTGTTGTCCTCGAATCTTTCCCTTAAGGGACTGATCCCGGACCGTCGTCAATTGCCCGTTGTGTTGCTCTAGTACGACGTTAACTAAAATTACCATTACCGAAGAGAAAGCGAGGCCAAATATGACCCTCACGCCATAAAATCTCAAACCCAACCGAGGACAACACCACGTAATTTTGAACCATGGTCAGAGGAAGTGGTCACACCTGATCTGCCACCCCATTTTCCAAACTTCCACACCACTCCAACGATAAGACTGTTAGCCTCTAGATCAGAAGGTTCCTGGTTCGAATCCGGGTCCGGGCATGGATGTTTTTAAGCGTATGGTGTAGAGGCGGCTGGTGCACCTTAACTCTGTCGTGGCCGAAAGTCCTCACGTTGGGTTGGCTTGGAAGTTTGGAGAGTGGAGTGCCAGCTCAGGTGTTGCTTCGTCATCTGACCGTGGTTCAAAATTCTGAGGTGTTGTCCTCGAATCTTTCCCTTAAGGGACTGATTCCGGACCGTCGTCAATAGCCCGTTGTGTTGCTCTAATACGACGTTAACTAAAATTACCATTACCATTACCATTACCTCGAGATCTGTTATGTAAATAACACGAATCGAACTCTCACGGTTAGGAATGCGGTTTAAAATTTTCCTGTAAAGGTAATTTGGTAATTTTTTGTTAACGTCGTACTAGAGCAACACAACGGGCTATTGACGACGGTCCGGAATCAGTCCCTTAAGGGAAAGATCCGAGGACAGCACCTCGTAATTTTGAACCACGGTCAGATGACGAAGCAACACCTGTGCTGGCACCCCACTCTCCAAGCTTCCACGCCAACCCAACGTGAGGACTTTCGGCGACGACAGATTTAAGGTGCACCAGCCGCCTCTACACCATACGCTTACAAACATCCGAACCCGGATTCGAACCAGGAACCTTCCGATCTAGAGGCTAACACCTTAACCACTATACCGGTTGGTCGGCTAAATTTTCCAGTAGTAACACCTATTTTCTTCATCTGCCGATCAATCAATCAAGATCCTGGTATTTAATCGATAGGTTTCATGTTCAAATACGGGGTAAGGCATGGATTTTGTCTGCATGGACCGAATGTGTGGCCCATAGATGTGGAATATAAGTAAACATAGTATTGAGAAGAGCTTTCAAAAATGTGACCAACATGTAGACTAATGGTCACGTGACTGCTCTGTGAAATTTTTTTTTTGGTTGACCGTTTTGGCACCTTATAAAAACCTACCTTTCTAAACTCTCACACCACGTTAACCTGAGGATATTTGTGACCATGGCAGATTTAACATGCACCAGCTCCCATGTACACGACTGTCAGGTTGGATAAAGGTTCGGACGCGCAACCTTCCAGTTACTAATTCTTAACTCTACCACATGACGTTACGCTGCCCCGCTCTAAGTCCGCAAATGAGTTCTTCACGTTTATAAATTCCATCTTGTATTGTTCTTTGTATTTTCCGCTGGCGCAATTGGCTTCAAACACAAGACAGACTCAACACTAGACAACACTCAATAATGGACACACACTTGGACATGTTTTCTGGCATGGAAGAAAGGAATGCACCTAGGATGAATCGAACCAGCGCCGACTAAACTCGAAGGTCCCTCAAACTTGTATGTTCCGTACGCAGAAAAACGGCATTAATTATAAGCTCTTTTAAACACCCGGCTCAATAAAGTTTCACAAACTATTAAATCTGCGTAAACCAACATGCTATCAACCAAGCAAACACATCTATTGCAAAACTATATTTTTGTATTTTGTGTCTTATTTCCGCAAGCCCACAAAATATTCTTCGGGCCGAATGCTAAATACATCAAACGCTCCGCCGAATTCGTGCAGATTAATCCATTATTCCTCATAAAAAAATCCACAACTCACAGAACTACTCCCAGCTGCGTGATTTAGAACCAAGTTCATTCATACCATGGACGTTTTTTGTGGATGCAAATGTGAAATCTTCTTGATTTGTCTGGACCCACACACTAATGGTGCTTCTTTAAGAGTTCTGCAATTAGTGCGGAATTCTCCAGAGTCATCGGAACCATTAACTGGTGTTCTACACGGAAAATGATGTTGGCTTTAATTTTTCCCCTCTGATCAAATTCCTATATATATATACACTGGACAGTCCATTCAAAGCGCTTCTATTACGTCTTCATCGAAACCGAATGGGATTTTTTTTTATCCGCTGTTGAAGAATGTATTTTATATCCGCTTATAAAAAGACTGCGTGTTTCTTTTGTCTGGTGGATGGCATGTGTTTCTTATGGGTAGTTATCGTTAACTACTTTTAGATTAAAAACGTCTATTAAGATTATCAATATACGTGTGGTTTGGAACTGGTGCAAAGATATTACTTATTCGATCTTTTTCAAAGAGGTTAAGTTGTAATATACTTATTGCATAATGGCGCTTTGATGTGAAATGCTTTCAAAACGTTCGAAGCTTTGACTATATCAACTTTTATGGCTAAATGTAATTCAGTGCTGTTTTGAACGATGTAAAGTTGAATAAAAATTGTTAGGCGTGTTTTTATTATAATTGATTATATTACTAAAACCGTCCAAAAGAGAGTTCTTACAGTTGATTTAGAGAATTAAAACTATTTTTATCCTATTGGGTTACGCGCTAAACAGCATTGTGTCGCAAAACCGATGTGTTGTCTACTTTACAAGTGTAATGTTTTGATGATGGTTGAAAGAAGGAATCTCTCTCTCTCTCAGCGACGTATACTTCAGAAAAAAATTGTGTTATCTGATGTTTTTAAAATTTTCTTCAGCCTTAGAAATGATAAAATGGCGGAAAATAAATAGTTGTTTCGATATATTATACTTTTATATTTACCAAAAGGCAAGAATGCTTTGTAGACAAAAATAAGATATATGTTGCTTAGGGTGAGGTGACGTTGATAATTCAACGTGCAATAAGTGGTTCAGAAAATGGCGTCACCTGGATCAGTTCTTTAGTTAGAAATCTCAGACCTTCTATGGGCACCTGATTATGCAGTTACCGGAGAGATGGAGAAAGGTCATCAACAGAACGGTTCATACTACATTCATTAAATGTAATACTTTCTAGTAATTTTTCTTCAATTTTTGTAAAAAAAAACCGGGACGAACTTTTGCATTAACCCAATAATGTACTTTTAGAAAAAATGGCGTTTTGATGTGAAATATCAAAACGCCATTTTCAAAACGTAATTTTTCTTCAATTTTTGTAAAAAAAAAAACAGGGACAAAAAAAAACTTTTGCATTAACCCAATAATATACTTTTAGAAGAAATGGCGTTTTGATGTGAAATATCAAAACGCCATTTTCAAAACGTAATTTTTCTTCAATTTTTGTAAAAAAAAAAACAGGGACAAAAAAAAACTTTTGCATTAACCCAATAATATACTTTTAGAAGAAATGGCGTTTTGATGTGAAATATCAAAACGCCATTTTCAAAACGTAATTTTTCTTCAATTTTTGTAAAAAAAAAACAGGGACAAACTTTTGCATTAACCCAATAATATACTTTTAGAAAAAATGGCGTTTTGATGTGAAATATCAAAACACCATTTTCAAAATGTTCGAAGCGTTGACTACATCAACTTTTATGGCTAATTCTTGTAATTTGAATGCTGTTTAACGATGTAAAGGTGAATAAACATTGCTATATATGTTCATATTACAATTTGTGGCTGAAACTGTCCAAAAGTTCTAATGGTTGATTTACCCTCCTGGTGGTTGTCTCGACGAGGTATCTCATCATTAGAAAAATTGACAAGATTTTGATCTCGTCTGAACCAAAATATCTAGATATTCTAGATGACGATTTCGCCAATAGAAAAATTTTTCTGATCTTGATGGACGAGACATCTTGTTGAATTCCCTTGGAGGGCCTGAACATGACACCACACATTTTTAATATTCACTTTCCGGAATACAATGAGGTTTCAGGTATCAATGTATTTCAAAGCTGTCTTGTTGAACTGTAAGACCATTTTGGGAATAAACCACATGTGAATGAGTAGAGAGGTTTGGGCACGAATGTCTGGTGACTACAATAGGACAATTTATACTTTGGAATGACTCACCTCTCTGACCAAAAATATTAGCACCGTCGGTCGTAGGCACTTGACGGGATCCTACGATGACCTACGATATCTTTTGTATCTAGGCTGAGTTTAAAGTTTCTTTCTTCGACCTTTTAATTTCTCTTATGTACCCTAGATCGACAATTTTGAATTAAATTCCCCTCCCTCATGCTGTTTGTATGTATTTAGTTCAGGGCTCGAAATACCCGGATGCACAGGTGCACTGTGCACATGAAAATAAAGCTGTGCACCTAATTTTTCGGAATTAATTTGTTAGTTATGTTATTATGTTATTTATTTGTTAATTATGTTATTTTGATGTTTGAACAAAATATTAGTATCTACCTCTCGCTCTAAAGGAATGTAATTGAAATTACCAAATACGCACTATGCGAAAACAAAATCGCTGGGCCATAACGTGTTTTATACAGGAGGAAGGTTTATTTGTGTCACTGCTACTAGAACTTTCCGATGATCGAAACATTTTCCAGCTAGCTCTGTTGAAGCGACTGTTGCGACAGCCGTGCGCCGGAGAATTTATATGTTTAAATATTTTTATTTACTTTCTACTACTAACCTATATAAACATACCCAACTAATAAAGTAGTTTCTCTCTATATTAAAAAAAAAGTTGCCGTTGCAGGATTGAAAACTGTGTTGTTTAGCTCGATTCATAGACAGAAAATTACGAAATTAACATGGTTTGTTCTTCATCATGTTCCCTGGACAATTGCAAAGATTTTTTTTTCCGATGCGGCTATTAGTTTAGAGTTTATTAAGTATCAAAGTTAAAAAAGCGAAATTTCTACAGGGGGTTGGCGAGCGTAAGCGTGCAGGTGGCGGACCCCCCCCCCCTTGTATATTACATTAATGCCTTTATCTATCGGTTTTTTTAATGTGCATCTAGAATATAACCTGTGCACCTAATTTAAAACCTTAGGTGCACAAGGTGCACCTGTATTAAAAAATATATTTCGAGGCCTGATTTAGTTTTAATTATCTCTTTATGATACGGATATTAGTTGCTGTGCAGCGGTGCTTGAAAATAATTGTCCATTCCATTCAATCCATACTTTTTAAAATTGGTCTTAAGGCTGTTTGATCAACTTTGAGCATATGGAAGAATACGACACAGTTTCTGGGGAAGAATTCTAGCACAACTATACAACACTTTAATAGAAGATACTTTACAACTATCTGTAGTCTTAAAGCTGTTCGACTTAAATTCGACCAACTTCGAGTATGAGGAACACAGCTTCTGAATAAGAATTCTAGTACTACAACACTTTAATAGAGGATGCTTTACAATTATCTCCAGTCTTAAATTTTTTCGACCCAAATTTGACAACTTCGTGTACCTGGAACATAGCTTCTAGGGGAGAATTTTTGTTCTACAACACTAATAGGAGTTATTTTACTACCCATCTCCAGTCTTCGACTAACTTCGCGTACCTGGAACACAGCTTCTGGGAAGAATTATAGTACAACTACAATATTTTAATTGAAGATAATTTATAATCTATCTCCAGTTTTAAAGCTGCTGTTGGACCTAAATTTGACAACTTCGCGTATTAAGAACTTAGCTTTTAGGGGAGAATTCTTGTTCAACAAAACTAACACGGATTATTTTACTACCCATCTTCAGTCTTCGATTAACTTTGCGTACCTGGAACACAGCTTCTGGGAAAAATTGTAGCACAACTACAACACTTTAATAGAGGATGCTTTACAATTATCTCCAGTCTTAAATTTTTTCGACCCAAATTTGACAACTTCGCGTACTTGGAACATAACTTCTAGGGGAGAATTCTTGTTCTACAACACTAATAAGGATTGTTTTATTACCCATCTCCAGTCTTCGACTAACTTCGCATACCTGGAACACAGCATCTTTGGGAAGAATTATAGTACAACTAGAACACTTTAATTGAAGAATACTTTATGACCTATGTCCAGCCTTGAAGCTGCTCGACCATAATTTAACAGCTTCGCGTATCAGGAACACAGCTTCTGGATAAGAATTTAGTACTACAACACATTAATAGAAGATACTTTGCTACCCATCTCCAGTGCACAGATTGATGGCTTCCGCTGAGGACCTGTGACTGTTGCGACACCAGGCGACTCAGGCGCGCTGCATGCCAGGACGAGATCAACTTCCGTCTTCGCTTCCAACCCCCCGGAAAAGACATCACGAAACCAACCGACACGGACTGCTCAGAGGGACAGACGAAAAGAAGAAGAAATAAAAAAAGGAAAAGCAAAATTGCAGGCAGGGAACGAGAGAACGAAAAGCCAAGATGGATTAAGGGGGGCTGAGAAGCAGCACGGACAGACTGGCAGTTGGTAAAGACGCATGACCAAGTCCCCTGCACGCGATGCATTTTCTCCGAGCCTTCCCTCCTGCCCATTTGTCAAATATAGTTGCCAGAGCACCCCCCCCCTTCCCTGTGGACATCAAGCAAGCTTAATGTCTTGGCTTTCTTGGGCGTAGAAAAGTGCAAGAGAAAGAAAGGCATCGTGCCGGGGGAAGGGGGTCTTCAGGAGTGACTACGAATGTAGTCTGTCGTCCTTCTCCCCCTTTCCATCATTCTTTCTTTACCTGTCTTGATGCGGCGGTGGCTTTTTTTCCCCAGCGTGTTGTATATCCAGCCTTTTTCACAGCCATCCCTAGGTAGGTGGGAAAAGGATATAGAAATGTGGAAAAATATACGTGTCCCTCTTCGTCGTTGCGACGGCTGTTCTGGCTGCTGGGTTTTTATTTTTCTACCTTTTGAATCAGAAGCAGTGACTGTGAGGTACTGCGGAAACTTAAATCCTGAGTGAATTGGACTGGCCATAACCGCTGTATTATCGCCAGGGATTGTCAGAGGCGGATGTTTTGCAATTCAGTCCTCCCCGATAGAAGTTTCAAGGAAGGGCACCTATGGAAATGAAAATTAGTACCACAAGTACTCAAGGGGATGAGGTAGCACGGTTGGTAGAACGACGGATTAGAATCCTGAGTTTGAAACTAGATCCAACCAAAGACAATAAATCGGACCCAATATCCTCATGGACGTTTATAGAGTAGGGTGCCACATCAGTTGTTCTCTCATCACCTCAACGTGTTTCAAAATTGCGAGATGTTGCGCTCAGATTCCTTTAAGAATGATCTCGATTACTAGCCCGTTGTGTTGCTCCAGTGTGACATTATAGTGTTATCCTAGGACCTTTCCTTTATGGGATTGATCCCGGACCGTCGTTAACAGCGTTGTGTTGCTCTAGTACGACGTTAATTGAAAATTACCATTAGCAGGGCGACATTAATTAAAATACCATTCCTACCATCCCCAGGGGGCAGGGGGCTTACGTTAAATCTGTCGTGGCCTCAAATGTTCTTACTTTGGCGTGGTGTGGAAGTTTGTTGAGTGGGGTGCCAGCTCAGGTGTTCTCTCCTCACCTCAACGTGTTTCAAAATTACGAGATGTCCTCGGATCTTTTCTTGTAGAATTGATCTCGGTTACTATCCCGTTAAGTTGCTCTAGTGCGATATTATGGTGTTATCCTATGACCTTTCCTTTATGGGATTGATCCCGGACCGTCGTTAACAGCGTTGTGTTGCTCTAGTACGACGTTAATTGAAAATTATCATTAGCAGGGCGACATTAATTAAAATACCATTCCTACCATCCCCAGGGGGCAGGGGGCTTACGTTAAATCTGTCGTGGCCTCAAATATTCTTATTTTGGCGTGGTGTGGAAGTTTGTAGAGTGGGGTGCCAGCTCAGGTGTTCTCTCCTCACCTCAACGTGTTTCAAAATTACGAGATGTCCTCGGATCTTTTCTTGTAGAATTGATCTCGGTTACTATCCCGTTAAATTGCTCTAGTGCAATATTATGGTGTTATCCTATGACCTTTCCTTTATGGGATTGATCCCGGACCGTCATTAACAGCGTTGTGTTGCTCTAGTACGACGTTAATTGAAAATTACCATTAGCAGGGCGACATTAATTTAAATACCATACCTACCATCCCCAGGGGGCTTACGTTAAATCTGTCGTGGCCTCAAATATTCTTACTTTGGCGTGGTGTGGAAGTTTGTAGAGTGGGGTGCCAGCTCAGGTGTTCTCTCCTCACCTCAACGTGTTTCAAAATTACGAGATGTCCTCGGATCTTTTCTTGTAGAATTGATCTCGGTTACTATCCCGTTAAGTTGCTCCAGTGCGACATTATAGTGTTATCCTAGGACCTTTCCTTTATGGGATTGATCCCGGACCGTCGTTAACAGCGTTGTGTTGCTCTAGTACGACGTTAATTGAAAATTACCATTAGCAGGGCGACATTAATTTAAATACCATACCTACCATCCCCAGGGGGCTTACGTTAAATCTGTCGTGGCCTCAAATGTTCTTACTTTGGCGTGGTGTGGAAGTTTGTAGAGTGGGGTGCCAGCTCAGGTGTTCTCTCCTCACCTCAACGTGTTTCAAAATTACGAGATGTCCTCGGATCTTTTCTTGTAGAATTGATCTCGGTTACTATCCCGTTAAATTGCTCTAGTGCAATATTATGGTGTTATCCTAGGACCTTTCCTTTATGGGATTGATCCCGGACCGTCGTTAATAGCGTTGTGTTGCTCTAGTACGACGTTAATTGAAAATTACCATTAGCAGAGCGACATTAATTAAAATACCATTCCTACCATCCCCAGGGGGCAGGGGGCTTACGTTAAATCTGTCGTGGCCTCAAATATTCTTATTTTGGCGTGGTGTGGAAGTTTGTAGAGTGGGGTGCCAGCTCAGGTGTTCTCTCCTCACCTCAACGTGTTTCAAAATTACGAGATGTCCTCGGATCTTTTCTTGTAGAATTGATCTCGGTTACTATCCCGTTAAATTGCTCTAGTGCAATATTATGGTGTTATCCTATGACCTTTCCTTTATGGGATTGATCCCGGACCGTCATTAACAGCGTTGTGTTGCTCTAGTACGACGTTAATTGAAAATTACCATTAGCAGGGCGACATTAATTTAAATACCATACCTACCATCCCCAGGGGGCTTACGTTAAATCTGTCGTGGCCTCAAACATTCTTACTTTGGCGTGGTGTGGAAGTTTGTAGAGTGGGGTGCCAGCTCAGGTGTTCTCTCCTCACCTCAACGTGTTTCAAAATTACGAGATGTCCTCGGATCTTTTCTTGTAGAATTGATCTCGGTTACTATCCCGTTAAGTTGCTCCAGTGCGACATTATAGTGTTATCCTAGGACCTTTCCTTTATGGGATTGATCCCGGACCGTCGTTAATAGCGTTGTGTTGCTCTAGTACGACGTTAATTGAAAATTACCATTACCAGGGCGACATTAATTAAAATTACCATACCTACCAAACCCACGGGGTTTACTTTAAATCTGTCGTGGTCTCAAATGTTCTCATTTGTGGTGTGGAAGTTTGTAGAGTAGGGTGAAGGATCAGGTGTTGTCTCGTCACCTGACGTGGTTCAAAATTGCGTGATGTTGTCATTGTATCTTTTCCTTCGGGATTAATCTCGGTCACTATCCCGTTGCGTTGCTCCAGTGCGACTTTAATTAACGATCTACCTACCCTTAGATCGTGGACTCTAGTGACCCTCGATGGGGAAGTAATTGAGTAACGTCGCACTGAAGCAACACAACGGGCTATTGGCGACTTTTTTTTAACTGTCCGGGAGCAATCCAAGCGCTTCGTGATTTTGAACGACGATACCCGGATGAGAGTTTCCAGGTTTAGTAATGAAAAATGAAAATTTGAAGAGTTTGAAATTCAACCTTGTTTTTGATTGTTCCTGCACGTTCATATGAGCCACGTTTTCTACAATGTTAGTTCACGAGCTGCTGAGGTCATTGGCGTTGGTATTTGGAAATTGCGTTTTCAATACATTTTCTGAGTAAACAAATTGGAAGAATTGTGACAAGAATTGTAATTGTTTTTAATGTTTATTTTAATTGTATGGCACACTAGGGATGCGACATCGACAGCAAAAAATCGATGTTCAAAATTAAAACATCGATGTTGATAATACATCGCCCAGAAACCATCGATGTTTTTTAATTTTTGCCCCCATTTCTTAAAACTGGTTTTGCAACCTCAAACATTAATGTTCACCGGGTGGGTGTTAGATTTAATTTGTCATTAGCCGTGTTTATTAATTTATAAGTAAGACTTTTTTTAACTGTCAAAACAAAGTAAAAAAAAATAATAAGAACAATTAACAAATTTGTTTTTTCGAATTGAATTTTTAAAAAAGAAAATAATATTTACAACAATTTGACATAGGTACTTTCTATAAGTTTTATTTGGTAGGTACATGACAATAAATATTGTTAGTTATTATTCATTATTTATCAACTTACTGGGGGAAATTGGATTTGAAGTGAATTCCCGGGATTTTGAATTATGGCATGAATGAAGCAGACATAAGAAGTCTGTACGATTGCTTAGTGTGCAAATATTCAACAGTTGATTCAGAATTTGAACGATTAAAGTGCAGTTTTTTTGTTGAAAGATAATATTGATTGAAGAGGTCTATGATTATAGCGTAGTTCGAGAGGTTTCCAGTACAGCACCTCCATAGTCCTCACTCCACGCAATCCAAATTTCATTGGCCTTGAGCTCTCCCATCACTTTAGATTTACGACATATTTCGAACCCCTTCCAGCGCCCAGTGCGGCTGCGCACTCAGTTCGGAGGTCATAGCAGGTGTGGACATCCTTTGTCTACACGACGTTATATCCTAAATCTATCTCATTGGATGTTTCCTGTAGTCCTGAAATCATGACATTGTTTTTATTTAAAAGTCAACTCGATAATCACCTAGTTCTCCCAGCACACGAGTGTTGTTCAATATTAACTATAGCGAACTACGATAACTTTAGAATGACACCACTTACTCAGTCTTCATTCCACGCAATCCAAAGGTACACTGCCCCGATGCCAGCCCAGCTCCGTTGAAATTCATCATATTGCGAACCCCCCCCCCCTCCTTCCGCGCTCAATGCTCTGGGCACTCGGTCTGAAGGTTAAGGATAAGGTCGGCATCCAGGTTAAGGATATCCATTGTTCCATTGTCTACCGACGCTATATCTGTCTTCTGGAGTTTCGTATAGTTCTGAAATCATAAGACAAAGCATCTGCAACGCTTTTTTTTAGAAGATCGACTTCGAAGAACGAAGATATACTGCCCCGATGCCGGCCCAGCTCCGTTGAAATTCGTCATATTGCGAAATCCCCACCCCCTTTCCGCGCTCAATGCGTCTGGGCACTCGGTCCGAAGGTTAAGGATAAGGTCGGCATCCAGGTTAAGGATATCCTTTGTCTACCGACGCTATATCTGTCTTCTGGAGTTTCGTATAGTTCTGAAATCATAAGACAAAGCATCTGCGACGCTTTTTTTTAGAAGATCGACTTTTCTTGCATACCACCCAAAACCGTTCCGGTATTTTTTTTCACGTCAAAAAACAGGAGCATTTTATTGAGAACAATTGTTTTAAGGAGACGAAAAAATCCCCAGTGAAATTACTAACCTCGCTAGCAAAATTATACACCTCAGAATTTAAAAAAAATGCAAAATGGTTCTCGTTGGTATTTCCGTCACTTTTAATTCAGGCTGTCAATGGACGACTGGGAATGCCATATATTAGTCTCCAGTCAGCACAACAGACAGATGACACGGTACATAATAACGACTCAAAAGCATTCAAGCCCCAACGGAAAAAAAAATAAATCCTTTCCAGCTTGTCAGGCAGATACCGTGTGTTTATCTGTTCTTTTGAACTTATTGTAGTCCTTCAGATCTCACATGTTATTTTCTGTCTGTCGGTAGGTCTCCACAGATGAAGGACGGTACTCTCGTCGCGGGTTCGACTGATAAATGCTCTTTTTTTTTTCCTTCCCTCTGAAGCCAAACACTTCAGCTTTGCGTATCGCCGTTCGACCCCACTTCAGTGGTTGTGTATCACTTTTCTCCAGCTGTTATGGCACTGGGAAGAGAGAGGGGAAAAAATGAAACCCATTCGCTTTATGTTCTGAAAGATAAAGTGACTGGAGTTATTCAAAAAAATTCTTATCGCTTTAACTTCGACCAGCGAAATCGAGAGATTTATAGAGGTCGATTTCGAAGGAGTAAATTGCTGTTGGGTTGGGTTAGGGTTACTAGATGCAAATGCGGGAGAGGAGGACAATTTATTCCGAAATAGGCTTAAGTGGAGGACATTTCAAGATGAAAAAATGTAAGATATGGTATAAACAGTTGGAATGAGAGAAAACCTTAAACATGCATGACTGTAGAAGCAGGGAATTGAAAAGGTTATCGTCATCTAACACTGGTTTGCCCTGCTATGCAAGAATGCGGGGTTGGAAGCCACGTAAATCCAATTCGAAGTTAGAATACTTTCTGATATTGCCTTATTCATATTGTCCATACGACCGTTCAAGTGGGTATGCATTGTTAATTTACAATACAGCAAGGCAAGAGGGAAATTTTACATATTAGATAGATTCCACCCTTGAGCAAGCATGATTATAAAATCAGAGACATTGAGAGAAATCTTAATCTAGCACTGTCTTGCGTTGCTATGCAAGAATGCACGGTTGGAAGTCACGTAAATCCAATTCGAAGTTTGAATACTTTCTGATATTGCCTTATTCATATTGTCCATACGACCGTTCAAGTGGGTATGCATTGTTAATTTACAATACAGCAAGGCAAGAGGGAAATTTTACATATTAGATAGATTCCACCTTTAAGCAAGCATGACTATAAAATCAGAGACATTGAGAGAAATCTTAATATAGCACTGTCTTGCGCTGCTTTGCAAGAATGCACAGTTGGAAGTCACGTAAATCCAATTCGAAGTTAGAATACTTTCTTATATTGCTATATTATGACCGTTTAACACCAATAGATACGCATTGTTAACTGTAGATACACAGCTATATAATGAAAGGAAGCATCCACTCTTAAGCAAGCATGAGTATAAAAGCAGAGACATTGAGAGAAATCTTAATCTAACACTGTCTTAAGTGCTATGCAAGAATGCACTGTTGGAAGTCACGTAAATTCAATTCGAAGTCAGAATACAATTGCTCTATTAAAGGACCGTTTAACACCAATGGGTACACATTGTCAATTTATAATACAGAAGGCAAGGAAAAAAAGTAAGATACTAGATAGATACGAAGGTAGAATGAAAGGAAACATCCACCCTTAAGCAAGCATGAGTATAAAAGCAGAGAAGTTGAGAGAAATCTTAATTTAACACTGTCTTTGGATGCTATACAAAATTGAAGATTTGAGAGCAATGTTCATGCAATTAGAAAATAGATTACTTTCTCAAATTTCTCTAATGTGACCATTTAATACCAATGGGCAAGTATTGCCAATTTATAACACAGCAATGTAAGAAAAAGAAATGGAAGATACGTAAGAATAACAAACGAATGTAAGAATAAGAGATAGATATATAGTAAGAATGAAAGAAAACATCCATCCTCAAACGTCCTGATGGTTGTTTCGACGAGGTATCTCGTCATTAGCAAATGTGATGAGATCTTTGTGAACTACGTATCTAGCTAAAAGAAGAAAACTGACCATATCTTGATCTCGTCATCATAATAAAATCGGTAGTACACATCTTGATGAAGAGATATTTCGTCACTAGTAAACTTGGTGAGATCTTGATGGAGGAGATATCTCGTCAAAACTAGTTGGAGGGACAAGCGAGCTGACTATAAGAGCAGGGAAGTTAAGATATCTCTTCATCTATCTCTGGTTTGATCTGCTATGCATAAAATAGTAGTTGGAAGTAATGTAGATCCAATTACACGTTAGATTACTTCCTTAGATTGCTCTATTATGACCCCATTTATACTACCAATGAAGTCGCATTGGCAATTATAATGCAGTAATATCTACTATTAAAAAAAGTAGTGCTTCTCTGTGTACTTATACGCATTGTCCTGACGAATCTATGGCACTAACAATTATGAAATTTGGCACACAGGTAATCCGAATTTTTTGCGATTTTTGTATAGCGTCCGAATTTCAAAATTATATCTAGAACATTTTAAAATTAATTTATTAGTTTTTTTGACCATTCGTTCTTTTTCCCGGAATGTGACGTCGCCCGTATCTCAAAAGAAGAAACATGCAGATTTTGCGATTTTCGACCGCTGACATCACAAGCGATTTTCGTCCTAAAGCCTTGGGAACCATGCGAATTTTTCCGATTCTAAAGTGTTTAGATTTACTTTGTTGATTAGTATGACTTTCTCGCTAGCGTAACACTCTCCTAACGTTACATCACTCCTAACGCCACCTATCGAGGTCATGATTATTAGAATTATATCAGTCTAACCCTTGCAATCGAACAATGAACACGTCTGGCTTCGTTAATCCACCTAGAGATTAATATGTTTACGTTGTAATTATTTCTTTTGTGGTGTTCCATGACCTGCATGTAATATTTTGATTAATTAAATATCAAAATCACCCCGATGATTAGTTATTTGAGTCATGTTGCGCTACACTAGCGATTTCAACTTTGTCACGGTCAAATACTATCTGAGCTTTTCTATCTTCGCGATCGATAAAAATGGAGTGAACATTTCAATGGATTTAAAATCTGTGGAGCTCATTCTTAAAATTGTTGTTTTATCTTTTTAATATTTTCAGTATCAGTAAGAATAAATGTGTCCAGCCGGATTTTTAAATTTTAATCAAAAATACTTTTAAATTAATTTATTGGCATCTCGGCATTGCTTATGGCGTGCCGAAGCAAACTAAATGGGAATGCGTTGCAATCACCGCGGTTGGCGAGCGTCTGCGAGCAGTGATCACACCTGACCCCTAAAAGAGTTATCACGGGCAACGTCGTGATGACCACGCAGTGGCTAGTGCAAGGCAAGGACCACCACATTGGGGTTTTATATAGGGTGACCAACTATCGGTCATCAATATGTCAGAATTTGTCACATTTTACGCATTTACGGTGGCGTCTCCAACGAATGTTCATGAAATGGCTAATGTAAAAGAAAATAAGTAATTTACATTGTATATAATCAGAAAGCAAGTGGAATTAATCAATTTATTTAGAAAAAAAAAAGGAAATTAATATTTTTGTTCACAATTAACATTAATTACAGAATTATGTGACAAAATTTGAAGGTAATGAAAGGGGGTTAGTAATAACATATCATGTTACTTTTTATAACTAATGACACTTATGCAAGTACATCTTCAAAATACATGGTATGGAAGTTTAGAGCATGGGATGCCAGCTCAGGCGGTGACCTCGTCATGACCTATGTCAGTAAAACTTTCAGTGCATGCATGCTTGCTTGTTACTTGATATTGTATGTCTGACACAACACAACCGCTGCGAAATAAAAAATTTTTTTTTTAATAATGATAAAAAAAACAACCTTCAGCAGAGTTGTTGTTGTTGTTGTTTCTAATGCCTACACTGGCAGATCAGAAGAGTGCCAGGCCCGTAGAAGACGGCAAGAGGCGAGGGGGTGCGCCTTCCATGTTATTGAGCCCCATTGGGAGGAAGTCCGACTTTGCTCGGCATACATGACACATCCGTTTTACAGGAAGGTCCCTTTCATCCATCTATTCACTCACACATATCGTAATTTAGATACCAATCAGAGGCCGATAACCCTCTGATCAGATACCCCCAGAGGTATTGATTTGGTATGGGAACATGGGGGACTTTGTGACCACGACCTATTTAACGTGCCCCAGTCACCATTAGTGAACACGACGGTCTTTAGCCAGGTCGAAGCGCCGATCTCACAATCATCAGAATTGCAGGCTCCGCCGAGGACAGAACCCACAACCCTTCTGATGCGAGCCCGACGCTCTACTGACTGAGCTACCGCGGCTCATTTCAGCAGTGTAAACAAAATAAGGACATTTTGATGTGGACGGTAGGGAAGTCATTAATTAACGCCATACTAGTGTAACACAACGAGCTATTGGTAACGGAAGTGAAAGATCAAAGGAAAACTCCTCTTGATTTTGAACCACGGTCAAATGACGAAGTCAGTGTCTGAGATTGCCACCCCACTCTCCAAATTTCCACTCCCCGCCAATGTGAGGACATTTGAGGCCACGACAGATTTAACGTGCACCCCCCCATGTACATTATGGTCTTTGGCTGGACCGAGTTTTGAACCCGAAACCCTCCGGTTACGAATCCAACTGGGCTACTGCGGCCTCTTAATGTGAATGGAGCATATTATATCTATTCCAAAAAGATAGGACATGTTCTCCCTAATTTAGTTTGCAATTCTTCTTCTATTCTCCATTGTTAATTTGCATCAAAATCCGAAAAATCACATCGTTTCATTTTCTTGACACGAAATTGATTTCATATTTTTTTATTTGACTAACAACGCATTATTAGTTTTTTGTTGTAATGTTTATAGTTTGTATATTTGTCGAATTCCAAACTTTTAATCAGCTAGATAACTTACAAAATTCTTTATAAATCCGTCGTTCGGATTCTTCAAATATTTTAATTCGAATGTTTAATAGATAATTATTGAGTTTTTGAAACAAATTTAATCAAGCCAGCTCGGAATTATCATCTAATGAATTCTTTCTGTGTCTTTTTTAGAATAATTTCAGCGTATTTACTTTCATCCAGCTAATCAGAATTAACAAACGTTCCAAACTTCCTTAAGGTAGTATTAATTTAATGGAAAATTGTATTTTTATTATTATTTGGGGGCAATGAAAAAATGCTAATAATATTTTAATTAATTAAATACAATTCCACTTGAAGGGTAGAAACGATCTTCAAACGAGGTATTTTGACCTTGGATGAAATGTATTTAATACCCAGCCATATCGTATTATTTAAACATTATTTATTTAAATGCTCTCACTTTTTTTATTCAATCCTTGAGTATTTGAAACATTTGTTTGTAGCCAAGCCAGAAGATATTTGTTTCAATTTAAACATTTGCTGGGCGCTTGATCTGTTGATGTTAAATCTATCGTGACCTCAAATGTTCTTACATTGACGTGGTGTGGGAGTTTGGAGAGTGGGATGCCGGTTCGGTTGTTCTCATCAATTTTCTGTCTGTCTTCTCTTCAATCATCTGTCTGTCTTCTCTTCAATCTGTTCCGTAATTCAATCTATTCCGTAATTCAAATTACGAGTCTATTGAATTCCGAACGATGAAGACATTGCCGTTTTTTGATGATGACGGATATCAGGTCAGTTTTTCTAATGACGAGATATCTCGTCACTAGCAAAACTGGTCAAATCTTAACGGACGAGATATCTCGTCAAGACAAACACCAAGAGAGTTAACAATGTATTCTGTCATGTCGGATATCAGGTCAGTTTTTCTAATGACGAGATATCTCGTCACTAGCAAAACTGGTCAAATCTTAACGGACGAGATATATCGTCAAGACAAACACCAAGAGAGTTAACAATGTATTCTGTCATGTCGGATATCAGGTCAGTTTTTCTAATGACGAGATATCTCGTCACTAGCAAAACTGGTCAAATCTTAACGGACGAGATATATCGTCAAGACAAACACCAAGAGAGTTAACAATGTATTCTGTCATGTCGGATATCAGGTCAGTTTTTCTAATGACGAGATATCTCGTCACTAGCAAAACTGGTCAAATCTTAACGGACGAGATATATCGTCAAGACAAACACCAAGAGAATTAACAATGTATTCTGTCATGTCGGATATCAGGTCATTTTTTCTAATGACGAGATATCTCGTCACTAGCAAAACTGGTCAAATCTTAACGGACGAGATATATCGTCAAGACAAACACCAAGAGAGTTAACAACGTATTCTGTCAGGTCTAGTTTCACCCGTTTGCAATCTTTGAAATATTGAACTTACTTTCATTGCATCAAAACCAATTTTTCCTGGGATCGCGGTATCCTGGTTGGAAGAGTAGCGAATTGTTCTGTCCTCAGCAGAGCCTGCGAGATCGGCGCTTGGACCTGGCTAAAGACCGTCGTGTTCCCTAATGGTGGCTGGGGCACGTTAAATATGACGTGGTCACAAAATCTCCCATGTTCCCATACCAAATCAATGCCTCTGAGGGTACCTGGTCAGGGGGTTATCGGCCTCTGATTGGGACCAAAATTACGATATGTGTGAGTGAATGGATGTGTGAAAGGGACCTTCCTGTAAAACGGATGTGTCATGCATGAAGAAGTCCAACCCTCCGGGGCAATGGCACCCCCAATTGGGCCATATATGGCCCGCACGACAACAACAACAACAAGAGTAGCGAATTAGCACAGGGAGTTTTGCAAGTTCGAGACTCAATCCAATCAAGGACCATCGTGTACCTGATGGATTTTGAACGCTTAATCTCTCGTGGCCTTGAATGTTGCATTGGTGTGGTGTGGAAGTTTGGAGAGGTGCGACGGTCGGTTTGGTTATTCTGATGATTTGTCCGTAAATTCAAATTACGAGGCGTTGTTCTTGGATCTTTCCCTCCGGGATTGATCGCTTACCGTCGCCGTTATGTTGCTAGTGTGTTGTTCATTAACAACCTACCCATTTTTTTCTGGTTCAGCGAAATACGTTTCTGTGCACAATATTGAATGTACTAAAGTTAATGGTAATTTTAGTTAACGTCGTACTAGAGCAACACAACGGGCTATTGACGACGGTCCGGGATCTTAAGGGAAAGTAATGGTAATTTTAGTTATCGTCGTACTAGAGCAACACAACGGGCTATTGATGACGGTCCGGGATCTTAAGGGAAAGTAATGGTAATTGGTAATTTTAGTTAACGTCGTACTAGAGCAACACAACGGGCTATTGACAACGGTCCGGGATCAGCACCTCAAGGGAAAGATCCGAGGACAACACCTCGTAATTTTGAACCACGTTTAGATGACGAATCAACACCTGAGCTGGCACCCTACTCTCCAAACTTCCTCACCAACCCAACGTGAGGA